>JAKRSK010008640.1:45000-75000 GCA_029891615.1 Natrix natrix natrix | reverse complement strand
TCTTCATTCCTTTTTTCCTTTCCATCCTTCCTTCTTTTCTTTCTTTCCGTTCCTTCCTTCTTTTTTCCTTTCCTTCTTTCTTTTGTCCATCCTTCCTCCTTTTCCATTCCTTCCTTCCTCCAGCAAAACGTATAACACTGAGGTGGGTTCCTACCGGTCCAGACCACTTCTCCCGAACCGGTACTGCTGCTTTCAAACAGAGAGTGAACCGGTTCTCTCTTTTCGTTATAGTGTCCCTGCCTGCCCGTCCCTGGGTAATACTTACCTTTATTCCAGCTTCCGAGACCCAACCGATCTGGGTCAGCAGCTTGCTTTGCCACTCCTCAGCTGTTTTCCCTTTTTTCTAACCAATTCTCATTCAATTGCGCATGCGGGCACAGTGAAACGGTAGTAAACCGGTTAGGAGCCCACCGCTGGTATAATGGCAAAAACAGAGGGACTCAAACAAGTACAATATACTAACATCCAGCAGAATAAATCTCTCTTTCCCCCTCCTTTGAGGATTTCATTCCATTAGAGAACTGCAGTCCCCACTTGGATCGGCCGCATTGCATTGAGCAGTTCCGAGCCATTTCCGTTTGCATGGCATGGATGTTGGTTGCAATTTCCGCGCTCTTTCAGACCACAGGGTTTTGGATGCCAGATGTTACAGCATCTTCTCCTTGGAAGCAGACATCTGGATTTGCCCTCTCTGTCCGGCACCAGCTGGTGTGTGTGACACGCTCCTTGTGCTTCATCCTCTCAGCCCCCAGATGTGACTGCTCAGATGGCAGCGATAAGGGCACGATCCCTATGGTGTGTTTTTTTCAAACCAGGAAGAGTGCCAGCTGTGTGAGCCTTCCCTCAATGACCCACCAGCATGTCCACGCCATCAGCTGTCAGACAATGCTGTCCAATAAAGCCATCTCATGATTTATTATTCTTAAATGACAGGAGCGGATTCCAGGAGTTGATGGCTGCTGACAGTGGGAATCCAATTAACCTGAATAACTATCTTGATTGTGGCCCAATTAAGGTTGGCTGCCAAGTGTCAGAAGTGAAGGCCCAGATAATAGAATTGTCTCATTAATTCTCAGCGGAAGACTTGGGGATGTCCCAATATTGTCAGTGTTGCATTTATTATCAGGCATTTTTGTCTTCTAGGCTATCCTGGAGATGTTAGAATACAATAGAATAACAGAGTTGGAAGGGACCTTGGAGGTCTTCTAGTCTAACCCCCTGCTTAGGCAGGAAACCCTATACCGTTTCAGACAGATGGCTATCCAACATCTTCTTAAAGACTTCCAGTGTTGGGGCATTCACAACTTCTGGAGGCAACTTCTGTTCCACTGATTAATTGTTCTCACTGTCAGGAAGTTTCTCCTCAATTCCAAGTTGCTTCTCTCCTTGATTAGTGTCCACCCATTGCTTCTTGTTCTACCCTCAAGTGCTTTGGAGAATAGTTTGACTCCCTCTTCTTTGTGGCAACCCCTGAGATATTGGAAGACTGCTATCATGTCTTCCCTGGTCCTTCTTTTCATTAAACTAGACATACCCAGTTCCTGCAACCGTTCTTCATATGTTTTAGCCTCCAGTCCCCTAATCCTCTTTGTTGCTCTTCTCTGCACTCTTTCTAGAGTCTCCACATCTTTTTTATATTGTACTGACCAAAAGTGGATGCAGTATTCCAAGTTTGACAATGGACGGAAACTAATCAAGGAAAGAGCCAACCTAGAACTAAGGAGAAATTTCCTGACAATGGGAACAATTAACCAGTGGAACAACTTGCCTCCAGAAGTTGTGGGTGTCCCATCACTGGAGGTTTTAAAGAAGAGATTGCACATACATGTGCCTGAAATTGTATAGGCTCTCCTGTTTGAGCAGGGGGCTGGACTAGAAGACCTCCAATGTCCCTTCCAACTCTGTTTTCCATTCCATTTTCTATTCTATTCCATTCCATTCCATTCCATTCCATTCCTTTCTATTTGCTATTTTCTATTCTATTCTATCTCATCCCATCTCATCCCAACCTAACTTATCCTTTCCTTTCCTTACCCTACCCTACCCCACCCTGTTCTCTTCTCTTCTTTTCTAGAAGGGAGGGTCAACCTACTCTCCAAAACACCTGAAGGCAGGCAGGATAAGAAGCAAGGGATGGAAACTAACTAAGGAGAGAAGCAACCTAGAACTAAGGAGAACTTTCCTGACACTGAGAACAATCAACCAGCGGAATAGCTTATCTCTAGACATTGTGGGGGCTTTATCACTGGTGGTTTTTAAGAAGAAACTGGACAACCACCTACCTGAAATGGTACAGGGTTTCCTGCCTGAGCAAGAGGTTGGACTAGAACACCTCCCCAAGGCAGGGGTGAAATCAACATACATTCGCTACTGGTTCGTAAATAGGAATGTGTGCACTCCCCGGCTCCTCTCCACGCATGCGCAGGACCTTCCGCGCATGCACAGAGCATCAAAAACAGGACATGATGGCATTCATGCCATCCCATTGCGACCGCTACTGGTTCGTCCAGATCGGATAGAACCGGCTGAATAGCAGCGCTGCTTTAAGCTCCCGTCCCATTCTGTTGTTCTGTTGCCTCCGAACTTCTCTCACTAAGTGCTTAAGTTTAAAAACAAAAAACAGAGTTGATTATGGATCCTGAGATTTAAAATAAACACTTCTAGGAAAGCTGGATGGTTGTTTTTTTTTAAAGCTTGCCGTGATGCTACTGGGATGTTTGAAAAGCAGGTGCCGGAGGCATTCTATGCAAATCCGGAGTGGATCATAATAATAATAAGAATGGGAGTGAGTCACTCTCTCGGCTGTATCTACCTGGATAATTGTGTTAGGTGGGTAAAAGGGTGGAGAGAGAGCTGTCTAATATATCACTCATAAGAAACAGTGGTAGGAGGAGCTACCAGGGGGCATGTGCATGCTGGAAAAAGTAACGTCCAGTGTACGGTGCTCTCATGCGCACCAGCCAGCCAGTCTTTGGTTTTTCGCATGCATGCACCAGGCCAGTGTGCATGCTCATGCCGGAAAATGGAAGACCACATATGCCAGGTGTCATGGCTCTTGGGGCACATGGGTTATAGGTTCGCCATCACGGGCTTATTGGGGGGGGGGGTGAACTTTAGAAGGCTCAAGGAAATCTGCAGCACTTGTAAGCATGATTCAAAGCAAATCAGGTAGTTTTCAACTTGCAACAGTTCATTTAACGATCATTCAAGTATAGGCAGTCCTCGACTTACAACAGTTCACTTAGTGACGGCTCGAAGTTGCAACGGCACTGAAAAATGGGACTTGTGACCGCTTTTCACACTTAACGACCTTTGCAGCACGCCCAGGGCGACTTGGTCCAAATCCAGATGTTTGGTGACAAGTTGTTGTTTATGATCGTTTATAAATGTCGTGACTTTAAGACTTGTGGACTTCAACTCCCAGAATTCCTCAGCCAAAGTGGGCAACTTTAAGTCTTATGGACTTCAACTCCCAGAATTCCTCAGCCAAAGTGGGCAATTTTAAGTCTTATGGACTTCAACTCCCAGAATTCCTCGGCCAAAGTGGGCAACTTTAAGTCTTATGGACTTCAACTCCCAGAATTTCTCAGCCAAAGTGGGCAACTTTAAGAATTGTAGACTTCAACTCCCAGAATTCCTCAGCCAAAGTGGGCAATTTTAAGAATTGTGGACTTCAACTCCCAGAATTCCTCGGCCAAAGTGGGCAACTTTAAGTCTTATGGACTTCAACTCCCAGAATTCCTTGACCAAAGTGGGCAATTTTAAGAATTGTGGACTTCAACTCCCAGAATTCCTCGGCCAAAGTGGGCAACTTTAAGTCTTATGAACTTCAACTCCCAGAATTCCTCGGCCAAAGTGGGCAATTTTAAGTCTTATGGACTTCAACTCCCAGAATTCCTCGGCCAAAGTGGGCAATTTTAAGAATTGTGGACTTCAACTCCCAGAATTCCTCAGCCAAAGTGGGCAACTTTAAGAATTGTGGACTTCAACTCCCAGAATTCCTCGGCCAAAGTGGGCAACTTTAAGACTTGTGGACTTCAACTCCCAGAATTCCTCGGCCAAAGTGGGCAACTTTAAGACTTGTGGACTTCAACTCCCAGAATTCCTCGGCCAAAGTGGGCAACTTTAAGAATTGTGGACTTCAACTCCCAGAATTCCTCAGCCAAAGTGGGCAACTTTAAGAATTGTGGACTTCAACTCCCAAAATTCCTCGGCCAAAGTGGGCAACTTTAAGTCTTATGAACTTCAACTCCCAGAATTCCTCGGCCAAAGTGGGCAATTTTAAGTCTTATGGACTTCAACTCCCAGAATTCCTCGGCCAAAGTGGGCAATTTTAAGAATTGTGGACTTCAACTCCCAGAATTCCTCAGCCAAAGTGGGCAACTTTAAGACTTGTGGACTTCAACTCCCAGAATTCCTCGGCCAAAGTGGGCAACTTTAAGACTTGTGGACTTCAACTCCCAGAATTCCTCGGCCAAAGTGGGCAACTTTAAGACTTGTGGACTTCAACTCCCAGAATTCCTCGGCCAAAGTGGGCAACTTTAAGACTTGTGGACTTCAACTCCCAGAATTCCTCGGCCAAAGTGGGCAACTTTAAGAATTGTGGACTTCAACTCCCAGAATTCCTCAGCCAAAGTGGGCAACTTTAAGAATTGTGGACTTCAACTCCCAAAATTCCTCGGCCAAAGTGGGCAACTTTAAGTCTTATGAACTTCAACTCCCAGAATTCCTCGGCCAAAGTGGGCAATTTTAAGTCTTATGGACTTCAACTCCCAGAATTCCTCGGCCAAAGTGGGCAATTTTAAGAATTGTGGACTTCAACTCCCAGAATTCCACAGCCAAAGTGGGCAACTTTAAGACTTGTGGACTTCAACTCCCAGAATTCCTCGGCCAAAGTGGGCAACTTTAAGACTTGTGGACTTCAACTCCCAGAATTCCTCGGCCAAAGTGGGCAACTTTAAGACTTGTGGACTTCAACTCCCAGAATTCCTCGGCCAAAGTGGGCAACTTTAAGAATTGTGGACTTCAACTTCCAAGATTCCACCGACAAAGTCGGCAAGGAATTCTGGGAGTTGAAGTCCACAAGTCTTAAAGTTGCCCACTTTGGCTGAGTTTGGAAAACACTGTCCGAGGGAGCCAATCAAGGGAAACAAATTCTTATCCGGTGCAAGATTAAAAATTAAATTACATTAAAATGTGTCTCAAAATCACGCACTAACTCCATTTTGAATCCGAAAGAGAGAAGGATTCGCCTTTTCTTTTTAATCGGTGGAGGAGAGACGTTAAGCCAAACACATATTATTATTATTTTGTTCCCAGGTCTTTTCTCCCAAATGTCATCTTCTGGTTGTCAAAATTCTGCAACTGGCCCAATAAACGAAGATTCACGTTTCCCATTCAGAGGATTAGCAAAAGAAATTCATCTTTGCAATAGTTGCTTACATAGAATTTGACTTCCATCTGAGAATTATCGCCGGGGTCTCATCTATTCTTGGGGTTGTCCTTCAGCATTAACGTTTCCCCTGTCTTGACAGCTTCATTTAGCATTCAGATATTTTTTTCCCCTCTCCTGTAATCTCTTTAGCTTTAATCCACTTTTTTGGGGTAATCCCTTTGGCTTGAGTCCATCCTTCCTGCCCCACTACCTCCATATCGAATAAGTTGGTATCTGAGTGACTCTGACAGAGTTCGCGGAAGGATAAAAAGAAATTTTTCTTTTCAAATTTAATGCGAGACTCAGAACTTAACTGCGTGCGTCAGGAGTCTGCCTAATGTATGGGAATTGGGAATTAATTTGGAATGTTACATGCTTTATTGGGGTTGTGTCAGTCTCTTGCTAAACAACTTTCTGGTTAACAGCTCTTTGATCTAGCAATTAGTGAATATCTCAGAAGTGATTTCATTCCCTGTCGCGTATTTTAGGCTGTCAGTTTGCTGGGACAAATTCTTCTCGCATTTTCTATGTATTTGATTTTCTTTACAAAAAAAACCTTTGTGCGTTGATCTCTGTATAGTTTGTTCTACTGGGTGTGCTTATTTCTGTAGAGGATAAGTTATAATGAGGACCATAGTTTTCTTCTGGAATAGATTTCCTTCCTCACATTATTCCACTTATTAAGGCATCCAGGAGGGAGGGAGGGAGGGAGGGGGGAGGGAGGGAGGGAGGGGGGAGGGAGGGAGGGAGGGGGGAGGGAGGGAGGGAGGAAGGAAGGAAGGAAGGAAAGAAGGAAGGAAATATGCAGAGGGAGGGAGGAGAGAGGGAAGGAAGGAAGGAAATGTGTTTGAGATTGAGAGAAAGAGGAAGGGAAGAATGGAAAGATGGAAGGAAGGGTGTGTGAGAGTGAGAGAGAAAGGGAGGGAAGAAAGAATGGAAAGATGGAAGGAAGGAGGAAAATGTGTAGAAGGAAGAAGGGGGAGGGAGAGAAGGAAGGGAGTGTGGGAGGGAGGAAGGAAATGTGTTTGAGATTGAGAGAAAAAGGAAGGGAAGAATGGAAAGATGGAAGGAAGGGTGTGTGAGAGTGAGAGAGAAAGGGAGGGAAGGAAGAATGGAAAGATGGAAGGAAGGAGGAAAATGTGTAGAAGGAAGAAGGGGGAGGGAGAGAAGGAAGGGAGTGTGGGAGGGAGGAAGGAAATGTGTTTGAGATTGAGAGAAAGAGGAAGGGAAGAATGGAAAGATGGAAGGAAGGGTGTGTGAGAGTGAGAGAGAAAGGGAGGGAAGGAAGAATGGAAAGATGGAAGGAAGGAGGAAAATGTGTAGAAGGAAGAAGGGGGAGGGAGAGAAGGAAGGGAGTGTGGGAGGGAGGAAGGAAATGTGTTTGAGATTGAGAGAAAAAGGAAGGGAAGAATGGAAAGATGGAAGGAAGGGTGTGTGAGAGTGAGAGAGAAAGGGAGGGAAGGAAGAATGGAAAGATGGAAGGAAGGAGGAAAATGTGTAGAAGGAAGAAGGGGGAGGGAGAGAAGGAAGGGAGTGTGGGAGGGAGGAAGGAAATGTGTTTGAGATTGAGAGAAAGAGGAAGGGAAGAATGGAAAGATGGATGGAAGGAAGGAAATGTGTGGGAGGGAGGAAAGAAAGAAAGTAAGGAAGACTGGTGGGTGAGTGGAGGGATGGATGGATGGGATGGAAGAACAAAATGTGGGGTGGGGAGGAAGGAAGGAAGGAAGATAGATAATGGAGATCTGACTTGGAAAATAAATGAGTAAACGGCAATAATTCTGATTTTCCTTGTCGTGACATTGTCAGAAAACCAATCCATTCGCTATGAAAGACTAGACTAGGGTCAAAATCTAAGACCTTGATTGACAGGCATTGTCTCTTTACCTGTCGAGGAGGCATAATTTCCTCCTCCCTTTAGCTTTTAAGCTATTTCTCTCCTCCCTCCCTCATTTTATGAGTGAGTGGTCCAGTTTCCATCATTTCACCATCGTGTTGTATCCCCACGGCCAAATCCAACCGGTTATCAGATGCCAATTTCTTTGCCATTCCCACCTGATTCCCAAATGCAGAAATCCTGAATGTGATTCAGAGAAGGGAGGGAGAAAAAAAACACACCCCACTAACCCAAGCTAAATAATTCCGTTTACGTGTAATGGAATTGCTTGAGAGTGAGCTGGGCAGTATATACATTTCATAATTTTTGTAAAAGAAAAACCTGAGATTATGGATTCATGGTTACTTGCATGTCGAATAATGGTTTGTGCAGCTTGGCATGCAAAAATCCAATTTTTTTCCCCCTACATCCAGGAGTGCTTGAAGTACCTGAATGCCATTGTTAAAAAAAGAAACCCATTTGTTGATTTAAATCAATATCTCCCACTTTAAAAAGGTAGGAAAAAGATAGTTGGAATTATTGGCCTTTGCGAACTGCAGAGCTGAAGCAGTGATTTAACAACGACGTGAGGTTCACTTGTGAAAGAAACTTCCTCTCCAAAGGTCAGGAAGCAACAGGTGAATATCTTTATGAGATGTAAAAGGTTGCCAAGCCTTCTCCTCTGGGAGGCTCTGACGTGACTCCCAAATGAGAGGGTCATAACAGGAGCAGAGATCTGATTAAAGGCAAGAATGAAAGGGATAATATTTGATTCCTTTCAGGCTCTGCGGGAAAAAGAAGCAGTTTTGGAAGGAAGGAAGGAAGGAAGGAAGGAAGGAAGGAAGGAAGGAAGGAAGGGAATGTGTGAGACGGAGGGAGAGGAAGGAAGGAAATGTGTGAGATAGAGGGAGGGAGGGAGGGAAGGAGGAAAGGAAGAGAGGGAGGAAGGAAATGTGTGAGATGGATGGAGAGGAAGGAAGGAAATGTGTGAGATGGAGGGAGGGAGGGAGGGAGGAAATGGGAGGGAAGGAGGAAAGGAAGGGAGGGAGGAAGGAAATGTGTGAGATGGATGGAGAGGAAGGAAGGAAATGTGTGAGATGGAGGGAAGGAAGGAAGGAGGGAAATGTGTGAGATGGAGGGAGGGAGGGAGGAAATGGGAAGGAGGGAGGAAATGGAGGGAGGGAGGAAGGAAATGTGTGAGATGGAGGGAAGGAAGGAAGGAGGGAAATGTGTGAGATGGGGGGAGGGAGGAAATGGAGGGAGGGAGGGAGGAAATGTGTGAGACAGAGGGAGAGGAAGAAAGTATGTGTTAACTTTTAAGGGGGGAAACATCTCTTTTGTCCACCAGTCCAATGGTTCATAAACCCACTTTCCTCCCCTCCTTAGAGCATGTCAACAGTTCTTGGGGTTAGAGTGGAACCCATTAAGGCTTCTGCAATTCCCATCCTAAGTTTTGACCTTCATTTCTTGTCTCTGTCCATCTCAGCGGCGAGCGAGGAGAGTGAAATGTTGCGTGATCTCCGCCGGGCTGGTTGTTCTTCTGATCTTCATCATCGTCCTCTCCGTTTCCATCAAGAAATAAACCCAGCTGGTTTTCCCAGGTAGGATCACCTGAACGTCTCTTAGCGACCGGGTGGGGGTGGGGAATTATGTGTTGGGTAGATTTGCAGAGTGACCATTTGGTCACAGCAGTGGGAGGTCGGTGAGGAATGGGCAGCATGGGAAGGTCAACCACAGATCTAAAGTGAAGGTCCTCGACTTACAGCTCATCCTGTTGCAGCTGTGCAGGGACTCAAGGCTACTTCCCTGCTTGACCCTTCCTTCCTTCCAGGCTCATTTTCCAAGTAGTAAATTAGCCAAGACTTGAATTGCAAATTGATAGTTATGGTCATTCTCCTCCTGCTCCTTCTCCGCCTCCTTCTCCTCTGCCTCCTCCTCCTCCACCCCCTCCTCCTCCTCCTCCATGCAAACCCCTCTCTGTTCTATCACTGATGATGTTACCTAATTGGGTCATGAAACATCTGCAAGAAAACAACCAAGCTCAGAGAGTCCTCCTCCTCTCCCTCCTCCCCCTCCCCCCCAAACCCCACTCTCTTTTAACACTGATGATGTTTACCTGGTTGAGTAATGACACATCTGTAAGAAAAGAATCAAACTCTGAGAGAACCAGTACCCCACATGTCTCCTTGGGTTTACCTTTGTTGTGGCCAGCCAGCGGAGCTGGCAGCAGATTCGGACAGTGAGGAGGTTGGGGAGGCACATGGGCCTTCAGAAGGCTCTGAAAAGGACTCTGGGTCGGAGGCAGAGAGGGGGCCAGAGCCATATGCCAGTTATCAGCTGCCTTCGGAGTCAGACATCAGTGAGGCAGACGAACAGCTGGAGCATGTTCCCAGTGTGCGCATGCGCAGAGTTGCCAGACGAAGGGAACAGCTAAAGAACGGGGCGACTTGGGAGTAAGGTGGACAGTGAATGGCCCCTCCCAGAGGAAATAAAAGGGGAGCGAAAGGGGAGTGGAGTTTGCAGGAGACAAATAGTTCACTTCATTGGTTCGTGACTCTCCAAGACTCCTTGCCAGGTTTTGCAGATATTGGCCTGGCAGCTCTCCAAGCCAGAGAAGGTCTGTGACTGTAACTCCTCATTTGAAAGACTTTGCTGGATGTGAATGAACAGAATTCACGTTAAATTAGTAAAAGGTTTTTTTTTGTTGGGACAAGGAGTTGGCTTCAGGCTCTTGAGAAGCCAAGATCAGAACAATCTACCTTGAGTCAGAGAGAAACCAGCCTGAGCTTCTTCCTACCACTATCTCCTTTCCCAGGACTTAAGAAATGCTTACGTCTTTGTTTCTATAACACAGCTTCTGAGTAGTCTCAAGACTTCCTTCTGGGCACCTTACGAAGAGATTTCATCGTGATTTAACCCCTGTCTTCGGTGGGCAGATTGGAACCGAGCCATGGATTTTGAGCATTTCTGAAAGTGGAATCCTCATGCAAATTATCTATTCAAAAAATCCTTCCCTGGAGAACTGATGACATTTGAACCATTGCTTAATTGCTTAATTGTAGGTTTCACTCAAATGATTTTTTTTTAAAATAGAAAATAAAACAAACGGATCCTGTTTGTGGCTGAAGAAGAGAACCTAATCTGATTGAAAATAAATGGATTCACCCATTCATAACAGTGGTTCACATACGTGCATTTTAGATTAGATTAACAGAGTTGGAAGGTACCTTGTAGGTCATCTAGTCCAACCCCCTCCTCTGCCCAAGCAGGAGACCCTACACCTGGAATGGCAAACCTATGGCACACGTGCCAGAGGTGGCACACAGAGCCCTCTCTGTGGGCACATGCACTGTGGCCAGCTGGTCTTTGCAGGTGCTGAACTGCAAAGTGAAAAACAGCCAAAACCGGCCAAAAAACAGGCTGTTTTTAGACAATTTTGGGGCTATTTTCAGTCCATTTTTGGACCATATTTGTCCCCCAAAATGGCCAAAAATAACCTGAAAACAGCTTGGAAATAGCCCTAAAATTGGAAACAACCACCAACGACTTAATAGCCAGCGATCGGCACCCCAATCGACAACTAAAA
The DNA here is from genome assembly GCA_029891615.1 of Natrix natrix natrix. Classification (NCBI taxonomy): domain Eukaryota; kingdom Metazoa; phylum Chordata; class Lepidosauria; order Squamata; family Natricidae; genus Natrix; species Natrix natrix. Next base: position 64,107 of record JAKRSK010008640.1, on the reverse strand, counting down.
AGACAGACACACAACCAGGCACCCCATAAATACCACATCCTGAATCTCTTTAAAGAACATACTCTGTTAGAGAGAACTTCCCTGAGGATGGGCCCCTGAGAGCTCGGAACACACAACCTCTTGTGTCTTCCAAACTAATTGACCCAGATTGGATGCTGTAACATCACCCTGGGACACGTTTATTGGCATTCATGCGTGAATCACTTTTTAACTTTGGTGAAGTTGTGCTTTTGGGGTTTCTTGGGTGTCAATAACAACCCCTAGGGAAAACCGAGTGGATTGGAAGAAATAGTTTGTTGTTATTCAATCTATGACTGAGAGTGAGAAAAATTGATTAATTCAGTAACAAAGTGGCATGAGATGTGTGAAGGCACCCTCGTATCCTGGGGGTTCGGCTCAACAGTTCTGCTCAAGATCTCACAATCTTGGGGAGGATCGCCTAAAATGTCTTTTGAAGTTTTGGAATGGAGAATAGCTGAGATTTGCAGACATTACGATAGCCTATTAACAGGAGACATGATTTGAATGCAGAAGGCCGTGTGTTTTGATCCAGAATCTGCAGTTAAAAGCAAGCTTTTAGCAAAGGTTGAGAAGAGTTGAGATGCAGGAACTGTGGGAGAGATCTCAGAGTCCCGATGGACAATCACTTAAACATGAGCCAGGCATGCGCAGCGGCAGCCGAAAAGGCCAATGCAATCCTAAATTGCATTAACAGAGGGATACAATCAAGATCAAGGGAGGTACTAATACCACTCTATAAAGCCTTAGTTATGCCATACCTAGAGTACTGCATCCAGTTTTGGTCACCACACTATAAAAAAGATGTGGAGACTCTAGAAAGAGTGCAGAGAAGAGCAACCAGAATGATTATGGGACTGGAGGCTAAAACATTGAGGAAGGGTTGAAGGAACTGGGCAGGGCTGGTCTAGTGAAGAGAAGAACCAGGGGAGACATGATAGCAGTCTTCCAATACTTGAGGGGCTGCCACAGAGAAGAGGGAGTCAAGCTATTCTCCAAAGCACCGGAGGGTAGGACAAGAAGCAACGGATGGACACTGATCAAGGAGAGAAGCAACCTGGAATGAAGGAGAAATGTCCTGATAGTGAGAACAATTAATGAGTGGAACGGCTTGCCTTCAGAAGTTGTGGGTGCTCCAACATTGAAGGTTTTTAAGAAGAAATTGAACAGCTATTTATCTGAAATAATATATGGTTTCCTGCTTGAGCAAGGGATTGAACTAGAAGGCCTCCAAGGTCCGTTCCAACTCTGTTGCTCCGTATGTCTATTGAGATTCTCAATCATTCAGCTCATGGTTGTTGTTTTTTCCAAGGGCAACTGGACTTTCTTGGGGTCTTTTGTTTGAAAGCTTTTTGCTTCTCATCCAAGAAGCTTCCTCAGTTCTGTTATTTGTCTGTTTGTCTGAAATAGAATCGGATTTCTTGCTCAAGATGAGGGTTAGATTAGAAGACCTCCAAAAGTTCCTTCCCAACAGTTTTACTCTGCATGTCTATGGAAATTATCAATCATCCACCTCATGGTTGTCCCAAAGGTGCGCTGGAAAAAGGTCCTAATGCAGCATCTGGTGTGGCTAAAAAGTCCAATTTGGGAGTGGCAATCCCTTCCACACTGAGGGCAGAGACATTCTGTCCCCTGCCCACCCCCCAGATTTTGCTGGTTAACTGCCTCTTTGCCTGCCAAATGAGTGTCTCTTCGAATGGGAGAAGCCCATGCTGTGTCTTTAGCCTCCAAGCTGAACGATCAGAGGTCAAGGTTCCCTAGCTGTTAATGTCCATTCCCAAGGCCTTTAGATCCCTCTTGCAGATATCCTTGTATTGCAGGTGTGGTCTCCCTCTGGGGCGCTTTCCCCGCACTAATTCTCCATGCGGGAGATCTTTCGGAATCCAACCATCGACCATTCTCACAACATACCCAAGCCAGCATAGACGTCGCTGTTTCAATCGTGTATACATGCTAGAGATTCCAGCATGTTCCGGAACCCTGACATACATTACAATTCACACACCCCCCCCTTGAAAAATAAAATGGGATGGGTTGGCCATATTTCTGCACTGTCGCTCTTCCGGGCTTCTCCTACGAAACTCAAAATCCCATTTGCAGGATTGCTGTGGTTTTTGGTGCCTTTTTTCCCCTCGTTCCTTCCCAGGAATTGATCCTAATCTAGGGTGGCCGTCGCTGTTATTCCCACTTACGAGCCCACATTGGATGAGGCCATAATTCAGAATAAGGGATGTTGTAAATAGGGGTGAAATACGGGCAGCTCTCTTCCGCACCATCGCTCTCCCGTCCCCAAATGGATGCCAGGGGAACGATTTTTCTCATTGGTTCTCGGCTTTGATCATCGTCGCTTGGATGGTTGAGAGAGCGAGGCAGACTTTAGGGATCGATTCTCCAGGGGTGGTTGCCCAGATTTAGCCCACTGGCGGAATCCCTGGCCAGCATCAGCCCACCGATGCAATCGTTTCCTCTATCCCCACTAAGCCAAGAGAAAGAAAAAATATTGCTCTCTGGTTGCATCTCACATCCTTTCCAGGTATACATCACAAACTTCTTAAAAACTTCCAGTTCCTGCAACCGTTCTTCCTATGTTTTAGCTTCCAGTCCCCTAATCATCTTCATTGTTCTTCTCTAAACTCTTTCCAGAGTCTCAACATCTTTTTTATATCGTGGTGACCAAAACTGGACACAGGAGTAACTATGAGAGGAGTTATATAGGGGTAACTGTATAGGAGTAACTATGAAAGGGATCTTGGAGTCCTAGTGAGCAACCATTTAAATGTGAGCTAGCAGTGTGCAGCAGCTGCCAAAAAAGCCAACACAGTTCTAGGCTGCATCAACAGAGGGATAGAATCAAGATCACGTGAAGGGTTAATACCACTTTATAATGCCTTGGTAAGGCCATACTTGGAATACTGCATTCAGTTTTGGTTTCCATGATGTAGAAAAGATGTGGAGACTCTAGAAAGAGTGCAGGGAAGAGCAACAAAGATGATTAGGGGACCGGAGACTAAAACATATGAGGAACGGTTGCAGGAACTGGGTATGGTTAGCTTAAGAGAAAGAAGGACTAGGGGAGACATGATAGCAGTGTTCCAATATCTCAGGGGTTGCCACAAAGAAGAGGGAGTCAAACTATTCTCCAAGGCACCTGAGGGTAGAACAAGCAGCAATGGGTGGAAACTAATCAAGGAGAGAAGCAGCTTGGAACTGAGGAGAAACTTCCTGACAGTTAGAACAATTAATCAGAATTTCCTCCAGAAGTTGTGGGTGCTCCAACACTAGAAGATTTTAAGAAGAGATTTGATAACCATTTGTCTGAAATAGCATAGGGTCTCCTGCTTGAGTAGGAGGGGTTGAGTAGAAGACCTCCAAGGTCCCCTCCATCTCTGTTATCCCATTATATCCATCCATCTCTTTTATGCCCTGCGCCATCTTTGTCAGCCTAGCTATTGTTAGCCTGTCAGCCACCAGCCCCTCTGAGGAGGAATAAATGTGGGAGTCAGGGGCAGCATCAGGGCAAAGTGAGAGCTGCGAGGGGGAAGAGGGAATGGAGCTGTCAGAGAGAGAGAGAGGTAAAGAGGCAGAGCTGGGCTGTCCTTCAGCTCTCAGATGGGAGAGTCAGCAGCTCTCAGGTCTGGGGGTGGTTGATGAGCAAAAGGAGGAACAACTGGGTCCAGTGCCTGATGCACAGAAGGCAGAGGAGAGGTGAGCAGTAGAAATCTATGGGCCGGTCCTTGGCATGTAAGAGTCACCGGCTGCTAGCGAAGCCCCACTCTAGCTCTGAGGATAAAAGGCAGGGGACACAGACGAATAGATGTGGCAGACAAACTATTCATCTCTCTGCCGGCCAGACTTGTTAGCCTGTGAGAGAAACTTTTTTGCCAGGGCTGCGGGCATTCCCAATAAATGAATCTTTTGGGTTCATATCAGAGGGTTTACCGTGATTGGAAAGCGGGATCAGAACTCTAGCTTGCAGGAGATTTCTTTCAGAAAGACTTCGGCTCGGTGGCCACCCACAGCATGTTGACACCCGGACCTGCTAAGGATTGTGTTTGCGTCACGCAATTCAGGACGAGTTTTTGTTTGCCTCTCTTCGCAGGTTGGCCACGCGGATATGCGGCGTATCGCGAGGTTGTCCTGGCAGTCTGCTTTGCTGAATGAGTTGTGATTGTCGCGTGCGTTTCACAGCAGCGGGAGGGCGGCGCTGCTGAATGAGACCGGGGGCTCATCGAAACGATGTTCTTGATGTCAGTCAAATGCCGCTGCCAATGTCTCTCTCCTTCCCTGTGGTGGGATAGGCGACAAGGAAAAACACGCTTCCGCGAATAGGAATGTTAATAAAGATGATTTGTAACCATTGTGATTAGTCGTTATTGATCAGCTTGACATCCGTGAAATGTGTTTCATCCTCTTTTTTCAATCCAGGGAGGTCGTAGGCATCTCCGGGCAGGAAATTGTTTTGAATCTTTCATTCTTCAGGGTTTTTTTGGACAATAAGCTCCTTTATTAACATGAGGGAAATGTCTCTCTTTTTACTGTCTCCACACCATGTATAATAATCTATACTTCCTTTGTGTTCTTCATTACTTCCTCCTTTTCCTTCCTTCCCTCTTTCCTTCCACCTTCCCTCGCCCTCTCTTTATCTTATCTGCCTCCCTCCCTCTCTCTATCTTTTTCTTATCTTTCCTTCCTTCCTGGGAATTTTCTCTCTCTCTCTCTCTCTTATTTTCCTTCCTCCCTCTCTCCTCTCTCTATCTTTTTCTTATCTTTCCTTCCTTCCTTCCTGGGAATCCCCTCTCTCTCTCCCTCCCTCCCTCTCTTGCTCTCTCTCTCTCTCTCTCTCTCTCTCTCTCTCTCTTATATTTCCTTCCTTCCTTGAAATTTTCTATCTATCTGTATATCTTTCTCTTATCTTCCTTCCTTCCTTCCTTCCTTCCTTCCTTCCTTGGAATTCTCATTCTCTCTCCCTCCCTCCTTTTCTCTCTCTCTCTCTCTCCCTCCCTCCCTCTCTCCCTCTTTCTTTCTTTCTTTCTTTCTTTCTTTCTTTCTTTCTTTCTTTCTTTCTTTCTTTCTTTCTTTCTTAGTGCAATATATTTGTAGGAATATACTCTTTCTTTTCCGGATTCTGTTCTTAATGCTGTCCCCGGATTTGAGAGTTTCACGTTGCTTAATCCACTTTTAAGAAATTCTCCCCCTGAACTTTATTTGGAAAATTGCATTTTAGGCACTGGCCTGCCCAATTTCTGAAGCTTCCATCCTGACTCCTCTTTACTCACCTGTCTCTATGTCCATGTTAAAACACAGCACAGGGTGGGCCAAGGCAACCTTGAGGCTTATCAAAGTGACACTGTCTGTGCCCTTGTTTTCTTTCTGCAATGGATCACCTCACATGCATAAGGGTAGGAAGCAGCATAGGAAATGCCATATTGTATCTGTTCACGTTGCAGTTTCTCTGTGTTTGTGCAAAAACTCACGGATGCATTGGTAACATGTCATTGTGGAAACAGACATCAGCAAACTATCGGAGCGAAAACAGAAGCTAAAATAAGCTATGCAAACTCCCTTTTTGGCCTTAAAATAGATTTCCCAGGGAGTAGAACTCAGCAACAGAGTACAAGGTTTCCAAGGACGAGTGTGGCAATAGACCATATGCTTCTCTGGGGGAGAGAGAGAGAGAGAGAGAGAGAGAGAGAGAGAGAGAGAGAGAGAGAGAGAGAGAGAGAGAGAGAGATAATGGATAGATGATAGATAAGAGAGGGAATAGATAATAGAGATAGATAGATGATAGATGATAGATAGATAGATACATACATACATACATACATACATACATACATACATACATACATGATGGATAGATAGATGGATAGAATGGATAGATGATAGATAACAGAGAGAGAATAGATAATATAGATAGATAGATAGATAGATAGATAGATAGATAGATGATAGATAGATAGATAATGGATAGATAGACAGGCAGAGATGAAATAGATAGGTAGATAGATAGATAGATAGATAGATAGATAGATAGATAGATAGATAGATAGATAGATGATAGATAGATAGATAGATAGATAGATGATAGATAGATAGATAGATAGATAGATAGATAGATAGATAGATAGATAGATAGATAGACAGATGATAAGTCGTCCCCGCCCGACTTCAGGATCCTCCCTAATCATTGTGGGTTGAAAAGAAAAAAGGGAAAGGGACGCTTAAAGGTTCAAACAGTAGAGCAAACGCTTCAGAGGCAACAGTTTTCACGGGGAATTAGAACAGAGAGCCCTGGAGTTTCGCTGCCCACCCGGTCAGACCTCGCTTTCCTTGCATGATTGGCTAATTTGCTACTGCCCGGCTCCCCGGTTAGATTTTTGTTGGGAGGGGGCGGGGGGAAGCTCCTTAGCCTCCGTTTCTTTTTCTGCCTCCTCGCTTCTCGTCCCCGCCCGACTTCAGGATCCTCCTTAATCATTGTGGGTCGAAAAGAAAAAAAGGAAAGGGGCGCTTGTTTTGAAGTGCCCGAGAGGAGGGAGGGGAGCGGGCGCTTCAAAACAAGCGCCCCTTTCCCTTTTTTCTTTTCGATCCACAATGATTAGGGAGGATAATAATCCGGCACACAGAAGAGCCGCATTAAAATGTGTAAAGAGCCGCTTGTGGCTCGCGAGCCGCGGCTTGCTGACCACTGGTATAGGATCTCCCGCTTGAGCAGGGGACTGGACTGCCTCCTTATACCTCTATTCTGATTGGGAGATAGATGAGAGTCGTGATAGTGCAGTGCTTAAAATGCAGTGTGGCAGGCTAACTCTGCCTACAGCCAGGAGTTCAAACCTGACCAGCTCAAGGTTGACTCAACCTTCCATCCTTCCAAGATTGGTAAGACTAGAAGAGTCTTCTAAGGTTCCTTCCAGCTTCTCTTCTCTTCTCTTCTCTTCTCTTCTCTACTCTACTCTACTCTACTCTACTCCCATTCCCATTCACTCCTGAAGCCCTGAATGTTCTGCTTTAGTTGGGCTTTGCTATAGACAGACAGTTTGGTGTAATGACTAAGGCACCAGGCTGGAAACCAGGAGATGAAAAGTTCTAGTGGTGCCTTAAGAGGAAAGCCAGCTGGGTGGCTTTAAGCCAATCACCAGGAGACTGGGCGTTCCAGTCCTATTATAGACAAGAATGCCAACTGGGTAACTTTGGGCCAATTACAAAGAGACTGGGAGTTCCAGGCCCATCTTAGATAGGAAAGCCAGCTGGGTGACTGAGCCAATCACCAGGAGTTAGGGAGCTCTAGTCCTGATTTATACATGAAAGCCAATTGGGTGACTTTGAGCCAATCACCAGGAGACTGGGAGTTCTAGTCCCAATTTATACACGAAAGCCGGCTGGGTGACTTTGGGCCAATCACCAGGAGACTAGGAATTCCAGTCCCATCTTGGGCAAGGAAGCCAGCTGGGTGACTTTGAGCCAATCACCAGGAGACTGGGAGTTCTAGTCCCAGCTTAGACATGAAAGCCAGCTGGGTGGCGAGTCACTCACTTTCAGTCCTATACCACTTACAGGGTTATTGTTGCAGGGGGAAAATAGGAGATCGAAGGAACATGAGGTTTGTGCAGCACCCCGAGTCATTTGTACAGATATTAAAGCCCATATAGTAAATAAATAAGTATAGATTTTGTGTTTTCCTTCCACTGAGAAATCATGCAGTGCATGCCAAATCAAGATCATCTCAGGGGAAATAACTGACAATCTCTTAGATAGTTGCTAAGATTTTCTCTCTCTCTCCCCCCTCCCTCGCCCCTTCCTCCCATTTTATTTACTCTGTTATGCAGTTAAAGGTATTATTCCAAACAATAACCAAGCACAATAGGAAAAAAAACAGCCTTTGTATCTAGGTATATATGTCTACTAGCTGGATAGCCGTGCTTCACGACGAAACTATGTGATCGGGCAATGCAGGAGAAATCCAGTTCAATCCGTTGGCTCAGAGATGGATGGTGATTGAAACACATAAGGGAGTATCGCTCCCGCCACCTTGAGTCTGGAAGAAGTTCCATAGGTGGAAGGCAAAGACATGCTGGTGAGGTACCGACATTTAGTACTATAAGGAGCTCCTGAGTGAAGGAGTGGAACGTCTGCCAATTTGACCTGAGGTAACGGAATGTGAGGCAACTGGCAGTTGGAACAGAGTTCTTTTCAGGTGGGGAGGGGGAGTAGAACTCCTTAGTATCAGAGTGTGTTAATTACCGTATAAGAAATACTAGTGAGCTGATGGTCATTTCGATAAATCCTTTCTTAGAGAGCGCCTAGAAGCCAAGTGGAACATACGTGCCAAATGTCAAGTTTGTAGACTTTACGAGATTTCGTGAAGAGTGAGTGGTACTTGGCTTTTATAGAGAGAGAGATAGATAGATCAGTGGTGGGTTCCTCTCCCCATCACTACCAGTACGCTGCTCACAGGGCTAAGCATCCTGTTTGTGCATGTGCACTCCACCGCCCACACAACACCCAGCTGCTTGTCTGCGCTCGCACAATTGGCTGGTTGCTTTAGAAACAGGTATAGAACGCGGGCGTGCGAGTGGGCCAAACGAGACACCGTACCGGTACGCTGTCAGCTGCTCCCAGCTACTCGCGGTACGGCCATAGCGGGCCGTACCGGCTGTTACCCACCACTGATACAGATTCAGAAGAAGAGAAAGAGAACTGTCAGCTTATTCATGCTTCTACCCAGGCAATTTCCTTTTTGTCCAAAATGGGCTTATAGAGAAAGTCCCAGACTTACGACCATAATTCGGGCCTCAGACGTCCGTTGCTAAGTGAGACAATTGATGAGTTTAGTTTTGCTCCGTTTTGCAACCGTTTTTCTTGCCACCATTGTTCAGCGAACCGCTGCAGTAGTTAAATTGGCAACATGGTTGTTAAAGTGAATATGGCTTCCCGGTTGACTTTGCTCGTCAGAATCGCCAAAGTTTGATCACGTGACCTCAGGATATGGCAACTGAGTCACTGAGTCCATCAGCGAATGCTTGAATATTGATCACGTGACACACACACACACACACACCCCGGAACACTGCAATGGTCATGTGTTAGATACAGTCATAAATTCCCCCTTTTTAGTGCTATTGTAACTTCTGTCACTAAACGAGCTGTTGTAAGTCAAGGACTGCCTGCAAATGAAACTTTTCTTTATAGAAGAGAATATTTGGAATTCAGGGTTGAACTGTGAAGTTTTGATGACATTACCTAGTTTGGTAATGAAATGCCTGTAAGAGAACAACCAAGTTTAGAGGGTCTATGAAGATTCTCAGTCATCCAGGTCATTTTTGTCTGAAAGGTGCTTTTTTCAAGAGGCAACTGGACTTTCTGGGTTGTTTTTTTTTTTTTTGAAGTCTTCACTTCTCATCCAAAAAGCTTCTACAGCTCTGACTGGATGGTGGGGAATGGAAGGGTTTATACTCCTTGCAGACAAAACTGGTCATTTGCATCATTTTAGAGAGTTGTTGAGGCCACTTGGAGGTCTATCTGTGTTCTCAGAGTCACCTGAGTGGTGCAAATGGTTCCTGTAGTCTGCAATTTTTCCTCTGGAAATCCGTGGGAGTGGGAGTTTGAATGAATATCCAAAAATTGCAGACTACAGGAACCATTTGCACTATTCTGGTGACCCTAAGGACACAGATAAACCTCCAAGTAGCCTCAACGACCCTCTAAAAAGATGCAAATGGCCAGCTGTCTCAAGGAATATCAATCCTTCCATTCCCCACCATCCAGTCAGAGCTAAAGAAGCTCCTTGGATGAAAAGTGAAACGTCTTCAAAGAAAAAGATTGATATTCCTTGCAGACAGCTGGCCATTTGCATCCTTTTAGAGGGTTGTTGAGGCTACTTGGAGGTCTATCTGTGTTCTCAGAGTCACCTGAGTGGTGCAAATGGTTCCTGTAGTCTGCAATTCTTCCTCTGGAAATCCGTGGGAGTGGGAGTTTGAATGAATATCCGAAAATTGCAGACTACAGGAACCATTTGCACTATTCTGGTGATCCTAAGGACACAGATAAACCTCCAAGTGGCTTCAACGACCCTCTAAAAGGATGCAAATGACCAGCTGTCTGCAAGGAATATCAATCCTTCCATTCCCCACCATCCAGTCAGAGCTAAAGAAGCTTTTTGGATGAAAAGTGAAACGTCTTCAAAGAAAAAGAAGAAAGTCCAGTTGCCTCCTGAAAAAGCACCTTTGGGACCACCATGACCTGGAAGACGGGTAATCTCTACCGACTTTTAGCTATGCAATTTGGAATGAACACCCTTGGAATGGTGTGGGAGTAGGAATGGATTTCCAGAGGAAAAATTGCAAACTACAGGAGCCATTTGCACCGTTCAGGGGACCCTGAGGACACAGAGAAACCTCCAAGTGCCCTCAATGACTCTCTAAAAGGATGCAAATGACCAGCTGCCTGCACGGAACATAAATCCTTCCATTCCCCACCATCCAGTCAGAGCTGAAGAAGCTTCTTGGATGAGAAGCGAAACGTCTTCAAAGAAAAACCAGAAAGTCCAGTGGCCTCCTGAAAAAGCACCTTTCGGGGAAACTTAGAGAGCACCAAGGACCTCACAAACTCTTCGTTTGAACAGCCTGTTTGTCTAGTACATGAACCCACGTAAAATCTTGACTTCATATCTTTGGTCCTTGCAAGAAAAAACAACAGATTTCATCCATCACTGGACTCATTTTTAACCGGAAAAGCCAAGGACTTCTCCTTCTTTATGGAAATGCTTGTGTGTCTCATTGAACTCTGACCTTTCTGAAACTCAGTGTGTTGAGCGCGTGGCGGTTGAAGCTGTAGCATATGGTTTCTAAGAGGGTGAATGATTGCAGGAGCTGCCGGATCTTCCTGATTGCTGTCAAAAGACTGTAAGTTGGAGAAGGGATGATTGCAGCTCAAGACTTGTACTCTTTATTGCTCGGTTTGTAGAGGTCTTATCTGTAGGCCAACTGGTTGGATGAGGACTCTTCAAATGTCAATTGCTCCACTCTGCACAAAGTGCCTCTCTTCCAAAGGGTTGTCAGAAAGCAACAAAGACGAATGTTTGTATCCCAGGGTTGAACTGTGGGGTCCTTGGTACTCCCTGAACTTGGTTGCTTTCTTGCAGACATTTCGTTACCCAACTAGGTAATATCACCAGTGCTAGAAGGGAGGAGGAAGGTTTGGGAGGAGGAGAAGGGACTGTGAGGTTCTTGGTGCTATCTTTCATGCAGATGTTTTCTTAACCAACTAGGTAATATAGCAATAGCACTTAGACTTATATACCGCTTCACGGTGCTTTTACAGATTTCTCTAAGCAGTTTACAGAGTCAGCCTCTTGCCCCCAACAATCTGGGTCTTCATTTTACCCACATCGGAAAGATGGAAGGCTGAGTTAACCTTGAGCCGGTGAGATTTGAACTGCCGAACTGCAGCTAGCAGTCAGCTGAAGTAGCCTGCAGTACTGCACTCTAACCACTGCACCACCTCAGCTCGACATCATCAGTGCTAGAAGGGAGGGAGGTTTGTGAGGAGGAAAGGAGGAGGAGGACTGTGAGGCCCTTGGTGATTTCTGAGATTGGTGGTTTTCTTGCAGACGTTTCATTACCCAACTAGACAACATCATCATCAGTGCTAGAAGGGAGTGGTGTTTATGGAGAGGTGGAGGAGGACTGTGGGGGCCCTTGGTACTCTCTGAACTTGGTGGTTTTCTTGCAGATGTTTCATTACCCAAACTAGGTTAACCTTGTCTCATTTCAACCCTGATACAAATATTCTCCTTTAGACCTGGGATCCTTTGGCCAATTTATTTTCAAATAAAGAACGTTGCAACTCTACTCCTGTTGTAGTTTTAACTCCTCTCAGCTGTACAGGGCAGGGAGTTCCTCTCCTTTACACCTGAGGTCTCCAAAGAAGCCTACTTTACCTTCAGCACTTCTGGAGTTGAAGAGGCAGAAACACATTTCAATCCAGGCACAAAAGACTCTATCAGCACCTCGGACAGCTCACGTCAAGAAATGCCCAGTCTTGGGAAGAGCACTGCTCTTCTAGCACCCAAAGCTTCAGGCTGACAATATTGTCATGGGAAAAGGGCTCAGTGGCTAAGACGCTGAGCTTGTCAATCCAGAAAGGTCGGCGGTTCGAATCCATAGCACCATGTAACAGACTGAGCTCCCGTTACTTGTCCCAGCTTCTGCCAACCGAGCAGTTCGAAAACACGTAAAAATGCAAGTAGAAAAATAGGAACCACCTTTGGTGGGAAGGCAACAGCATTCCGTGCGCCTTTGGCATTTATTCATGCTGGCTACATGACTACAGAGACGTCTTCGGACAGCACTGGCTCTTCGGCTTTGAAACAGAGATGAGCACCGCCCCTTCGAGTCAGGAATGACTAGCACATATGTGCGAGGATAACCTTTACCTTTATTGTCATAGAATCAAAGGGCTAAAGGGACCTTGGAGGTCTTGTAGTCCAACCCCCTGCCCAAAGCAGACACCGTCCTAAACAAATGGTTGTCCATTCTTTTCTTGAAGACCTTCAGTGACAGAACAGCCATGACTCCATTAATTAAAGATTCTCACTGTCAGGAAGTTCCTCCTTATTTCCACGTTGGCTCTATCTCTGAGGAGGTTCAACCCATTGCTTCTTGTTCTGTCTTCAGGTGCTTTGGAGAGGAAATCAACCATCTCTTCCCTATGACAGCCCTTAAATATTGGAGGATAGCAATAGCACTTATACCGTTCCACGGTTCTTTCCAGCCCTCTCTAAACGATTTACAGAGTCAATGTTTTGCCCACAACAATCTCGGTCCTCATTTTACTGACCTTGGAAGCATGGAAGGCTGAGTCAACCTCGAGCCGGTCAGAATCGAACTCCTGGCTGTAGGCAGAGTTAGCCTGTATTACTGCATTCTAAGCACTGAGCCCCCATGGCTCTCATCTATTGTCCAATCAGACTAGAGCTGGAAGGAACCTTGGAAGTCGTCCAGCCCCCTCCTCAAGCAGGAGACCCTATATCAGTCATGGTCACCTTTTGTGTCTCAGGTGCCAAAAACACGCATGTGTGTGCTATTGCATTCGCTTGCGTGCCCACCCCCATAATTTAATGCCTCCTGTGCCATAACCCCTGCACACTCGGGTGTGACACACCCAAGCCCTAAGCATGCCCACACGGCTTTCTTGGAGCCTGGGGAGGCTGAAAACGGCCCCCCAGAGCCCCCCAGTTGCCAGAAACAGCCTGTTTTCTGACCTAGTGAGCCCAGTAGGTCTGTTTTCCCCCTCCCCGGACTCCAGGGGCTTTCTAGGAGCCTGGGGAGGGTAAAAATGGCTTCCCCACCCCGGAGGCCCTATGGGGGTTTGGGACGGCCTGTTTTCCAACTTCTGGTGGGCCCAGTAGGCTTTCTAGGAGCCTGGGGACTGTGAAAAATGGCCCAACACACAAACCGGAAGTTTGGGAACGGACTTCCGGGTTGCCTGTTGGGCCATTTTTCGCCTTCAGGAGTCTTCCCTGAAGCCTCCGGAAGGTGAAAAACAGCCAAAAATCAGGTGGCTGACAGGCAATGCTTTGCGTGCCTTCAGAAATGGCTCCGCGTTGCACCTGTGGCAAGCGTGCCATAGGTTCGCCATCATGGCCCTATACCATTTCAGACAAGTGACTGTCCACTGTCCAGTCTCCTCTTTAAAACCTCCAGTGATGAAGCACCCACAACTTCTGAAGACAAGGTGCTCCACTGGTCCATTGTCCTCACTGTTAAGAAGTTTCTCCTTAATCCCAGGTCATTTCTCTCCTTGATTAGTTTCCATTCATTGTTTCTTGTCCTGTCCTCCGGTGCTTTGGAGAATAAGTTGACCTCCTTTTCTTTGTGGCAGCCTCTCAAATACTGGAAGACTGCTATCATGTCTCCTGTAGTCCTTCTTTTCTCTAGACTGGCCATACCCAGTTCCTGCAACTGTTCCTCATATGTTTTAGACTCCAGGCCTTTGATCATCCTAGTTGTTCTTCTCTTCACTAGACTAGCCATGCCTAGGTCCTGCAAGCGTTCATCATATGTTTTAGCCTCCAGTCCCCTAATCCTCTTGGTTGCTCTTCTCTAGAGTCCCAACATCTTCTTTGAATTGTGGTGACCAAAACTGGATGCCGTATTCCAGGTGTGGCTTTACCAAGGCATTATAAAGTGGTATTAACCCTTCATGAGATCTTGATTATATTCCTCTGTTTATGCAGCCTAGAACTGTGTTGGCTTTTTTGGCAGCTGCTGCACACTGCTGGCTCATATTTAAATGGTTGTCCACTAGGACTCCAAGATCCCTCTCACAGTTACTGTTTTTGAGCTGGATTTTGCCTAATCTGTACTTGTATCTTTGGTTACAAGTAGAGATTAGGTCTCCCCTAATTCTTCATTTGATTAGCTATCTCTGGTTCCCTTTAGCTGTTCATCATACAATGTAGCCTTCAGACCTCATATCATCTTTCTTGTTCTTCTCTGCCCTCTTTCTAGGGCCTCAGTCTCTTTTAACACCTCCCAGGGATCAACTATACTTAACTTTTACAACTGCTTGCTCTTTGCTCCAAGACTCCCGGCCCATTCTGGGGTGTCCAAAATGTAGTGGAGAAACTATGACAAATGTTGTGGCCTGGCAGCAGAGTTGGACAGTGAGGAGATTGGGGAGGAAGATGGGCCAGTCCTGGAGTCTGGAGAAGGCTCTGACGAGGGCTCTGTGTCGGAGGCAGAGAGGGGGCCAGGGCCATCTGACAGTTATCAGCTGCCTTCAGAGTCAGACATCAGTGAGGCAGAAGAACAGCTGGAGACTGTTCCCAGTGTGCACATGTGCAGAGCTGCCAGATGAAGGGAACAGCTAAAGAACAAGGGTCGACTTGAGAGTAAGGCCACAGGTGGATGGTGGATGGCCCCTCCCATAGGGAATAAAGAGGAGCAAAAGGGGAGTGGAGTTTGCAGGAGAGCATTAGTTCAATTCATTCGGGTGAAGATCTGTTCCTGACTTCTTGCCAAGTAATTGCTGCTACAGCATGGAGTTTAGAAGATATCGGCCTGGCAGCTCTCCAAGCCTGATAAAGGTCTGTAGTGGTGAAATCTCTTGAAAGACTGTTGGACGAGACTTTGCTGGAGAGGAATTCACGTTAAAACTAAAAAAAAAAAAAAGTGGTTTTATCGGGACGAGGAGTCGGCTTCATGCTTTTGGGAAGCCTAGATCAGAACAACAAAGTTGTCTTCTAAAATGGAGTGATTAGATAATGGGAGAGTCGATCTCCAAGCCGAGACAGCTGCAAATGAGGCCATCATGAGATGAAGGGATCTCTCCAGGATCACCATCTTAGAAAGCCAAACCTTGCATCTAATGAGTTTCTCATCAGCCTTCGCTCAGAGCCCTTGTTTCAAATCCTCTTTCCCTAATCTCTCATTTTGACAGTCCTCATCAAGTTCTCCTCCTTTAGGTATTCACGCACACGAAATGTAATATCGGCTTCCCTAATTGCAATCCCAAAGCCGTCGAGGACACGCAGGCGGCTTCGGAATTCGCTCTTCCTTTTATTCTATCCCTTCAGCCTCTATCCAGCCCGTAGATCCTCATGGGATGCTTGGTGAAAGGCTTCATCCTATCAAAGCCCTGCTGTGACAGAGTCCCCTTCCCCCCCACTTTGCTCATTAGCATATGCCCATCATTCTCATCTCTCAAGCAGTGGGGTGGGGGTGCAGTTATCAGTAAATGTGCTGCAATTGCCAAAAAAGCCAACACAGTTCTAGGCTGCATCAACAGAGGGATGGAATCAAGATCACGTGAAGGGTTAATACCACTTTATAATGCCTTGGTAAGGCCACACTTGGAATACTGCATTCAGTTTTGGTCGCCACGATGTAGAAAAGATGTGGAGACTCTAAAGAGAGTGCAAAGAAGAGCAACAAAGATGATTAGGGGAAAAATATATGAGGAACGGTTGCAGGAACTGGGTATGTCTAGTTTAATGGAAAGAAGGACTAGGGGAGACATGATAGCATTGTTCCAATATCTCATGGATTGCCACAAAGAAGAGGGAGTCAAACTATTCTGCAAAGCACATGAGGGTAGAACAAGAAGCAATGGGTGGAAACTAATCAAGGAGAGAAGCAACTTAGAACTAAGGAGAAACTTCCTGACAGTTAGAACAATTAATCAGTGGAACAGAAGTTGCCTCCAGAAGTTGTGAATGCTCCAACACTGGAAGTCTTTAAGAAGATGTTGGATAGCCATTTGTCTGAAACGGTATAGGGTTTCCTGCCTAGGCAGGGGGTTGGACTAGAAGACCTCCAAGGTCCCTTCCAGCTCTGTTATTCTATTCTAAATAGCCATCTGGCTTAGGGGGCAAGGAAAGAGCAGAGTGAGTCAGCGTTAAGGCCAAAATGATATCTTGTCATTATAACAAAGCTGGTGTTTTTTTACCAGCATTTTTATGTATTTTAAGGTAGTGGGTTTTTTTTTTTGTAATTAATTGGTAAGGCCCTTCAGACGTGCCAGCATCAGAGCTACAAATCCAATTATAACTACAGATATGCATTGCCTCTCTCAGGACCACAAACATCTGCAGATAATTAGACGGTGTTAATAGCGTTTCTGTAGTCCAAAACCATGTTGGGCCAGTCTAGGATGGGTTAAACCTGGACTGACAGAAGACTGGGAGAAAGATCAAGATACTGCATCGTTTGTTAGTCACCACATTACAAAAAAGATGTGGAGACTCTAGAAAGAGTGCAGAGAAGAGCAACAAAGATGATTAGGGGACTGGAGACTAAAACATATGAAGAATAGTTGCAGGAACTGGGTATGTTTAGCTTAAGAGAAAGAAGGACAAGGGGAGACATGATAGCAGTCTTCCAATATCTCAGGGGTTGCCTATCCAATATCAATACCAGAGGTGCCACAAAGAGAGGGAGTCAAGCTATTCTCCAAAGCACCTGAGGGTAGAACAAGAAGCAATGGGTGGAAACTAATCAAGGAGAGAAGCAACTTAGAACTGAGGAGAAATTTCCTGACAGTGAGAACAATTAATCAGTGGAACAGCTTGCCTCCAGAAGTTGTGAATGCCCCAACACTGGAAGTCTTTAAGAAGATGTTGGATAGCTATTTGTCTGAAACGGTATAGGGTTTCCTGCCTAGGCAGGGGGTTGGACTAGAAGACCTCCAAGGTCCCTTCCAACTCTACTATTGTATTGTATTGTAACTAAGCAAGGAGAGTAGAAACCTGGAACTAAGGAGACATTTCCTGGCACTGAGAACAATTAACCAGAGCAACAGCTTTTCTCCAGAGGTTTAGGGTACTCCATCACTGGAAGTTTTTAAGAAGAGACTGGACAGTCACCTGTCTGAAATGGTGGAGGGACTCCTGCTTGACCAGAGGGTTGAACTGGGCCTACAATTCCATTGTTAGAGTGGCATCGGTCCGTGTTAGGCCATGAACTGGGCCAGGCAAACAAGCAAAGCCGCAGTCGCAGGATGCAGGTAGTACACGAAACCATGTCCCTCCAGTCTTCCTCCTCTTCCTCATTTTCTTCTAGCATTGATGATGTTACCTAGTTTGGTAATGAAACATCTGCATGAAAACAAGCAAGCTCAGAGAGCATCAAGGATTCTACAATCCTCCTCCTCCCCTTCTTCACAGATCCCACTTCCTTCTGGCACTGATAATGTTACATAGTTTGGTAATCAAACATCTGTAAGAATGCAACCAAGCTCAGAGAGCATCAAGGACACCATAGTTCTTCCCCCACCTCCTACTTTTCCTCCTCCTCCTCCTTTCCTCAAACCCTCCTCTCTTCCAGCACTCATGATATAAACCAAGTTGGGTCACAAAACATCTGCAAGAAAACTACCAAGCTCAGAGAGCACCAACCACCTCAAAGTTCAACTCTTGAGCTACAGAGCTGGGTTTGTTTCACCATGACACGACAAGATGAAGACGCAACAAATATCTTCTACAATCTGAAGGCAGCACAGGTAGATACCGGAGAGCAGAGTCCTTTTCAGAGAGAAGTTTCAAACATTCAGTCGAAAGGCAAGATTTCAGATTTCAATTCATCGTTCTGTGATGGGGAGGAAAACATGTTCTCGCCATTTGTCCGTGGAGTGGACTTCCAGAGGAAGGAATGACCTTTTTTTTTGTCTGGAAATATTAAAATCAAATCAAACCCTGTCAGGGATGCTGCCAATTGCACAATATCTAACAACGCCCATGTCTGAACTAGATGTCCTCCAAGGAACTCTAGGAGTCCCCACATTTGACAAGAGACAGTTATCTCAACGACTCTAGCCCATTTACCCCCCGCCGTAGAGCCTCAATAAAACAGACCTGCCCCCCAAAAAAAGTCCAGCTGTGCATTTATCTTTGAATTCATTTCTAGGTTACACTGTCTTTCCGCTTCTTACAAAACTGAGCAGAGGGTCTGTCTTATCTTTTAAGAGGAAACTTTTAAAGAATTCCCTTGGAGAAATGACTTTTGGACAATAGGAGACAATGAATCTCTTCTGAGGCAACACATTGAATCTACGCTGCTGGCTTTTTCAGAGAACAGATTAACAGAGTTGGAAGGGACCTGGTAGTTCATCTAGTCCGACCCCCTGTCCAAGCAGGAGACCCTATACCATTTCTGACAAACAGCAGTCCAATCTCTTCTTGAAAGTCTCAAGTGATGAAGCTCCCACAACTTCCGAAGGCAACTCCTGTTCCATGGGTTGATTGTTCTCCTTGTCAGAAAATCCTTCCTTGTTCCTAGGTTGAATCACTCCTTGGTCAGTTTCTATCCATTATTCCTTGTCTGGCCTTCGGGTGCTTTGGAAAATAGTTTGACCCCCTCCTCTCTCTGGCAGCCCCTCTAATATTGGAACACTGCTACTCTAGGTGTGCTCTTGCCCATGGTTGTCACCTCCTTGAACGTTGTCTGTCTTCGCAGGGTAATATTCCCACAATCGCTCACTGCCGTTCAGAGAACAGCTGACTTCACTTCTCTGTCTGCCCGTTAGACATTTCTGATTGCCTTGCTAATAATCCTTTGGGAAGGGAACTCGCGTAGCAACTGCTGACTGCCCCCT
>JAKRSK010008640.1:32500-42500 GCA_029891615.1 Natrix natrix natrix | reverse complement strand
CCCCTCCCTGGAGGCAGAAAAGTATTCACGGATATAATAAGGCAGAGTTTTTCTCTCTTTATCTCTTTCTGCATTGCTTAATTGGGAAGCTCAATTTTAGGCAATTGCGTATGCCGGGCGCAGAAAAAAAATAGGCTTTAATGTTGCTGTCACGCTTTGCAGGGGGGAAACGAAGTGACAGGTTGGGGAGGATGAAATCAGCTGCATGTGATACAAAGCAATTGCAGAAGTCCACGACGTACAACCACAAATTCCTGTTGCTAAGCGTGACTTTTGTTCGTTGAGTTTTGCCCTGTTTTGCAAACTGTCTGTTGTAGCCCACCAGCTGCCAGTGGAGCTGGTAGCAGACTCAGACAATCAAGAGGTTAGGGAGGAACTTGAGCCAGGTCTGTTATCTGGGGAAAGATAGATGCTCTGCATCAGACGCAGAGACAGAGCCAGATAAATGGAGAGGAAGAACAGCTGGTGCCTCTCCTAACAGCTTAGTGTTTGCACTGAGCTATTAGGAGAGGACAACAATGGAGGACGAGGAGTCAGCTCGGGAAGCAAAGCGCACATGTGGATGCTGAATGGCCCCTCCCTGCCTGGGGATTAATAGAAGGAAATGGGAGTGGTGGTCATAGAAGACAACAGTTCGTATTTCTGAAGAATTTGCTCGTGGTGTTTCATGCATCAAAGACTGGTTGCCAGAACTTAATTTGCAGCCTTTCACAAGGAACTGATAAGATCTGTTGCTATAGTTAACTCTTGGCAGGATTATTGCCTGGACTTTTTAGTGTGCGAATGCCATTAATTCACAAGAGGAAAATAAAGAGAGGGTTTTTGTGGCAAGGAGTCTGTTTCCTGTTTCCTGACCCGAGGCTGGGGTCAGAACACTGTCTGGCCGCAGGTGTTCAGTGAATCACTGCACTCATTAAGTCAGGAACACAGTTGTTAAGTGAATCTGGCTTCCCCGTTGCCTTGGCTTGTCGGTAGGTCGCAAAAGGGGATCACGTGACCCCGAAGATGATGCAAATGTCATAAATGTGAGTCAATTGCAAAAGTGTCTGAATTTTCATCACATGGTGATGCTGCAACGGTCTGGATGTTGTGGGAGTCAGTGTCAGCATCAAGACAACCTGAGAGCTCCGAGGGGGAAGAGGGAATAGAGCTGGCAGAGAGAGAGAAAGACAGACAGAGACAGAGAGACAGAGCCTGGGCCGTCCGTCAGCTCTCAGATGGAGAGTCAACAGCCCCCAGGTCTGGAGGTGGCTGACGAGGAAGAAGAAAAACAGCTGCATCCAGTGCCTGACATGGATATGCGCAGAAGGCAAAGGAGAGGAGAACAGTGGAAATCTATGGGCCGGTCCTTGGGACGGAAGAGCCACCGCTGCTAGCGAAGCCTCCTCCTAGCTCTGGGGATACAAGACAGGGGGCGGAGATGAATAGGCGTGGTAGACAACTATTCATCTCCCGGCCGGTCTGCCAGTGATAGCCTGCACTTCCGAATCGTGTCGGGAAATTATGTAGCCTGCTGGGAGAGAGCAGCTGCTGGCGCTCCGAATAAAGGAAACTTTTCAATTAATTCCAAAGGGCTTGTCGTGTTTGGGAGATGGGTCAGAATACTGAAAAGCGGTCATAAGTCACTTTTTTCAGTCCTGTTGTGAACGAATGGTCACTAAGTGAATCGTTATAAGTTGGGGATTACCTGTGTTCCCATCCTTGTTTTCAGCACCGATTTTTATTTTTATTTTTCAGATGCTTCCCAGACAGGTGAGGAATACGGGCCAGAAGATGGACGAAAGGAAGACGTTTGGGAGCAGGTTTTGGAGCTGATGTGTGGGACAATATTCTTTTGGCACACACAACACACAACACAACTTTTATTTTGGGACATATATGGTTACCTCTGCAAGACTGCATCCTAATAAATACTCAAGAGCTTAAGAGAGAAAATAAAATAATATTCAGCAAAGAAAATGCGGGAACACTGTTGTTTGTATAGCCAATTATCCCTCACTTTTCAGGAGCCTGGAGATGCATTTATGAAATCCCCCTTGGAATTATTTTGGGAAATATTGCACTGATGGGAAGCAAATATTCCCCATCTCGGCCATCGGTTTTAAAAACCATCAAATTTTAAAACCGGCACCTCCGAGTCAGCTTCCTTTAGTAAATGATTGTTATCTCCAGCTAAGCAGCTGAGTCTTATTTGCTTGATTCCCTTCTCTGAAGCACTCAGCTTTTGGCTTAAAAGTAAATCACAGGCAGCAAAATAAAAATAAACCTGATTTTGCTTTGGTTGTTTTGCTGATTTCCTTTTGTGTATGCATCCTTCCTTGTAGCCATTAATGAAATGGTTGCTGCATCGTTTTATATCATTCTGAACATTTCATCAAAGGGAGGGAGGGAGGAGTAGAGAGAAAGGGAAGGAAGGAGAAAGAAAAAGAAAAAACGCTAAAGAGAGAAAGAGATGGAAGGAAGGAAAAGAGAGAGAAAGGAGAAGAAAGAAAGAGAGGAAGAAAGAATGGATGAAAGAGAGAAAGGGCAAAGAAAGAAAGAAAAGTGCAAGGAAAATGGTAAAAGAAATGGAAGGAAGGAAGATAACAGATGAATGAATAGGAGGAAAGAAGGAAGAAAAAAAGAAAGGAGAAGAGAGAAACAAAGAAAGAGAGACAAAATAAAAGGAAAGAGAGAGAGAAAGAAAGAAAGAAAGAAAGAAAGAAGAAAGAAAGAAAGAGAAAGGACAAAGAAAGAGAAATAAAGACAGAAAGAAAAAGAGTGCAAAGAAAAAAGTAAAAGAAATAGAAGGAAGGAAGGAAGATAACAAATGAAAGAATGGGAGGAAGTAAGAAAGAAAAAGAAAGGAGAAGAGAGAAAGTGAAAGGAAAGAAAGAGAAAGGGGGCAAAGAAAGAGAAATAAAGACAGAAAGTAAAAGAGGGCAATGAAAAAAGTAAAAGAAATAGGGAAGAAAGGAAGATAGCACATGAAAGAATGGGAGAAAGGAAGGAACTCTATGTTTAATTCCTACAAACTCTTTGTATATTTTTCTTCTTAAGAATATAGATGTGGTTATCATGATTTTCCTCCTGGGATTATTATTATTATTATTTTGATTTTCAAATCTAGACTACACCTCTGGACTTCCCTAATAATTCACATCCAAGATTAACTAGAACCCAGGTTGACTCCTCACAATAAATCACTGCCTACCATAAATTGCCATTTTGCTAAGCAAATATGTGTATATTAATATACGTAAGCAACTTCAAAAGTTCTTTCCATAATAAACAGTTGCATGCTAACGCTACCTCCTGAAGTTTGCTGTTTTCTCTTCTGCAGATGACGATCCTATAATCATCCATTTCTGTTTCTCCCCCAAGCCCCAGATTTCATGTTCTGCCATGATGGGAATTTAGAATTTTTAAGTGTTTTGAAGAACTCATTGCAGGCTTGTTGGGGATTGTTGGGGAAAGAACCATATGGCTGTACGTTTTGAAGTTTACAACTTTCCCTGAGACAGCTGGCCCATTTCCCACATAGCAATACAGAATAATAATTGGCACAGCAAGGTAGACTTCTCTGATTGTGTCTCTGTGGACCTTAAGCGAAGACCCAGAAGTTCTCCGATCAGAGATAGGATAGAATATAGAATAACAGAGCTGGAAGGGATCTTGGAGGTCTTCTAGTCTAACCCCCTGCTTAGGCAGGAAACCCTACACCACTTCAGTCAAATGGTTATCCAACATCTTCTTAAAAATGGAGCATTCATAACTTCTGCAGGCAAATTGTTCCACTGATTAATTGTTCTCACAGTCAGGAAATTTCTCAGTTCTAAGTTGCTTCTCTTCTTGATTAGTTTTCAGCCATTGCTTCTTGTTCTATCATTAGGTGTTTTGGAGAATAGCTTGACTCCCTCTTCTTTGTGGCAACCCCTGAGATATTGGAACACTGCTATCATGTCTCCCCTAATCCTTCTTTTCATTAAACTAGACATACCCAGTTCCTGCAACCGTTCCTCACATGTTTTAGTCTTCAGTCCCCTAATCCTCTTTGTTGCTCTTCTCTGCACTCTTTCTAGAGTCTCCACATCTTTTTTACATCGTGGCGTCCAAAACTGAATGCAGCATTTCATTAGACTTCAATTCCTGCAACCATTCTTCGTATATTTTATCCTCCAGTCCCCTAATCATCTTTGTTGCTCTTCTCTGCATTCTTTCCAGAGTCTCAGCATCTTTTTTACATCGTGGTGACCAAAACTGAATGCTGTATTCCAAGTGTGGCCTTACCAAGGCATTATAAGGAGTATTAACACTACACGTGATCTTGATTCTGTTCCTCTGTTGATGCAGCCTAGAACTGTGTTGGCTTTTTTTGGCAGCTGCAGTAGTAAAATCTTGTTTTAATACTCCACAGGTCCCTTCAATGGGATCAACATGAGCACTTGTGGGTTGTTTGTTTCCTGTTGCTTAGTTTTTATTGTAGACCATATCGGGAAGCAACATGTGTTACCTGCCTTTTGAGAATTTCGTTCTGGCATCCTTCAATGAAGATGGAATTCCTCCAAAGAAATGTGTGATAGACTGTTTTCTCAAACGGGTGGATGAAAGAAGAAATGGGGGAAAATAGCGCTGTGTGAGACCTGGTGCTCTTTTAAAGTAACGCAAGAGCCAGGAATGGTGGAAACAGTAGCATTTGCATTTGCAGTGCGTTAGATCAGAAAGGATTTGGAAGGGTGAAAGAAAGGAAAATCTCCAGGAGCGGGTTTTCCGCAGAAGCGAGATGACGCAGGTTTCTTGCAGATAATCAAAAGTAATTAAAAGAAATATATATATTCCAGGGGATGTATGTGGAATGATGAGGAAGGTGAAATATATTCAGCTGCTGCTTGGTTTTGATTTGCGGTCAATGATGGAGCAAGACGTGGACACTTTAATTCTAGCTTCCTAGTGTCATTTTTCAGACATTAAGACATTTAGAGAAAAGAGGAGGAGGGAGAGGAGAGGGAGAAGAGAAGAGAAAAGAAAGACGAGAAGGGAAGACAAGGAATGGAAGAGGCGGGGAGGGGAGGGAAGGGCAAGGAGAAGAAGAGGGGAGAAGAAAAGAGAAAAGAAAGAAGAGAAGGAATGGAAGAGGCGGGGAGGGAAGGGAGAGGAGAAGAAGAGGGGAGAAGAGAAGAGAAAAGAAAGAAGAGAAGGAATGGAAGAGGTGGGGAGGGAAGGGAGAGGAGAAGAAGAGGGGAGAAGAAAAGAGAAAAGAAAGAAGAGAAGGAATGGAAGAGGCGGGGAGGGAAGGGAGAGGAGAAGAAGAGGGGAGAAGAGAAGAGAAAAGAAAGAAGAGAAGGAATGGAAGAGGCGGGGAGGGAAGGGAGAGGAGAAGAAGAGGGGAGAAGAGAAGAGAAAAGAAAGAAGAGAAGGAATGGAAGAGGCGGGGAGGGAAGGGAGAGGAGAAGAAGAGGGGAGAAGAGAAGAGAAAAGAAAGAAGAGAAGGAATGGAAGAGGTGGGGAGGGAAGGGAGGGGAGAGGAGAAGAGAAAAGAGAAAGAGGGAAGGGGAAGGGAGGTGAGAGGAGAGGAGAGAACATAGGGAAGGGAAGAGAGGAGGAAGGGGAGAAGTGAAGAGGAGAGAAAAGTGGAAGGGGCAGGGAAGGAAGGGGAAGAGAAGAGGGGAAGAGAAGCGGGAGGGAGGGAAGAGAAGATGAGGGAAGGGAGTGGAGAGAAGAGGAGGGGAAGGGAGAGAGGAGAGGAGGGGAGCAGAGGTGGTATTGAGCAGGTTCTCACCAATTCTGGAGAACCGGTAGTGGAAAATTTGAGTAGCTCAGAGAAACGGTAAATGCCACCTCTGGCTGGCCCCGCCCCCATGTATTCTCTGCCTCCCGAGTCCCAGCTGATCAGGAGGAAATGGGAATTTTGCAGTATCCTTCCCCTGCCACGCCCACCAAGCCACGCCCACAAAACCATTAGTCAAAAAAATTGAATCCCACCACTGGAGGGGAGGGGAGGGGGGAGGGGGAGAGGAGAGAAGTGGAGAGGAAGGAAGGGAGGGGAGGGGAGAGGGGAAGAGAGGAGAGGAGAGTGAATTTTCCTACCTGGTAAGAAAAGATACTGAGAACGGTCTATTGAGTTGGTGTAATTTAAATGTAAAGAAGAATTGGCTGAATTTTGCCCAACTGGATTTCTGGCTAAAATTATTTGGACTTTTCAATCCTTCATTTTCCTCACCTTCTAAGTCTCCAAATCTTGGCTCCTCTTCCACTCCGTCTTTCACTTATTTCTAATTCTCCCTTTCTTCCCTGCCTCTTTGGGGGGGGGGTTGACTCCCGAATCAAATCGGGGGGTGGGGAGAATGTGTCTCCGGCTATCGCTTCCCCCATTTTCATCCCAATCCAAGCAAGGCGGATTGCAAACCTGAAATTGAGGCAGGACAAGAATGGATGCAATATTAAAATGCGTGGGAGGGGGATTAAAATGTCAGCGTTTCAGATATCATGCAGAATTAAATCAGAATCCAAGGCAGAGCTATCCTTAAAACTCCAATTTAATAAGACAGACATGTTGGCATTGTGCTATGGAATCCCAAATCTGATTTTCTTCCTGGGATTCCACCCAGTTGAAAGTTCATGATCTTATCCCCACACCCATAAATCCATCACATGCCCCAATACTTTTCTTCCACGCTGGCATCTCCACCCAGCTTCTCCCGGTCAAGTGTCCAGGTGCGGAGACAAAAGATGACCTTGAGCTTCTAGAAAAGAATGACAACAATACATTCCACAATCCTACTCCTTTCTATTCCCCCCTCCCAACTACTACACTAATGAAACAGCATAGAAAATTATAAGAAAGTGTGGCAGGCCAAAGATCCTAAAAGGAACATAACTACAGGCCTGACATAAAAACTTAATGTTTGAGGTGGAAGTTTTCCTACCTTTTCCGACCAACAAAAGTGTTATTACAAAGTAGAAGCTTTCACAAAAGCACTCGCAACACACACGAACAAAAGATGCTAGCTGACACAGGTAAGTCCTTGACTTAACAACAACTCCCTTAGGGACCGTTTGAAGTTTCGACAGTACTGAGAAAAGTGACTTACAGCCGTTGCAACATTCCCCCATGGTCACATGATCAAAATTCAGACGTTTGGCCAACGATCCCTGTTTATGACGGTTTCGGTGTTCTGGTGTCAGTAAGTTAGCACCCACCCCTCCCCTAGAAAAATGAAATATTTTAGGAAATATTAAAAGGACAGAATAATTTCCCAAAAAGGAAGTCAGAAACTCACCTCCCCCACACACCTTTGTCAATGGGCCATTAAGGCCTGGGCAGTCTATTCTACATAGCAAAGATCTACCTCCTTCAGGCAGAGCCGTAATAGGAATTGCCCAAAGCCCTTTCATTACATCATCACGCAGCAAGAGTCAACCAAGCCTGGGACCAAGATCCAACAAAGGTAGGATTAGTCCTCTACCTATCTAGCAACAGATCTCACCACATGGCACCTGGGAAGATTACATCACCCAGCAAGGCTCAACCAAGCTTAGGACTCAAAAGACAGCCTACAGAGTTGCCCCTGCATGGCCCCATGGGAGTCTGACAACCAATCAGAATGCAAGCTCAAATTCAAAAGACCAGAGAGGGCATAAAACTCAGGTACTCTCAGCATCTCTTCCCTCCCCCTCCACCCCGGACCTCAAGCCATGTCATCCTGTCCACTACCAATAAACCTTCTTTCCCAGCAACTTCCATGTTTCCAGTGTCTTTTTCCCATTTGGAACTGAACCCAGGTGGGCATTTCTTCCGACATTGGGGTCATGCGATCTCCTTTTGCGACCTTCTGACAAGCGAAGTCAATAGGGAAGCCGATTCCCTTAACAACTACCTTACTAACTTAATGCCTGCAGTGATTCACTCAACAACTGTGGCAAGAAAGGTTGTAAAATTTAAAATTGGAAACGGTCTGGTTTAGCAACAGAAATTTGGGGCCCGGTTGTGGTCCCATGTCGAGGACTCCCTGTGATGAAGCACTGTCTGAGGCATAGAAGTCACCAGGTTTTCTTGGAATCTGTTCTGGCGCTGGCTTTCAAAAGCACAAAGCCGACTCCTCGTTCTGATAAAACCTCCTTTATTTAGGTGAAAGGGAATTCCTCTCCAGCAAAGTCCCAGCCTACAGTCTTTCAAGAGATTTCACAACTACGGACCTTAATCAGGCTTAGAGAGCTGCCAGGCTGATATCTTCCAAACGCCACGCTGTAGCAGCAATTCCTTGGCATAAAGTCAGGAACAGCTCGTCACCCTAATGAATTGAACTAATGCTCTCCTGCAAACTCCACTCCCCTTTTGCTCCTCTTTTATTCCCTATGGGAGAGACCATTCACCATCCATCTGTGCTTTTACCCTTGAGTCGACCCCTTAACTGTTCCCTTCTGGCCGCTCTGCGCATGCGCACATTGGGAACAGGCTTCAGCTGTTAGTCTGCCTCATTGATATATGACTCTGAAGGCAGCTGATAACTGTCAGACGGCTCTGGTCCCCACTCTGCCTCTGAGTCCTCATCACAGCCTTCCCCAGACTCCAGGACTGGCCCATGTTCAGAGAAGGGTTCTTCCCAGTTCGGACCTGTTCAGGCAAGTAGAGAGTAACTCGGCCACCCACGGCTCCAAACCAGTTCTATTGGTGGCACTATCTGTGCATGCGCAGAAGCAATTTTTCACTACTGAGCATAGTGCACATCAAGCGTGCGCACACCCAAAGTGTGTCCCAGAACGAACCGGTAGTAAACGAATCCACCTGTGACTTTACTCTCGAGTCGGCCCCTCTTCTTTAGCTGTTCCCTTCCCCGGGCAGTTCTGTGCATGCACGCATCAGGAACAGGCTTCAGTGTTCTTCTGCCCCATTGATGTCCGACTCTAAAGGCAGCCGATAACTGACATAGGGCTCTGTCCCCCTCTCTGCCTCCGATGCAGAGCCCTCGTCCGAGTCTTCGCCAAACTCCAGGACTGCCCAGGTTCCTCCCCAACCTCCTCACTGTCCGAATCTGCTGCCAGATCCACTGTTGGTGGGCCACAATAGAACCCAGTTGGTGAAGGTTGGAGAGAAACATGGGCTTCTACATTGTTGGAGTGACCTTCTGAATGCTTTTGGAGACTATCTAGCCCTCGTTTGGAAAGGATGAGAAATGATGGGATTTGTTTTTTGAAATTCCTCCCTGCCTTACAAGTCAGATTCATAAATAACAAGAAGAATCCTGTCTGTGCATTGCGCATCAACACCTTCTCGGATTGGACAGCAGTACAATGGAAAACTCTGCCGGATTAAATCGGAGAACGTGCATCAGGAATCCTTCCTGGCCTTCTCTCCTTCCGCTTTATCCTCATTCTGTGACATTAATGCTGGTGAAACAGAGATTAGCAAAGCAAGCTTTGAGTTAAGTGAGGACTGCAGCTGGGAGATAAGTCAACCAGGCTATCTCTCCAGCGCTCATGTCTTCAATTCGCTCTCACAAAAAGTCCCTTTGACTCAGGAAGATTGGCCTGAATACCAAATCATTGCCTTGCGTACATCCTTTCCCAACTCCTCAGCGCTCTCTCTCTGTCTTTCTCCCCCCTCTCTCCCCCCCTCTCCCTCTCCCCCCTCTCTCTCCCCTCTCGTAGCTCCAAAACTTATTCCAATGGGAGGCACCATCACACAGAATATCAAGATCTGTTAGGACCACATTGTTGTCCCAATAGAATGGAGTGGAATGGAATGGAATGGATTGAATTAGAATTAGATAGGACAGAGCAGGACCTTGGAACTCTTCTAGTCCAACCCCCTGTCTAGGCAGGAAACCCTATACCGTTTCAGACAGATGCCTATCCAACATCTTCTTAAAGACTTCCAGTGTTGGGGCATTCACAACTTCTGGAGGCAATTTCTGTTCCACTGATTAATTGTTCTAACTGTCAGGAAATTTCTCCTCAGTTCTAAGTTGCTTCTCTCCTTGATTAGTTTCCTTCCATTGCTTCTTGTTCTACCCTCAGGTGA
>JAKRSK010008640.1:0-27500 GCA_029891615.1 Natrix natrix natrix | reverse complement strand
AAAGCTCTGTCTCAACAGAGGGAGAGGGATACAACATCATCTACCTCCAACATATAAACAACAGTTGCAGGGACTGGGTATGTCTAGTTTAATGAAAAGAAGGACTAGGGGAGAGATGATAGCAGTCTTCCAATATCTCAGGGGTTGCCACAAAGAAGAGGGAGTCAAGCTATTCTCCAAAGCACCTGAGGGCAGGACAAGAAGCAACGGGTGGAAACTAATCAAGGAGAGAAGCAACCTGGAACTAAGGAGAAACTTCCTGATAACTAGAACAATTTTGACAGGTTTGGCATCCCAGATGGAAGCGAAAGAAGTGTGAGAGAATTGGGATATCCCCCATCTAAAAATATGCTAACTCTCAAGTGACAATTGTAAAACACAAAAGTGAGAAGCCACCGCACACGTTCCATCTTCCCATCTGTTTTGCAAATAATCAAAAGTTTTGTTTTCCTCTGGAAGGGACTCTTTGAGTTTTCTATCTCAGGAATGCTTGGAAAATTTTGATTTTCATGCGCTGGTCTCTCGGTCATGTTCCTTTAGCTTACTTTATGAGCCGCGGTGGCGCAGTGGTTAGAGTGCAGTAGTGCAGGCTACTTGGGCCGACTGCCTGAAATTCAGCAGTTCGAATCTCACCAGGCTCAAGATTGACCCAGCTTTCCATCCTTCTGAAGTCAGTAAAATGAGGACCCAGATTGTTGGGGGCAAGAGGTTGACTCTATAAACCACTTAGAGAGGGCTGTAAAAGCACTGTGAAGCAATATATAAGTGCTATTGCTATTGCCCTTTCTTCCGCCTCTCTCCTTCCTTCCTTCCCTCCCTCCCTCCCTCCCTCCCTCCCTTCTTTTTCATTTCCTTCATTCTGTCTCCCTTCCTTCCTTCCTCTTCTCCAACTGTTCTTTTCTTCCTCCTCCTTTTTTCTACAAACCTCTCCCCTCTAGCACTGATGGTGTTCCCTACTTGGGCAATAAGATGTCTTCAAAGAAACAACCAATCTTAGAGAGCACCAAGGACTCTACAGTCCTCCTCCTCCTCCTCCTTCTCTGTCTCCTCCTCCTCCTTCCTCCTCCTCCTCCTCCTCCTCCTCCTCCTCCTCCTCCTCCTCCTCCTCCTCCTCCTCCTCCTCCTCCTCCTCCTTCTCCTCCTCCTCCTCTTTCTCCTGCTCCCTGCAACTTCCCCTCCCTTCTAGCATTAATGATGTTACCTAATTAGATAACAAAATGTCTGCAAGGAAACTACCAAGCTAAGAGGGCACCAAGGACCCCACACTTCTCCTCCTCTTCCTCCTCCCCCCTACAGCTGCCCCTCCCTTCTAGCACTGATGATGTTCTCTAGTTGGGTAATGAGACGTCTTCAAGAAAACAATCAATCTCAGAGAGCACCAAGGACCCCACAGTCCTCCTCCTCTTCCTCCTCCTCCTCTTCCTCTTCCTCCTCTTCCTCCTCTTGCTCTTCCACCTCCTCCTCTTCCTCCTCCTCTCCACAAGCCCCACTCCCTTCTAGCACTGATTATGTTCCCTACTTGGATAATGAAATGTCTGCAAGAAAACAATCAAGCTCAGAGAGCAGCAAGGACCTCACAGTCAATGACATTGCTTACACTATCCTATACCAAAGGATATGACGGTGTCTCAAGAACAAGCATCAGAACTCCTGTGTACACAATCAGCCTTTTAACTCCATCCCTGAGCCCTGGCGTCTCTTCTCCGCTCTTTTGGAACTGATTGGACTTTGCAAATCTGTCAACTGTCCACTTCATCATTTAAAAAATCTTATTTTTATGCAGAAAACTCTCAACTGGAACGAACCACCATTCTAATTGCAATTACAAATCAAAAAGTGGCCACACTGCCCTCATCAAATATTAATTGGCTGCATATAAAGAAGAACTTGCACTTTTGTTGAAGAGATAATGCGCAGAGAGCAGGGCAGTCTACAAATTGGGTAAATGGGGCCGCGGTTGATGGAGAAAATGAACATCTCACCCCACGTTTGTGCCACATTGTTGGCTAATTAGAGTGGAGAGGGGAGGGGGAGGGGGATGAAGAGAAGAAAATGAACAACCAAACACACGTTCTTGTGATATCATTGGCTAATTAAATTGGATGGGTCACCTTTTGGGAAGAGGAGGAGAGGGGGAGGCAGGGGGAGAAGAAGAAGAAGAAGAAAGAAGAAAGAAGAAAGAAGAAGAAGAAGAAGAAGAAGAGGAAGAGGAGGAGGAGGAGGAGGAGGAGGAGGAGGAGGAGGAGGAGGAGGAGGAGGAGGAGGAGGAGGAGGGGGAGGAGGAGGTGGTGGAGATGGTAATAGTAGTAGTAGTGGAGGAGGAGGAAGAAGAAAAAGAGGAAGAGGAGGAAGAAGGAAGAGGAGGAGGAGGAGGAGAAGGAGAAGGAGAAGAAGAAGAAGAAGAAGAAGAAGAAGAAGAAGAAGAAGAAGAAGAAGAAGAAGAAGAAGAAGAAGAAGAAGAAGAAGAGATAAAGGAGGGAGGGGGAGGGGAGGGAGGGAGAAGAGGGGGAGGAGGAGAAAATGAACAACAAACCACATGTTCTTGTGATATCATTGGCTAATTAAACTGGATGGGTCACCTATTGGGAAGAGGAGGAGAGGGAGAAGGAGGAGGAGGAGGAGGAGGAGGAGGAGGAGGAGGAGGAGGAGGAGGAGGAGGAGGAGGAGGAGGAGGAGGAGGAGGAGGAGGAGGAGGAAAT
Organism: Natrix natrix natrix; assembly: GCA_029891615.1. NCBI lineage: Eukaryota > Metazoa > Chordata > Lepidosauria > Squamata > Natricidae > Natrix > Natrix natrix. The sequence goes on along the minus strand of JAKRSK010008640.1, from coordinate 24,801 downwards.
GCCACTAAGATTTTCTCTCTGATTTTCTGGATAGGCTTTATTATTTCTATGTTTTAAGAACGGTGGCTGCGATTGCTACCAAAGAGCCGGTCTTTACCCTACATTATTTAGCAAAGTTGAGAACCTCTGACAGACATCTCCTCTTGTTCAGTTTGTTTTGCATAATGACTCAACCGTACGGTGAGGCCTCTCTAAGCAGCCTTCAAGTCATATTATCGCCCTTTTCAGAAGCTGAGGGAGCTCCTGACAAGAGCTTCTGGTCAACAGAAAACCCATGAAATTGCAGTTGTTCCACCCAATTAAGAGGACGAGAGAAGGATGTCACATTCCTCCACCTATTTGGCTCCCCCCAAAATGCACATTTCCATGAAGTCAAATTGTGCGGGCAGCTCCTTGGCAACCAGGCCCCTGCTCTCTATCATCTTCATCGGGCAGTGAAGAGAACCAGAGTCAGGCTTGGAAGCCATTGGGGTTGGGGGAGATAGGGTCTCAAGCCTCCCACATATTCAAACACAGTTACTATGGGAAACTGGAAGAAGGGATGGTATGAAGCTTGGAAGATGTGTAGCCATAATAACATTCTTTTATCAGGAAGTCAAGGTCGCCTCATCACTGCACCAGGACGGATCTGGATGGGAGGAATCTTCATCCACGGCAATGACTGATTGGACCATGGGATGGACTTGTGGGTGTTGGGGCAGAGTCTTGAACTTTCAACTGGGGGGGAGGGAACCTGGAAGCTTTCAGATTCAGGTTTCCCCAGATGTGCCAACATGGCTCTCTTAATCAATTGGAGTTTTGAGGAAGTTCTTGCCTCGAGCTATTATTTCATAGATGAGGCTATTTGGAACCCTGACAACCAATTGAGGAATAATGAAGATTTTTGGAATAATAAGAGTAGAGTAGAGTAGAGTAGAGTAGAGTAGAGTAGAGTAGAGTAGAGTAGAGTAGAGTAGAGTAGAGTAGAATATTGGAATAAAGAATAGAATAGAATATTGGAATAAAGAATAGAATGGAATGGAATAGAATAGAAGCTGGAAGGGACCTTGGAGGTCTTCTAGTCCATCCCTGCTCTGGCAGAAGACCATTCACCATTATTGAAAACTTCCAGTGTTGGTGCACCTACAACTTCTGAAGGCAAGCTGTCCCACTGATTAATTAACAGAAGCAGAGAGTTGGAAGGGACCTTGAAGGTCTTCTAGTTCAACCTTCTGCTGAAGAGGGAGACCCTATATCATTTCAGATTGATCTCCAGTCTCTTCTTAAAAGCCTCCTCCGCTGATGGAGCACCCACAACTTGTGAAGGCAAGTTGTTCCATGGGTTAATTGTCCTGACTGTTAAGAAGTTTCTTTTCCATTCCAGGTTGCTTCTCTCTTTGATTAGTTTCCATCCATTGTTTTCTTGTCTTGCCTTCAGGTGCTTTGGAGAATAATTCGAGGAAAAAAACCCCTCTTCTTTGTGGCAGCCCCTCAAATACTGGATTACTGCTATTATGATGTCACCCCCTAATTATCCTTTTCTCTAAACCAGCCAAGCCCAAATCCTGCAACTGTTCTTCATATGTTTTGATCTCCAGGGCTTTGATCCTCTGAGTGTTGCTCTTCTCTGAACCTTTTCCAAAGTCTCCATCTCTTTGTTGTAGTGTGGCCTGCAGGAAGTTTTGCTTTTGGATCTTTGGCCTGCCATACTTTCTATTATTCTACTATGCATTTTCTTTTGTGGGAAAATGGGTGGGGTGATTGTACAGAGTTAGATGCGATGCAGCCATAGCAAAATTCTTTCTAGAAAGCCAAGGTCATTCTTTGCACCTCTGCACCCGACTGGAATTGGATGGGTGGGACTGCCAGCATGGCAGTGGGAGATTGGACCATGGGATGGACTTGTGGGTGTGGGGGCAAGATCTTGAACTTTCAACTGGGTGGGGAAAACCGGGAAGCCTTCAGATTCAGGTTTTTCCAGGTGTGCCAACATGGCTCTCTTAAATAAATTGGAACTTTGAGCAATGCTTTGCCTCAGACTCTGATTTAATTTTGGATGCTATTTGGAACCCTGACATTGGTTGCCAAAATTGCTTGCGTCAATTCCAGGTGTGGTTTTTGTTGTTGTTAGTTGCAAAGTAGTAGCTGACCCATCGCGACCCAATGGACCATGTTCTTCCAGGCCTTCCTGTCCTCTACATCCTCTGGAGTCCATTGAAGCTCATGCTGACTGCTTCGGTGACTCCATCCAGCCACCTCATTCTCTGCCGTCCCCTTCTTCTTTTGCCCTCCATCTTTCCCAGCATTAGGCTCTTCTCCATTGAGTCTTCTCCTGTACAGTCTTACTAGGAGTATATATATATATGGCGCAATTCACTTGCAAACCTCCTTTGCAAAATCGTGGATATCTTCTTTTCTTAATACCACATTGTAATGCCTTGGTAAGGCCACACTTGGAATATTGCATTCAGTTTTGATTGCTACAATGTAAAAAAGATGTGCAGACTCTAGAAAGAGTGCAGAGAAGAGCAACAAAGAGGAGTAGGGGACTGGAGGCTAAAACATATTGAAGAACGGTTGCAGGAACTGGGTATGTCTAGTTTAATAGAAAGAAGGACTAGGGGAGACATGATAGCAGTCTTCCAATGTCTCAGGGGTTGCCACAAAGAAGAGGGAGTCAAACTATTCTCCAAGGCACCTGAGGGTAGAACAAGAAGCAATGGGTGGAAACTCATCAAGGAGAGAAGCAACCTAGAACTGAGTAGAAACTTCCTGACAGTGAGAACAATTAATCAGTGGAACAGAAGTTTCCTCCAGAAGTTGTGAATGCCCCAACACTGGAAGTCTTTAAGAAGATGTTGGATAACCCTTTGTCTGAAGTGGTGTAAGGTTTCCTGTCTAAGCAGGGGGTTGGGGGCAAGGGCCCTTCCAACTCTGTTATTCCATTCTATTTTTCTTTTTGTCAGGGAAGGACTTCTCAGGGGAACTGGTTAGGAAAACTGGTTTGGGCCTTTGGGCAGGGTCTGGTTTGCTCCTCACCCTCTACTTCTCATTATGCAGGATTATTCCTGCACATAACGATAAGTCCGAATTTCTTATCATTTCTGAGCAGGATCCATGCGCTCCCACTACTTTCGTGCTAGAGAACTCCAAGGCTGGATTATTTTGCCTCTGAACTGGGGATCAACGCTTGAAGGCTACACTCGTTGGATCAGTTGCCAGGATTTTGATTTTGGCTTCCCGAGTTGTAGCTTGTTTGCAGCTGGGCTTGAAGTTCCCATGTCCCGAAGGCCAGGAATTCAGCAAAAATGTGAAGAGGATTCAAAAAAGGATGGAGCCCACGTGACTCTAATTCAAGAAAAATACATGGTCGCCACAATGTAAAAAAGATGTGGAGACTCTCGAAAGAGTGCAGAGAAGAACAACAAAGATGATTAGGGGACTGGAGGCTAAAACATATGAAGAACGGTTGCAGGAACTGGGTAGGTCTAGTTTAATAGAAAGAAGGACTAGGGGAGACATGATAGCAGTGTTCCAATATCTCAGGGGCTGCCACAAAGAAGAGGGAGTCAAACTATTCTCCAAGGCACCTGAGGGTAGAACAAGAAGCAATGGGTGGAAACTAATCAAGGAGAGAAGCAACTTAGAACTGAGGAGAAACTTTCTGACAGTCAGAACAATTAATCAGTGGAACAGCTTGCCTCCATAAGTTGTGAATGCCCCAACACTGGAAGTCTTTAAGAAGATGTTGGATAGCCATTTGTCTGAAAGGGTGTAGGGTTTCCTGCCTAGGCAGGGGGTTGGACTAGAAGACCTCCAAGGTCTCTTCCAACTCTACTATTGTATTATTGTATTAAAAAGCCATCCGCATCTCCTTTAATGACATTCCAGATGAATGTGTAATCTGAGACTTCAAAACTGGCTGTCCCACCTTCAATGTTGCAGCCTTCAAGAGTCTGAGTTTCGGGAAAAGTTGTGGGTCTTCTAAAACTAGAAGTTGTTCTTCAGTCATTAAAGTGTATGGATCTTGGAGGTCTTCTAGTCCAACCCCCTGCTTAAGCAGGAGACCCTATACCATTTCAGACAAGTGGCTGTCCAGTTTCTTCTTAAAAGCCTCCAGTGATGAAGCACCCACAACTTCTGGAGGCAAGCTGATGCACTGGACATTCTTAGGAAGTTTCTCCTTAATTCCAGGTTTCTCCTCTCCTTATTACTTCAATCGATCAATCATAATAGAGCTGGAAGGAACCTCAAAGGCCTTCTAGACCAACCCCCTGCTCAAAAAGGAGACCTTATACCGTTTCGGACAAATGACTGTCCAGTCTCTTCTTAAAAACCTCCAGTGATGGCGCACCCAGAATGTTTGAAGGGAAGCTGTTCCGCTGATTAAATCTTTCTCACTGTTAGGAAGTTTCTCCTTAATTCCAGGTTGCTTCTCTCCTTGATTAACTTCCATCCATTGCTTCTTGTTCTACCCTCAGGTGCTTTGGAGAATAGTTTGACTCCCTCTTCTTTGTGGCAACCCCTGAGATATTGGAACATTGCTATCATGTCTCCCCTAGTCCTTCTTTCTATTAAACTAGACATACCCAGTTCCTGCAACCGTTCTTCATGTTTTAGTCTCCAGTCCCCCAATCCTCTTTGTTGCTCTTCTCTGTACTCTTCCTAGAGTCTCCACATCTTTTCTACATCATGGTGACCGAAACTGGATACAGGATTCCAAGTGTGGCCTTTTCTGGCGCGTTGGAAAATAGGTTGACCCCCAATTATTTCATGCAGAGATGAAGACTTCATGCAGTTTTTGTTTCATGCAGAGATGGTACCCTGCTCAATAGGAGTAACTGTGAGAGGGATCTTGGAGTTCCTAGTGGGCAACCATTTAAATATGAGCCAGCCGTGTGCAGCAGCTGCCCAAAAAGCCAACATAGTTCTAGGCTGCATAAACAGAGGGATAGAATTAAGATCAGGTGAAGCCTTAATATCACTTCATAATGCCTTGGTAAGGCCACACTTGGAATACTGCACTCAGTTCTGGTCGCCATGATGTAGAAAAGATGTGGAGACTCTAGAAAGAGTGCAGAGAAGAGCAACAAAGAGGATTAGGGGACTGGAGGCTAAAATATATGAAGAACGGTTGCAGGAACTGGGTATGTCTACTTTAATGAAAAGAAGGACCAGGGGAGACATGATAGCATTGTTCCAATATCTCAGGGGTTGCCACAAAGAAGAGGGAGTCAAACTATTCTCCAAGTTACCCGAGGGCAGCATAAGAAGCAATGGGTGGAAACTAATCAAGGAGAGAAGCAACTTAGAACTGAAGAGAAACTTCTTGACCCTGAGAACAATTAACCAGTGGAACAGAAGTTGCCTCCAGAAGTTGTGAATGCCCCAACACTGGAAGTCTTTAAGAAGATGTTGGATAGCCATTTATCTGAAACGGTATAGGGTTTCCTGCCTAGGCAGGGGATTGGACTAGAAGACCTCCAAGGTCCCTTCCAACTCTGCTATTGTATTGTATTGTATTGTATTGTATTGTATTGTATTGTATTGTATTGTATTGTATTGTATTGTATTGTATTGTATTGTATTGTATTGTATTGTATTGTATTGTATCCAGGGAACCTTCTGAGTGGGCATTCCATCACAATATGACTTGTGGACTGTTCTTAGAGAAGAAGCTCTGAAGAGGAGTTTTAATGTCATTTGCCTTGGTTGAGGAGCATTCTCCAGGGTGGCTGCATTTGCAAAGGGTTCAAATCCACGTCGCCATGTGCAAGTTTGGGTCACACCATTTGTAACGCTTGACACGGGTTTGAAGGGTGACTTTGGAGAGAATACAGACAGGAGCATAATACCCTCACCTTTTAGCATTGAAGCAGCCAAAGCACCCGAAGGCAGGAGAAGAAGCAATGGATGGAAACTAAGGAGAGATCCAACCAAGAACTACAAGGAGAAACTTCCTAACAGGGAGAATAATTACCCAGTGGAACTGCTTGCCACCAGAAGTTGTAGGTGCTGCATCACTTGAAGTATTCAAGAAAAGATTGGACAACTACCTGTCCAGGGTAATATAAGGACTCCTGCTTTATTCATGGGGCTGGATTTGATGACCTCTAAGAACCCTTCCAACTCTGTTATTCTGTTATAACCAGCAAGTAGTTGATCTGTGGGGTAGTCTACCCCTTCGAGTTTCAATGTTTTGCTGTAAAACTTCCACTTCTCCCATCCTTTGGTAATACAATGTATGGAAAATGCTATTCATGGCCTATAACATTCTTAAGGATTGAAAGACTGCGATTGTGAGAATTAGGATGAGATTTACATTATTTGTGTAAAAAGAATGAACCTGACAGATTCTATTTTTAACAAGATTTTGCAATACATATCTGTTTAGCTTAGTTGGAAAAATACTAGTTGGAAAAGCATTTCATGTTTTGCTGACATTAGGACAACCTAGGTTACTATGACCCAGCTAGGATTAGCCCAGATGGGAACGGATATGGGTTGGGGAAGTTAATAATGATCTTGCTATTATTTAAACTGTGAGAAAGGGAAAACCATCAATCACCCATTTTGGGGAAAGTTTAAAATTTATTTTTGGGGCTATCGCTTAATTAATGCCAGCTATTGTCAATATTGCCAAGTATTACAATACAATAGCAGAGTTGGAAGGGACCTTGGAGGTCTTCTAGTCCAACCCCCTGCTTAGACAGGAAATCCTATACCGTTTCAGACAAATGGCTATCCAACATCTTCTTAAAGACTTCCAGTGTTGGGGCATTCACAACTTCTGGAGACAAGCTGTTCCACTGATTAATTGTTCTCACTGTCAGGAAGTTTCTCCTCAGTTCTAAGTTGCTTCTCTCCTTGATTAGTTTCCACCCATTGCTTCTTGTTCTGTCCACAGGTGCCTTGGAGAATAGCTTGACTCCCTCTTCTTTGTGGCAACCCCTGAGATATTGGAACACTGCTATCATGTCTCCCCTAGTCCTTCTTTCTCTTAAGCTAAACATACCCAGTTCCTGCAACCGTTCTTCATATGTTTTAGTCTCCAGTCCCCTAATCCTCTTTGTTGCTCTTCTCTGCACTCTCTCCAGAGTCTCCACATCTCCACATTGTTATTGATCATGCCAAATGCATTTGTGTAATTGTATGATGACGCAGTTTGATGATACCCATGAGACTCCAACTCGTGTAGTTAAGTCTCACCTGTGTGCTGTTTAGGATTCTCCCCCTTTTCCGAGAATCTTCTTGCGCAAATGTAAATAAAATAGATGCTTTTTGTTGATCATAGTCTCCCTGACCATTTTTTTTAACGTATAGGAAATATATCAAATATATTTTTCTCACAATTATCATGTCTCTTCTTAGCTTCTCTTCTTTAGACTAAACACACTAACGTCCATCAACTAACCAGTGGAACGGCTTGCCACCAGAAGTGGTAAGCGCTCCATCACTGGAGATTTTTAAGAAGAGACTGGACAGCCAATTGTCCAGAATAGTATAGGGCAGTGATGGCAAACCTATGGCATGCATGCCACAGGCGGCATGAGGAGCCATCTCTGAGGGCACGCAAGCCATTGCCCTAGATGAGTGGCAGTGCGCGTACCAGCCAGCTAATTTTCGGCCTTCAAAGAGCCTCCGGAGGGCTGAAGGAGGCCTTTTTCACTCTCCCCATGCACCTGGGGGGGGGGGGGGACAAAAATGGGCCTACCAGAAGTTCGGAAATGGGCCAATTTCGACTCCTGGAGGGAGGCTGTTTTTGTGCTTCTCAGGCTTCAGGAAGGCAGGGAGGGGGTCATGCACACTTTCACAGGGGGGCACACATGGGGGGGATTGCATTATGGGTGTGGGCACATGCGCTTTTGGCACCCGAGCCAAAACAGCTTAGCCATGACTTGTGTAGGGTCTCCTGCTTGAGAAAGGGGTTGGACTAGAAGACCTCCGAGGTCCCTTCCAGCTCTGTTATGCTGTTATTCAGCCACAATCATAATTAGGATTATCACCCTAATCTTCAGTTGACCATAGACAAAACGTGAAGGTCCATGCCCTTGGCAGAAATGACAGGATGGAGAATGGCTGTTTGGACATTAAGAAGAGGATGTTTTATTAACTGGGTGATTTCCCCCCCCCCCAACCCACAATGAGAGAAGGTTTAGGTAAAGGTAAAGGTTCCCCTCACACATATGTGCTGGTTGTTCTCGACTCCAAGGGGCGATGCTCATCTCTGTTTCAAAGCCAAAGAGCCAGAGCTGCCCGAAGACATCTCTGTATGGTCATGTGACCAGCATGACTCAACACCGAAGGCGCACGGAACGCTGTTCCCTTCCCACCAAAGGTGGTTCCTATTTTTCTACTTGCATTTTTCGCGTGCTTTCGAACTGCTAGGTTGGCAGAAGCTGGGACAAGTCACGGGAGCTCACTCCCTTATGCGGCGGTAGGGATTCGAACTGCCAAACTGCTGACCTTTCTGATCGACAAGCTCAGCGTCTTAGCCATTGAGCCACCGCGTCCCTCTATAAGAAGGCTTACATAAGTGTCAAACTTATTTTACTTTGAAATAAGCAGCCAAAAGGTGATTAGAAACTGATTTTGTAAAAGCTTTTAAACGGACTAAGGAGCCGGATTGATGGAGAGCAAGATTTTGAAAAAAAAAAAACATATTATAAGAATACTTCCTGTCGTTTGTTTAAAAACTTATTAAAAACATGTGAAGATTTGAGTGTAAGAGCATAAAATCTCTACCTGGGAAAATGTTCTGGACGAAAGAAAAATATAATAAGACGAGACTTTGAAAGCAGGTTACTGGAAGCAGCCAGAAAGAATTAAAGATTATAATTAAAAGAAATTTCTCACTAATGGAGAAAAATATCTTAACTCTGGAAGAATTTAAGAATATTTGGCAAAAGTGAACCTAGAACTTGCTCTTTAGTGTCTCTGAAAAATAAAGCTGCTTTATAGAAAGTATAGAAGAGGATATAACTAAAAAATAGTTCATTCAACCTATCAATCAGAATCGAGCTGGGAGGGACCTTGGAGGTCTTCTAGTCCATCCCCCTGCTGAAGCAGGATATCCTAAACCAGTGATGGCAAAACGTGTTTGTCCTCGTGTGCCAAAAGTGTGCGCACGCGTGCCAGAGCGACCGCATGCCCATACCCATAATGCAATGCGTGTGTGAGTCCCCTGCCTGCCCCCCCACATGCCCTCCCGCCCACCCCTCACCCATGTTTTGCTTCCAGGTTGGCGCAGGAGGCTTTCCAGGCCCAAAACGGGGCACAGGGGCATCGCATGGGCCCCCAAAACACATTGCAAGCACCCCCCACACATGCATCCCATCGCCCATGCATGCGCATGGATCCGCCACATGCGTGCCCTCCGCACATGTGCGGCAGAGACCCGAAAACCAGCTGGCCAGCATGCCCACAGAGAGGGCTCTGCATAACACCTGTGGCATGTGTGCCATAAGTTCACAGTCACAGCAGCCCTACCCCATTTCAAACAAGTGCCTGTCCAGTCTCTTCTTGAACATCTTGAGTGATGAGGCACCCACAGCATCTGAAGATTTTTTTTTATAATAAAATTGTTTTTATTTTTAATTTTGAAGACAAACACAACACCAAAAATCTTCCTTCTTTACATACTGTAGAAAGTGTATCAGTTGGTTAGAAAAGGCTTCCGTGCATCTCTTCCACAGTCATCAACCATAATTCATATTAACTCAAGTATTTTAACTCAGATATATTTATACATGTTACCATCATCATACCTCCATTTTCATTTGACTATAATTATTTAAACGTCCTTCATCATAAAATATGCCAAGACTTAATACATAACCACATACTGGCATTTCATTTGCTATTTCTAAAATCCTCCAATAGCACTGAATCCTTATGGCCTATTCTAGCTAAGCATCCATAATATTTAGTAACAAAATTTTTTAATCCTCCCTTCCAAATCACTGTTTACAATTTACATCCAGTTTCCTTATGTTGTACCCATATATATATATATATATATATATATATATATATATATATATATATATATATATATATATATATATATATATATATATATATATATATATATATATATATATATATATATATATATATATATATATTTAGGTTGTTATCATTATCCCTCCTTTATTTGACTGTATCCTGTATCATAACATTTTCCCCCTAATAATCAAAGCTTAACTAAATTTTATTTATTTTTATTTATTTATTAAATTTGTTAGCCGCTCCCTCTCCACAGAGGGACTCGGGGCGGCGTACAATAAATAAAAACACATATTATAAAATTACACATTGTACGGAGGAGGTATAAAACACAATACAATCATTATAATAACATAGAAATATTAAAATAAGTTAAGATTAAAACCCCAATGGAAATTACCAGTTTAAAAATTGCCAGGAGGAATAAAATGAAGCTATGGTTGAGCCAGGCCTGGTAGTTGGAAAAGGTGGGTCTTGAGTTTTGAACGGAAGGAGCGGAGCTCGGTGGTAATCCTAATATTCTAACTTAGTTTTTTTATTAGCTTTTATATATAACCAAAAAGATTTCTAATCTTCCTTTCATGGGTGCCATTCGGTATTCATATCCAATTATTACTTATCATAACAATACCAATGTATACATTATTATTATCAATTATTTATTTGATTTTGTCTATTGTCACTAAATTTCACTAAGTTTAACTAGTTTTAAATTATACACTTCCATCTATCAACCTGTATCTTTCCAGTAGCAAAACAGTCCCATGTCTTCTGCCATTTGTGGTGTCAGTCCTCTAATCATCTCCTTAATCAAGTTTGCAAGGACTCCTCTTAGCAACTCCTTGCTTATAAAACCTCTCATGTAATTTTGATGCCCTTTTTCTGTTTCCTTAATCAGCTTATCTTTAATTGTCAGTAGTGTTATCAATGATGTTGCTAATAAAATTTCTCTCTTTAAATCCATAAATTCTTTTGTTTTTTCTTCTTCTGTGTCTTGCCATCTGGGGTAGATTTCCCCTCCATTTAATTTCTCTTTCAGTATTCCACTCTTTCCATTTCCAGAAACAAACCAATCACCATAAATATCAGCAAATTTAATTTCTTTATGGTCATTTTCCTCTTTGGTTTTTAGGATTCTAACCTCCACTTTTTCCACTTGATAAACATCTCCAACTTCTTCATCATATTTTGCTGTTAGATGCTCTAAGTCTTCCAACTTCTTCTCCATCCTCTCATACGTGTTTGATAATTTCTGTATTTCTGAGAATATCTTTTGCAGACTTAAAGTTTCTTTCTACTGTTGAAATTGTGCCATTATCTCCAGCTAACAAACACTGCTCTAGCTTGGAATGTTTTTACAAGATTAAGTATAGATTCACAATAAAGTTTTATTTTCACTTTTCTCTGGTTGAAGATATACTTCAAAGGGACATCTGTATGCTTTTCTTCTTGTCACTTTCTATAAACAAGCAGTGAGACCTTGGAGTGCCAAGCCAGGATAATCTGTAAGAAAAGTAAAAGTGGTTTGTTTCCAATGCACAAACCTCCAGCATAAACGTACGTACAACTGGGCATAACTCACTTCACAACCACCTTACACCCAGCCAAAGAAATTCCATTCCAAATTGTGGACGTGAATTGAGGATGATCTGTATTCAACTTGTTGGAAGAAATGTCCTTCTGGGTTCAGCTCCAGGTGGGGAAAAAGACACTGGAAACATGGAAGCTGCTTGGAAAGATGGTTTAATGGTGGACAGGATCGCATGGCTTGAGGTCCTGAAAAGGGAAATCACATGCTTCCAGATGTTGAGTGAAGAAGAAAGGAGAGAAAAATGGGTTTGGTGAGAATTCCTGAGTTTTTTATACTCGCTGTTCAGCCCCACCTCTCTGTTTCCTTTTCTTGCTTAAGAAATGTATTCTAATTGGTTGTCAGACTCCCAGGGGCAAGTGGGGTCTCAGCTAACTTTGTAGGTTGTGTGTCTTTTGATTCCCAAGCTTGGTTGAGCATTGCTTTTTTTCCCCAGGTGCCCTTTGGTGAGACGGATAAAGGGCTAAGGGCTACCATGCCTTAATCCCATCACCCTGGAGCTGAAGGGGGGAGATCTTTGTTATGTAGACTAGACTGGCTCAGGCCTTTTAATGGCCCATTGACAAAGGTGAGGGCTATTAAGAGTGAGTCTGCTTCCTGCCTAAAAACACGTTTCTCCATTTCTGATCGAGGGAAATATAACATTCTGCCTTTTCAATATTTCCCAGGATATTTCATTTTTCTAGGAGAGGGCTGGGTGCTAACTTCCTACAGGCTGATGCAAAAGAAAAACAAAACCAATATTTTCTACCCTTTCGCGCATTCTTAAGAGTCACGAACATCTCTGAAACCAAAGACCAAAGAGGGAAAGATTGGGGCTGGGGAGGGAAACCGGAGGCTGGTTTAGAAGATCCTGAATGTTGGATTTAATGCTCCATGTAAAATATTCATCCCCTTGGCGACTGTTAAGAGACAGGTGAGAATTGTGTTTGCAAATATTTCCCGACCTCTGCCTGGCATATTTCAAAACAGCAAAATAAGCTTGATACATCAAACGAACGGGACCCCACAAAGAACTCTTCACGCAGGATAACTCTCCCGAGTCCATCCATAAGATTCGGCTTCCAAAGACAGCTAAAATAAATCTCTTTTTATTCCAACGTTAGAACGTTGGCTGGATCAATCGCCGATTCCTCCTTTGAGGGCAATAAAAAGAAACCCCTTCATCACAGGAAGGAAGGTGTCTAGCTGTGGGGTGCCAGACGAGTTACACCTTCACTCCCTGAAATTAGATATCCGCCACCCAAAAACCTCTGCCGCTCTCTGCCTGTTCTGACCCAGGCTTCCCAAGAGCATGCAGCAAACTCCTGGTCCCGATACAAAACCCCTTTTATTAATTGACTGAATTCCACTTTCCCATCCAGCAAAGTCTTTCAAGGGAGGATTTACAGTCACAGACCTTCTCTGGCTTGGAGAGCTGACAGGCCAATATCTGCAAAACTTGGCAAGGAGCCTCGGAGAATCACGAACCAATTAAATGAACTAATTGTCTCCTGCAAACTCCACTCCCCTTTCGCTCCTCAATTGTCTCCTGCAAACTCCACTCCCCTTTTGTTCCTCTTTTATTTCCTCTGGGAAACGTCACTTCAGCCTGGTCTATCCAAAGCAACGAGGAAACATGCCAGCAGTTTGGGGAGTGGCGTCAAGATGGCTACGCCTACCCAGTCGGCCATGCCCAGTGAGTGTCATCAAGCTAGCCATGCCCACCCAGTCAGCCACACCCACCAGCCCCCACAAGGTTAACCACAGCCCTGATGTGGCCCTCAGTGAAATTGAGTTTGACACCCCTGACTTGGAACAAAAGAGCATAGAACATTTACCCATGTTGGGGAATCTATGGAACATAGGTGGCATGCAGAGCCATCCAACGCAGGATGCACGGCCTCGCTGGCTCCTCTTCTGAGTTCCTGTGCCCACATGCATGCCAAGCATATGTCCTTTGTGCACACGGGAGCGCCAAAACCTGGAAGAGCAGAATTCCATCGCGCATTTGCATCCAAATTTCCAGATTTATGGCACCTGCATATCAACGGCCAGCTGTTCGTTGGGCATGCACCGGAAAGCAGAAGTTCGGGTAGTGGCACATGCATGCATGACAGAACGCTGCTCTTCCGGGTTTCGGCACTCCCACACACTGGCATGAAGGTCAGCTAGGCTGCGTGTTCCAGGTGGGATGATTTTGCCTACCATTTCCGACACACAATTATGTAAAAGGTTAGCCTTCACCGATAGATACCATAGCTCCAAACTTCTAAACATTGCTACCTATTGACTGAATACAACTGTAGTTGTTGCGTAGAAATGAATTCCAACAACGAATTCCAACCATTTCTCTCTCTCTTTCCATCTACCTGCCAAGCTCTACCTTTTCACTGATGGAAATAGTCCATCTGTTAACAGATCTCCCAAACCTCGTGTCCATTAAAACTCCATATGTCTGAGGTGGTAATACAGGCTGGGCTGCAGAGGAGTCGGAAGGGCTGCTCAAAAACACGCAACATTTGTGGATTTGTTACACGAATGGAGAAAGCGTTTTGCAACACAGACTTCTGTTTTTAATCCTCGCAATTTCGTCTGAAATGTCAACGCTCCTCAGATTCTTTCTCCTTTGATTGTTTCCACCTCAGAGGTAGGTTCCTACCAGTTCTGACTGGTTTGGCGAAACCGGTAGTAAAAAACGGGGCTGGCTCTGCGAACCAGTAGTACCGGCAGGTTCACGCCCCCTCAATAGTAGTAACTGTGAGAGGGACCTTGGAGTCCTAGTGGACAACCATTTAAATAGGAGCCAGCCGTGTGCAGCAGCTGCCAAAAAAGCCAACACAGTTCTAGACTGCATCAACAGAGGGAAAGAATCAAGATCACGTGAAGGGTTAATACCACTTTATAATGCCTTGGTAAGGCCACACTTGGAATACGGCATTCAGTTTTGGTCACCATGATGTAGAAAAGATGTGGAGACTCTAGAAAGAGCACAGAGAAGAGCAACAAAGAGGATTAGGGGACTGGAGACTAAAACATATGAAGAACGGTTGCAGGAACTGGGTATGTCTAGTTCAGTGATGGTGAACCTATGGCATGCGCGCGCTGGCCAGCTGAGTTCACCTTTTTAAAAGCTATTTTTCACCTTCCCCAGCTCCAGAGGCTTTATAGGAGCCTGGGGAGGGTGAAAAGAGCCTCCCCTGCCCCCCCCCTGGAGGCTTCAGGGACCGTCCGGAGGCTTCCCTGATGCCTTCGGAGCGCTCAAAATGACCCTCGGAGCAACCCGGAAGTCACCTACTCCAGAATGGAATAGGATCTTCTGCTTGAGCAGGGGGTTGGACTAGAAGACCTCCAAGGCCCCTTCCAAGCTTATGATTCTAGATTCTGGTCTAGGTTCTAGTCTAAGAGAAGGGAGGATTGACAGTCATGGGTTTCAAAAAAATTTCATTACCGGTTGGGTGGGCGTGGCTAGGTTGGGGGGGGGATCTGACTGAATGGGCGTGGCCAACTTGCCATCACTCATGCCCATGCCTGCTCAGTCACATGACCCCCACCAGGCCCCGCCCACAGGAAAAAGTAGGAAAAAATTGAAGTTTTTCTTTACTGTGCAAGGGTGTGTACTGTACACAATGACTGAGAGATGCTGGCAGTGGGGTGCAATTTGGGGGTGGCAGGTGGGGCGTGGGATGGGGCGTGACATGGCAAGCCGTGAGATGCGCATCTTACCAGAGACTGACAGCTCTGGATCTTGCGGCTTTTTCGGGGTTTTCTTAAAAAAAGAAAAGAAAACATCTCCAGACGAGCTTGAAAACTCCTGAGGTTACTTCGGGAGGGGGAAATTGGGCAGTGTTTCCCTTCCCCACACTCTCCCGGGCGCCTGTAGCCTCAGAGCAATTCCTGACCCTTGCACAGTAAAAAATAATTTTTCGTGAGTGCGAGGCAATTAACTATTTCTTGCAATCGCTGAGAGGCTTCTTTGCCAGCCAGCCACTTCACAGCTCCAGTCAGCTAGCCGTCTGACAGACACGGGTGGGCGAGCGAGTGGCAATCGGGGGACTGGTTCAATACAATACAATAGCAGAGTTGGAAGGGACCTTGGAGGTCTTCTAGTCCACCCCCCCCCTGCCTAGGCAGGAAACCTATGCCATTTCAGACAAATGTTTTCCAGAAGGTGCCCAGCTTTGAAGCCAAGAATAGAAGCGAGACGCAGCAGTGAGATAACATTTGCGGTCCAGTATTAAGGTTACAATTTGCTAGGCTAGAAAACAGTATACAATAATATAAACAGAAGCCAATAACAAAACTTAATTCTTAATAAATGATTTCTAACAGTATATCATATCAGAAGCAAACAGCGAATATTGGTTTAATCGGTAACAATTATATAGTAACATAAGCAATTCATCTTAAAAGCAAAATAGCCAATATTGATTAACCACCGTGTGACTAGCTTATCAATTGCAGCGATTCACTTAACAACTGTGGCAAGAAAGAGTCCTAAAACGGAACAAAACTCTGTGGGTCTCACTTATCAACCGAAATTTTGAGCTCAGTTGTGATCATAATACAGGACTGTAAAAGCAGGCATTACATCTGTATTTCTATATTTGTAATGGGGATTTTAAAATGCTCAACGGGTAGCGTTTGGTGCATTTGTTAAGTAAGTAAGCTCCCCGTTAGGAGAGCGAATGTGCAGAGAAGTGTAGTGAGAGTGATATGGAATAACACACACAAACCAGCATACAGGGACACTGAATAGTATAAAGTATAGTAGTTTACTATGTGAAAATATAGAGGTATTCAGAGTCCAGTTAACAGTCCAAGTCATACACGGTTCAGTCATTCAGTTATCAAATAGTCAGTCTAGCAAACAAAACAGCTAACAGTAGCAAACCACAGTACCTCACAATACACCGATCAGCGTCTAACAAACAGAGAGCTAACAGCCATTCTGGCTCCCTCTTATGGCTGCTTGAGGTAAAAAGCCAATTACATCTCTCTAGCATTTAAAGTAACAGATACATTTGTTACAATCATAGCTTATATACATTGCCAAGCCAAGCCTAGGGTTACATCCCTAACAGCATTGAAGGATGAGCAAAACCTTGACAGAATGTTTGGAAGGAAGTTTATTTATTTTGAAGCTCAGAATATATATATTTTCCTCCTAGCCCTTTGATTATTTTCCAGGAAACTTTCTGCATTCCCCCCCCCCATCCTAAATCTGCAAAATTACCACAGTCATTCACTTTACAACTGTGGCAAGAAATGGTGGTTGTTGTACAATGGGGCAAAACTCACTTAACAACTGTGTCTCTTATGTAAAGGTAAAGATTCCCCTCGCACATATGTACTAGTTGTTCCCAACTCTAGGAGGCGGTGCTCATCTCTGTTTCAAAGCCGAAGAGCCAGCGCTGTCCGAAGACGTCTCCGTGGTCATGTGACCAGCATGACTAAATGCTGAAGGTGTACAGAATGCTGTTTCCTTCCCACCAAAGGTGGTTCCTATTTTTCGATTTGCATTTTTACATGCTTTCGAACTGCTAGGTTGGCAGAAGCTGGGACAAGTCACGGGAGCTCACTCCGTTATGTGGCGCTAGGGATTTGAACCACCAAACTGCCAACTTTTCTGATCGACAAGCTCAGCATCTTAGCCACTGAGCCACCGGGTCCCCGCCTCTCCCTGAGCCACAGAAATTTTGAACTCAGGTGTGGCCGGTGACTCTCTAAATTCTTCTTTCAAGATAGGACTGCAGAAGTGAACATAGCATTTGAAGCCTGACCAAAACAGATTAAAGTCAAAATATTATTTCCCATGGTTTCAAAACTGTACTATTACCCGTGCAATCTAAAATTGTATTTAGCTCTTTTTTTTGGCAGCCCTATCACACTGTTGATTCATATTGAGTCTGTAATCAATTTTCTTTTCAATATCTTTTCCACCAGCAATTTCACTTTCTACACTGAGGTTTCTGCTTTCTGTTTTCTAAATGCAAAGCTTTTCATTCATCTCTACAAATTTTGCCCGTTTCTTCAATGTAGCAGTTTCTCACTTGAATATCTCTTTCATTTATCAGTGTGTGGATGCTACATGTCATTTCTGTTTTCTAGATTGCTAGCAGTCTTACCTAATTTTCTGTCGTCTATAAATGTCACAAGGTCTCCTTCCCATCTTTTCATCTGTCATTAGTAAAACGAGGAAACATTTGAAGATTTGAAAGGGAAACTGGCAATATTATGATACCTGGATATAAATAAAGATGGGATTATATTCGAAAGACTAAATAAATTTCCGGTGCATCGTGTAGCAAACAATTTTTGCAGACATAGGGGCGGGGGGGGGGGGGGATGCAGAAAGGTGCCTGGAAAACATTCAAAGGCAGAGGAGAAAAATAAATTTCTGAGCTTGAAAATAAATAAACTTCTGTCAGGATTTTACTCATCATTCAATGTGCCATTTTAAAAAAGGTGAGCACTTTTAAAATCCCCATTATAAATAATAGAAATACAGATGTTATGCCTGCTTTTGCAGCCCTGTATTATGACCACAATTGTGCTCAAAATTTCTGGTGAAAGCGGGACATTTGTTAAGTGAGGTTTGCCCCGTTTTAGGACCTTCCTTGCCATGGTTGTTAAGTGAGTCGCTGCATTTATTAAATTAGCCAGACGGTTGTTAAATTAATCTGGCCACTCCCTTGACTTGCTGGTCAAAAGGTCGCAAAAGGGCATTGTGTGACCCCGGGGCACTGCAACCGTCATAACTCCGAGTCACCTGCTAAGCGTCTGAATTTTGATCACATGACCAGGGGGAGGATAAGTAGTGAAAAATGGTTAGAAGCCACTTTTTTCAGTGCTATTCTCACTTCAACAACTCTTGTCACTAAACGAACTGTGGCAAGTCGTTCAGTGATTTTTTAAAAATAAAGTTTATTTTCATTTTTAGACATACGAGACCAACAACACATAACATATAAAACTCTCATCAATTACATACAGCATGTTGTTTGGTTACAAGCGTTTGTGCATCCATATTTTCAATTACATAAACGATCACTAAATTTCCATCTAATATAACTAAGTACCTCACTCTCATTGTACATCATGTATTCAGTTACAATCAATATTCCTTCCTTTTAAGCAAACCTAATTCCCCTGCATCCTTAATTATCTGTTTGATAACAATATACCTTTATATAATCACCTATCTCATTCTAGTTATTCTAGAATATTCTAGTTATCCTTGTGACATTCTAGTCTCATTCTAGTTATCCAGTCGTTCAGTGATGTTGTCACTTCAACAATGTCACTAAATAAATTTTGGTAAGCCTTTCAATGCTGTTGTCACTTCAACAACTCTTGTCACTAAATGAACTGTGATAAGTCAAGGACTATCTGAACTTCACCTGCTGATCCAGGAGGGGCCAAGAGGCTGGGATGACCCTGAAAAGTCTTTCTCGCTCTCTTAAGAACCATTAAATTGAGGGTATCAAAGACTGACCTTCAAAAAGGAAGAGAAATGCATGACAAATGTCCATGTAATGGCCCCCGTCCTTCATATTTAACTAAGACCAGCTGATAACCTGGTGCTTCCCGGGTATTTATTTATCCCAACCCTCCTTCCCTGAATGCCACCTCAATTTCTAATGTTGGATTTTCCCCTTTACCAGAGGGAGCCCCCTTGTGGAGTACTGTGAAGCCATTACCATGACAACTCCACAGCGCTATACAGTAGAAGCCATTTTACAGCAGTACAGTAGAGGCCGTTTTAAGGCACAACAGGCTGCATCTTAGCAGAATACACACACCGAGAGGTGTTAGGGGTGTTTTACCCCCACAGTATTTGTTTCCAGAGGGTAAGTCATCTGTGTACCAAGTTTGGTTGAAATTGCTCAAGGCGTTCCAGAGTTATGCTGGAACACACACGCACAAACACACACACAGCCATTTATGTATGATATTTTTTGGAGTATAAGACACACCAAAGTATAAGACGCATCAAGGTTTGGAAGAGGCAAATTAAAAAAAAAGTTTTTGCACTCTGCAAACCTCCCCAAAATGGCCCATTTTTTGTGAAAATGGGCTGCTTTTTTAAAAAGGGCATGGATAAAAAGGGCTTGTAGAATACACATGCGTCCCCCCAACTGAGCAAAAAATGGCCCATTTTTTGTCCAAAAAAAGGCATGGATAGCCTTTAGGAGGCTTATAGAGTGCTCCTGGGTGCTGGGGGAGGGGCAAAATTGAGCAGAAAACAGGCATCTTTTTGCTCATTTCTGCCCTCCCCAGCCCCCAGGAGCACTCTGGAAACCTCCTAAAGGCTCTGCACAGCCATTTTGGTGAAGGGGGTGAGGTTTCGGGAGGCAAAAAAATGCTGTATTCAGTGTATAAGACGCACCCAGATTTTCAGTCTCTTTTTTGAGGAGAAAAAGGTGCATCTTATACTCGGAAAAATACGGTATATATATATATGATTAGATTTTCTTTTCTTTTCTCTGTCGCTGCAAGGTTTGCGACACACTCAAGTCCGGATTCGCCTGTTTGGGTCTTCAGGGTTCTCCCATGGGAGGGAGAACGAGCCCCGGTCCTCACCGGGAATTTGGAGGGTCCACACGTGGACGATAGCCGCAATTCAAGACATCACACAAAGAGTTTTCTCGAGGGAGGCAAGCGCAGAATGCTTGGAGAATGTGAAAGCTACATTTCTCCTGACGTGTTCTGCACAAACCCATTTATTGCATAGTTTTACAAAGGCTGGGAGATAAGCACATACAAGAAAAGTACACTCAGTAATTTCCCACAAATAACAAGAAAACAGTTATCAAATATTATAACAAGCAAACAGCTATAGTTAAATGTTGCAGTTAGCCAACATCCTATGCAAGCACTTTTTAAGGTCATTTTCTCACGGCCTACTTGCGTTTCAGCTTCAGCAAAGCCTGAACCAATCTACTATTACTGTTATACACTCACATCTCCTCTGTTTTTGTTTTTTAAGAAAGGTCAGTATCCCTCTAAGGCTAGGTATTCCTCTAACGACCCACCCTCCGGTAGGCAGCGAGAAGGACCACTCACCTTATCCGGGAACTGAAGATCACTTTCTGTGTCAGAGTTTAAATCTGAAAATGTCAACAATGGTTGTTTGCAAGTATCATGTGAGGAGGGTAGCAAGTTTTTGCAGTAAGTTTAAATCTTTTCGAGTAGCACTAACTTCTCGATCTATATCACCAAGACGAGTGCGTAAAAAGTGAAGCAATTTTCCCATTATACAAGGGCCAATGGCACAAGCAAGCAAGATTAAAATCAAGGGACCCATGAGTGCTGAAAGCAAAGTTATAAGCCATGGGGTGGGGACGTTTCTACAGTCATAGTAAGGCGGATTATAAAAATATTACCTGGGTGACTGTGTCTAGAGTTATCATTTGACCTTCCCCCCCATTGCTTCCCTGCAAGCCATTCAGCGATTGGAAGATTTCTGCCATATGAGGTAAAGGTGACAGTCATGGGGTTAAGGCGAACACCACAACAGGCCCAATTCTCACATGAGTTCCAAGGCAAATTACTATCAGGGCCTAATACTGCTTTGATATAGTCCGAGGTATAGGGAGCAGTCCACCAAATCTTTCCAGTTGACACACATTGCCATGACTTACAATAATAGTCTGAGTAGGTTCCACATTTATCCTGGTGGGAAAGGTCCGTGGGATGTCCAGGGCAAATATACAGGCCTGGACCAGTCTTCCAAACACCTCGGGGGGAAGGATCACATTTAGTCTTGTATTTAAAGCCATGAGCGCCAACCAGCATTTCAGCAAAGTCAAAGGAAAGCACAGGGAACCAAGGCCACAGAGTTCGATTAGAAATGGAATGAAGGATGTTTCCTTGAAAGTCCAAAATAGTCCAGGTGTAGTTTACAGGACGATGCTGGTTAACGGGACGTTTCTGCAAGGCACGCCGGTGGCGGGCATGGGAGAACACGGGATAGGAGATCTCAGAAGGGTGTAGAAGAGAAACATCCATTCCAAAATCTCGTCTTAGTTTTGGAAAATCTAAAGCACACCTATAGGTACCATAGTCCTGAAAAGAAATATTAAGGAGAAGAAGAGAAGTAGAACAAGGAGAAGACACAATATGGGTAATATCAGAAGAGTGGATAGTTCTTCCTTCTTTAAACCAGTACCAGTTAGCCGGATGTATCGCTGGATATCGCTGTTTGCAGGTCAGTTCAGCTTTGCCTCCTAGTGGTGCAGCAACTCTGCAGTGAGGCACACGAATGTATGCGCTGAGCCGTTCAAGGAAGGTGGGAGGAGGAAAGGAAGAGTCAGAAAATTTTGAAAGTGATGGGTCAGGAAAAAAAGAGGAAGAAAGAAACAGCTGAGTGAGAGAAAAAGCCGAATCGTCTTCATCCTCGTTGACTGGAGATTCCTCCTTTTTTGATTTTTGGAGGGTCAGGTGACACGGACGGACACACCGAGCCGGAACCCAGAGGACTCGATCTTGCAATTGTACTGCAGCGTATCCTTTTCCCCAGGTGATGAGTGGAACAGGACCCTTCCAGGCAGGATCAGGTAGATGCCTATAATAGACAAGTGGACGAGAAGAGGGGAGGGGAGGGGAAGAAAAGTGTCGAGAGGCCGCAGTAGAAGCAGGAGATCCAGTCAAGTTTAGAAAATTCAAAGAATATAAACAAACATTCAACACATTCTGTAACGCCGGGAGAGATGGGGGGCTAAGGCCCTTTTTCCCCAAATGTCTGTCCAGAGCTTGTTTCAAGGTACCGTGAGCTCTTTCAACAATTCCTTGAGCTCTGCTATTAAATGGTATGCCAAATTTATGAACGATTGACCAACGGTGGCAAAATTGTGCAAAGGCAGAACTAGTGTAGGCCGGGCCGTTGTCAGTTTTCAATGTTTTTGGAGCTCCCAACGTCACAAAGGTCCGAATACTATGGTTGATAACATTTTTTGAGGCTTCCCCCCTTTGCAAGGTAGCCATAATAAAACCCGAATAGGTATCCACCGAAACATGGATATATTTCCAAGGGGCAAAGGATGAATATTGAGTCACATCCATTTGCCATGTCTCACAGGCCGAGGTACCCCTGGGGTTCACGCCCTGTGGGATAGCAGCAGCCTGGAGACTACAGGTCGGGCATTGTTGAATAATTGCAGTGGCTTCTTGATGTGTAATGCCAAACTGCTTGACAAGTGCTTTTTTGTTCTGATGAAAATAGTCATGGCTTTCCCCAGCCGTCAGAGTTAACAGACAGACTGGTGAAGCATGCTTACAGGCTTCATCTGCCATATGGTTCCCTTCAGAGAGGAAACCAGGTAAATTTTGATGACTTCTGATATGTGCCACAAACAGATGATGGGCGCGGAGGTGTAACAAATCCTGGAGCTGTAAAAAAAAGCTTCATTAATGGGACAGAGGTGGAAGGAGAAATATATGCATCATAGATGCAAGACACCAAATGAAAAACATATAAACTGTCAGTAATGATGTTAAGAGGTTGGTTCGGGAATACTGACAGAGCCAGATTAAAAGCGGACAGCTCCGCCTGCTGGGCAGAGGGCTGTAAGGAAGTTTGGCGAGTCTGCCATTGGTTAGCAGAATCTTGCCATGCACAAGCGCCCACTGATTTTGAGCCATCAGTGAACACAGTAAGAGCCTCCTTGATAGGAGAAGAAGCGACAGGGGTAGTAAAGAGAATAGGAACAGTCTTAAGGACTTGAATTCTTGGATCTGGAGGGAGATGGCAGGAGACATTGCCATTCCAGTCCTCCAGAGCACTTTGCAAAGCATGTGAAGATTGAAACAAAAATTCCCACTGGCTTAATTTAAAAGGTACATAAAGGGAACAAAACTCTATTCCCATCAGTGCCTTAGTGCGGCGCCTCCCTTTTCAATAAGAAGAGCCATTTGTAGGGCTTTGGTAGTAATAGAAGCCCTAGGGGTGTGAGCCAAATGTAACCATTCTAAAATGTAAAGTTTAGGTTTTGGGATTAAACATGTAAAAAGCAAATTTTCCATATATGTCCCCAAGTAATTAAAGGAATCGGTGTTTTGTCTGGTAAAAATATACCAGAGGGAGAGGCAAACTTGTTTTTTGTTGAAAATGCCTCTGATAAGTGGTCAGATTAGAAAGTGAAAAAATTCAATTGATTGAAAGTAAATAAACAAGGATTGGGTTTGGTTTTGCATGGCTGGGAGGCCGAGGCATTTTTCCTCTTTTGATTTATTCAGGGCATGTTAGTGAGTCTAATTAGCTCGCTCTGCAATTCCCTGGCCATGAGAACCGCAGGGCAAGCCAATTGTGTGTGTGTTGGACCACTTGTCACAAAGGTCTGCAAAGGCAGTACAGATGTAAACAGGGCCATTGTCTGTTTTCAGTTCAATTGGGCGTCCCAACATTGCAAAGGTACAAATACAGTGGTTGATCACACCCCTTTGCGGGGTGCCATAATAAATCCTGAATAAATATCCATGGAAATATTTCCATGGGGCAAAGAAAAGGTATTGAATCATCCATATGCCAGAGTTCACAAGTCCTCACATACACAAGTCCTCACATATTCATCTTCTTCAAAAACATATCTCTGAAAAAACATATCTCTACTTACTGAAATCCTTTCTTGTTGCTTGTACAAAATGAACATTGATTCGGTCTCAAAATGACCTCACCAACTGCCAAGCTTCAACTGTCCTTATCAACTTGCCTATTTCCTCTCTTTTGTTTCTGCAACATCTCCAGTCCATTCAACAAAGCACATCTTTTTCAGATGCCTTTTACAACATTCTCTTCCCATCTATATACAAAGTAACCTTTTTCTGGCTCCAATATCTGATCTAAATGTCCGTGTGAAACTGATCTGGATTCTAGCAAAAATGTTACTCATTCTTTCTGACTGCATTTTGTATATTTTAGGTCATCTCTGTTAAAATTCTAAATGGGACAGCAACCAGTGCTACTGACAAACAATTAAACAAACAGAGTGACATCTGTTAAGCATACAAAGTGCGCGCAAACATAAAAACATAAAAGAGAAAAAACACAGCTTCAAAAATCAAACAAACAATTAAGATAGTTTGAGTATACTCTGAAATATGCAGGCATCAGATATCACCCTCAACCCCGCTTTTCTTGAGGCTCGCAGGGAGAGGAGAAAAAAAATGGTGAAAAGAACACAGCCCCCCCTTCCTCCTGCCTTCTCACCAGAGGCAAAGAGGGGGGGGTGAGAGGAAAGGGAAAA
>JAKRSK010008637.1:0-11822 GCA_029891615.1 Natrix natrix natrix | reverse complement strand
GGGCCAGCGATGGCGAACCTTTTTTGGCTCGCATGCCACAAGTGGGGGGAGCGCAGGGGGGTCGTGTGCAGGCGTGCCGCACCCATAATGCAACACGCCCCCCCAGTGCGCATGCGTGCACAACGCGCCCCCCCTCATTTTTACATGCTTTTTTCACTCTCCCCAGGCTCCAGAGGCTTTATAGGAGGTCCTCTGGAGGCTTCAGGGACCATCCGGAGGCTTCCCTGAAGCCTTCGCAAAGCTTAAAACCACCCTCCGAGCAACCTGGAAGTAACTTCCGGTTTGTTCGGAGGGTGGTTTTAAGTGTTCCGAAGGCTTCAGGGAAGCCTCCAGACGGTCCCTGAAGCCTCCGGGGTGGGGGGAGTGGGGGAGGCTCTTTTCGCCCTCCCCAGACTCCTATAAAGCCTCTGGAGCCTGGGGAAGGCGAAAAATAGCTTTTAAAAAGGTGAACTCAACTGGCAGTGCGCGCATACGCGCTGGCCAGCTGACAGGGTAGCGCCTCGCGTGCCCTGACAAATGGCTCCGCGTGCCACTTGTGGCACGCATGGCATAGGTTCGCCCTCACTGTGTTAGGCCTAGTTATAGCTCCTAAGAGCCTGGGCAATATGGCCTGTAATTGGAAGTTCTAGGACTGTAAGAAGTTATAGGAATATATAGAGCTGCGGTGGCACAGTGGTTAGAATGCAGTACTGCAGGCTACTTCTGCTGATCACTCGCTGCCAGCAGTTTGGCACATCGAAACTCACCAGGTTGACTCAGCCTTCCATCCTTCCAAGGTTGATAAAATGAGGGCCCAGATTGTTGAGGTCAATATGCTGACTCTGTAAACCGCTTAGAGAGGGCTGTAAAGCACTGTGAAGCGGTATATAAATCTAAGTGTTATTGCTATTGCTATTATAACTCAAAATGGAAGTACCAAACAGGGGAAAGTTTAGGCCAGTTGGGTGATTCTGACTTGATATCACCCTTCTGCTAATGTATATACCAGTGATGGCGAACCTATGGCATGCGTGCCACAGGTGGCACGTGGAGCCATTTATCAGGGCACGCGAGGCGCTGACCTGTTAGCTGGCCAGCGCGCATGCGTGCGCTGGCCAGCAGAGTTCACCCTGTTTTAAAGCCATTTTTTGCCCTCCCCAGGCTCCAGAGGCTTTATAGGAGCCTGGGGAGGGCGAAAAGAGCCTCCCCGCCCCCCCCCCGGAGGCCCTCCGGAGGCTTCATGAGCTTCCCTGAAGACTCCGGAGCACAAAAAACCAGCCCTATGGGCAAACCGGAACTACAGGAGCAGACTTCTCCCTGAAGCCTTTGGAGCACTTAAAACGACCCTCTGAGCAAACCAGAAGTGACTTCCTGTTTGCTCGGAGGTCGTTTTTATTAAATAGTGGGTGATGAACGAGGCTGGACACAGCTGAGGTAAACTCCAGAACTTATTGCAACAGGCAGACAACAGATATACAGGAGAGAAGGACTCTTTCCCTGCTTGACAGCTATTTATACGGAGCTGTCAAGCAGGGAAACCAATGGGAAAAGAGAAACAGCCCCGCTTCAGCCAAGCCGCGTCTTAGCCAATCAGGTGCCGCTTGGCTGTTGCTTGCTGTCAGGCAGGGTAATCCCCGGTCGTAGGTCGAGGAACATAACACTCTTGACTGTTCCTGAGGCTTCAGGGAAGCCTCTTGAAGGTCCCTGAAGCCTTTGGAGCGCTTAAAACGACCCTCCGAGCAAACCGGAAGTCACTTCCGGTTTGCTCAGACGGTCATTTCGACTGCTTCGGAGGCTTCAGAGAAGCCTCCTGAAGGTCCCTGACGCCTTCGGAGGGCTTCCAGGGGGGGCGGGGAGGCTGTTTTCGCCCTCCCCATGCTCTTATAAAGCTCTGGAGCCTGGGATGGGCGAAAAAAGCATGCAAAAATTGGGGGGTCATGCCTGTAGTGCGCGCATGCACACTGAAGGGGTCGCGCATTGCATTATGGGTGCGGCATGCCTGCACACGAACGCCCTGCGCTCCCCCCACTTATGGCACGTGAGCCCAAAAAGGTTCGCCATCGCTGGTATATGCAGACAATAACATTTGCAGTAACAAATTTAGTCATAATGGTTAAACATATTGTCGGAAGCCAGTTGTAGTTTATAACCTAGGCTTTAGGATTTAATCTGATATTGATAATTTCATATACAGGTAGTTTGCACTTAATGACCATTTGTTTAGCAGCTGTTTGGCATTCCAATGGACCCCAGGAAAGGTAATTTACGACCTGGATTTGAAGTTCCAAAGTTTGGAACTTCAAAAGTTTGTTCCTTGGTCATGTGATCACATTTTGGGCACTTAGCAACTAGCCTGCGTTTATGGCTGTTTGCAGGGCCCTGCAGTCACATGACTGCAATATACCTTTTTTTTTTTTTTTGCTGAAAACCAGTTTTTTTATGCTGGTTGCTGGCAAAAAGCATCCATTGAGTATAATGGCCTTGCTTCACAAAAGCTGTTTTACTTAACAAGTAGTCAAAAAAGAAGTTGTAAAATTGGATTGGTCAGGTGAAGGCTCGCTTAATGATGGGGGGAATTTAGGAGTGCAATTCCGAGCTTAATTGTAGCCATAAGTCAAGGGCTACTTGTTTGACCCAGCCATTGTGACTTAGTATATCAGAATTAAACAGATTTAGCACAGACAGCAAAGCTTGCATTTTGTCTCCTAGGCCTGAAGGAAGGGATCCTGTGGAAACGAGGCCGAGATCATGAGCTATATCAGCCACGCAGATTTCTTCTGTCTGAGAAAGAGAGATGCCTGAAATATTTCGCCAAACAGGATGTGCGTAACAACCAGCTTTTAAGTGATTCTTGTACGCAGAGTAGAGCCTTATTTGGGGTCAGAAAATCATTTGAGCCTCTGGATAACTCTACAGTTCCTTTCAGGGGTGGGATTGAAAAAAATTAGCAACCGGTTCTCTGCCCTGTTGCTGGGCAGACGTGGCCAAGGGGGCATGGCCTAGTCACTATGGCGGGGGGGGGGGCATTTTTGCTCTGAAGGTTTTTCTTGAGCCTCTGGGAGGGGGAAAACGGTCTACGGAAGCACCCCAGAGACCGGAAATGGGCCCATTTCCAGACCTCCGGTACTTCTGGTAGGCCTATTTTTCACCCTCCCAGAGCCTCCGCACGGACTCTGAACTTACCTGGTGAAGAAGTGTGGGGAAAGACGAGGCTTGACACACTGAGGAACGTCCAACTCTATTTTATTAACAAGAACCAACGACAAGCAATACAGGAGAGAAATCCCGTTCCTTAGCCTGACAGCTATTTATACAAAGAGCTGTCAGGCCGAAGGACCAATCAGGGAAGCGGATCAGCCCGCCTTCAGCCATGCTGCGCCTGATTGGCTAAGGCGCAGCATGGCTGTTGCTGGCTGACAACAGAGGGAATCCCCAGTCGTATGTCGGGGAGGAAAGGAATATAACACTCCTTCCCCCCTAGCGAGGACGCATGCGTGACAGCGGAGCATGCGTAGTCGCTAAGATAGGCTGGGCGGCGACGGACACGCCCAGAATGCCTCAGAACTGGGCAGATCGCCGGAGGAGGAGGTGGTGTCCGTGGGAGCTCCTCCCTGAAGGGAGTGGAGCTCCGGGCGCCATCTTGAAGGCCTATCCCAGACGGAGGAGGAGGCGGAGACTCAGGAGCAGGTAGGCAGGGCCGGGGTGGCGCGGCCGCTGGCGGGCTTGAGACAGGGAATTTTGAATTACAACTAGGGAAAGGCTGGCCTGATTGAGGGAAGGCCAATATCGGTTGCAATGGAGGAGCTGGTAGCCCAACGGGGGCTGGAACGATGGAGGGCTGTGGAAGGCGGAAGGCGCCTGGAACAGTCTCTGCCGAAACTTCTTGCGGCCTGGGCAACTGCCACGGCGGGGGAATCGGGTGCGGCGCCAACCCCAGGGCCTCGGGTGGAATTGTCGAGGCCGACCCTGCGGGGTTGTTGTGTGGATCCAAAGGTTCGCGACGCCTTAATTGATCCACGTGGCGGCGCCAGTCTGCACCGTCGGCGGTCCGGACCCTGTAAGAGCAGGGACCGGTTACAAAAGTGACGGTGGCAGGCACCCACTTAAAATCCCCGGAGAAAGCCCTTGCCCATACTGGATCGCCCTCACGGAAGGAGCGGGGAGGGGGTCCCAGGTTGCTCGGCTGTGCCTCAGAATAGGTTGGGTGCAACCTATCTAAGGTGGTCCGCAGGCGCCGGCCCATCAGCAGCTCAGCAGGGGTTTTCCCTGTCAGTGGACACGGGGTGGAATGCTGAACCAGTAGGTAAGCAGCCACCCTCGTGGGCCAGTCGCCCTTGTCCATTCGTCCAAGGGTGTCCTTGGCCGAGCGGACAGCGCGTTCCGTCCGGCCATTGCTGGCCGGATGATAGGGAGCGACTGGGGCGTGCCGGATGCCCTGGGAGGCCAGGAACTCCTGGAACACGGTGGACGCGAACTGAGGCCCATTGTCCGACACAACGACGTCTGGCAAGCCGTGGGTGGCAAACAGGCGCGTTAGTGCTCGGACAGTGGCCTCCGCTGTGGTGGAGGACATGAGGATGAGCTCCACCCAGCGCGAGTAGGCGTCCACCACGATCAGGAAAACCTGGCCCCGGAAGGGCCCAGCAAAATCCAGATGCAGGCGTGACCATGGGCCGCGAGGAATCTCCCACTCCCGCGGCGGGGCCGCCGGAGGCGCTGGACGGGAGACCTGGCAGGTGGAGCACCTGGCAACCCAGGTAGCTATCTCGTCGTCCAGACGGGGCCACCAGACATAGCTGCGCGCCAACGCCTTCATGCGCGCTATGCCAGGGTGGCCCTCATGGAGGCGAGACAGCACCTGTTCACGCAGTGTGGGTGGAATGATCACCCTGTCCCCCCACAGGAGGCACCCACTGTGAAGGGACAGCTCCAACTGCCTGGCCTTGTAGGGGCGGTGGTCGTCGGACACCGGCCCCCCAGGCCACCCCCGCAGAACCCAGTTCATCACCTGGGAGAGGGTGGGGTCGGCCAGAGACGCTGCCGCCACATCGCCCGCAGAGAGCGGCAAGGCGAGGTCTGCAATGGCCAAAACAGACAGGCAAGGCACTGTCTGAGGGTTGGAAACGGGCAAGGGGCAGCGGCTGAGGGCATCAGCGTGCCCCAGCTGCTTGCCAGGGCGGTAGACCAGGGCATACGAGTATGCCGCTAGGAACTCCACCCAACGTGTCATCCGGGGTGACAGAATGGGAGGGGTCGGTACGGTCACCGGCCAGAAGCCCAAGGAGCGGCTTTTGTGGTCAATGAAGAGCGTGAAATGCCGTCCGTAAAAGATACTCGTGGAACTTTTTAAACCCCCGGACCACGGCAGCCAGAGCCTCCTTGTCGATCTGGCTGTAGTTCCTCTCCGCTGGAGAGAGTGTCCGGGAATAAAAAGCTATGGGGGCTTCCGAGCCGTTGGGGAGGACGTGGCTCAGGACCGCCCCCAAACCCACGGGGGAGGCGTCACACGCTAGAGTCAGGGGCATCCTGTCACTATATTGGACTAGGACTGCCTCTGACGTCAGCAATGTCTTTGACAGCCGCGAACGCATGCGCTTCGCGGCAGCCCCAGCGCCAGGCTGCCGATCGGATCGAGACAACCGATGCAGCGGCTCGGCTAGTGACGCCTTGTGCGGCAAAAAATGGCGCGTAGAAATTTAAAAGCCCCAAGAACGACTGCAGCTCCGCCTTAGAGGCGGGGGGGTGGGTGGGGCGTTCTTGATGGCTGCGACTTTTGCAGGGGTGGGGTGGATTCCGTGGGCATCAATGGAGAAGCCGAGGAAATCCACTTTGGGCACAGCAAATGAACATTTGCCTGCGCTTTAATTTGAGACCCGCGCCCCTAAAACGGTCGAGGGACCTTCCCCAGTACTTCGAGGAGTCCTGAGCAGCTGGATGCAGCGATCAGGACATCGTCGAAATAGGGTACAACGCCAGGGATCCCATGGAGCAAACGCTCCATGAGGCTCTGGGAAGATCCCCGGGGCCACGGAAAACGCCAAAATTGGAGGCGGGCGGCAACGGAAAGCCCCTCGGTGGGTGACGATAGTCTGCGCTAGCAGCCGCTTCGTCATCCACCGGGAGCTGCTGGTAGGCCTGCGCCATATCCAGTTTCGCAAAAATACAGCCCTGCCCCCAGGGAGTGGAGCAGGTGCTGTACGACAGGGACTGGATAGGGGTTTTGCCTGAAGGGCCAAATTGATGGTGGATTTTAAAATCGGCGCAGAGGCGTATGGAACCGTCGGCCTTCAAAGGGACCACTATTGGGGTCTCCCAACGCGAGGTAGTCAACAGGCTCCAATACGCCCCTGCGCCAACAAGCGGTCAATCTCCTCATCAACTTTGGCCCTTAAGGCAAAAGGCACCCTGCGGGCCTTCAGCCTAATGGGAGCAAACCTGGGGATCTAAGTTAAGAGAGATGGGGGGTAGCCCTTGTTATAGTCCCAGCTGGCCGTCAAAGACGTCCCGCGTAGGCGGAGATGACGGCAGCTACGTCAGGGGGCGTGTCTGAGATGGAGTGCCACCCCCTGCACGGAGAGACCAAGGGCGGGGAACCAATCTAGCCCCAGTAATGCGGGGAGGGGCTTCTCAACCACTAGGATTGGCAGGCAACCCGAAAACCTCCCGTATTCAACCCTGACTGTATAGCAGCCCAGGGGTTGGGATAAGTGACCCCTGATAGTCCCTTAGGGCCACGGGGCTAGCAGACAACTGGCGTTTAAGGACGCTGGGGCACAGTTTCTGAAAGTCTGCCCAGGCAATTAAGGAGCGGGACGAGCCGGAGTCCACCTCCATTACGCAAGGCGCGCCCCTCAATGAGGACTGACGCCTTGATTCTGTCCGCACACTGCGGAGGCCTGGTAGATCGCCTCAGCAGGGGCGGCTGCTGGGCCTGGCTCCACGGTTTGTAACAGCTGGCTTTCGGTCGCGCGGCTGGCGGCGGGGGCTGCTGCTGCGGTCCGGCTGTCATCTGCTGGCCTGTGGCTCCCTGGGATGGTGGTGGTGGGTAGCACAGCTCGGCAAAACTTGGGCCAGGTGCCCTTTTTTTCGAACACCGGCGGCAGATGGATGCCCGGAATGGGCAGGCTGACCGGTCGTGGCTGCCCCCGCAGCCAAGGCAGGCTGTCAAGGTCTGGCGCGGGAGGTCGCGGATTGCGGCGTCTCTGCAGTTCTGCCAGGCGAGCCACAGAGTTCTTCCTCTTCCTCAGCCGGGCTCGGTATGGGCACCAGCTGATCGATGAGGCAGGTCTGTGCTGGGGAAGATGGAAACGGGTGGCGGTCCATCTCAGCGACGGATTGCTCTGACAACTCCACCGCCCGTCAGCCTCAGCGACCGCCTCTGTCAGGGTGATTTCTGGCCGAGCCAGGAGACGCCTCCTCAGCCGGCGGTCCCTGATGCCGCTGACGAATTGTTCCACCAGGTTGTCCTCCAAGTCTGGGAACTCGCAGGGTATGGCTGTGGTCCGCAAGGACTGGAGGAACTGGCTGACGTCTTCGTGCGGCCTTCTGGACGCACTGACGGAAAGCGTACCGCCTGGTGATTTTCGATGGGGTCGGGGCGTAATGTCCCTTCAGCTTGGCCATCAGCGTGTCCCAGTCGAGGTCGTGGACTGGCACAGGGGCTGCCAACGCCCGGGCGGCGTTGAACATCGGGGTTCCGCAGCTACTGAGGAAGAAGCTGCACTTCTCCTCCATCGGAGATACCCCGTTTCCCGTTGGCTCGAAGGAAGCACTCAAAGCGCTCCAAACATCCCGTCCATCCCTCTCCATCGGTTCCGAAGGGAGCGAACGGGGGAAGCGAAGACATTGCGGCTTGAAGTTGTGCGGCTCGGGGAGCTAAAACTCAAGCGGCTGTGTGAAGAGGTCGGGTTCCGTCAGGGTCGTCGCCTCAGGAGGATCCCACCTTCGTCGCCAGTGAAGAAGTGTGGGGAAAGACGAGGCTTGACACACTGAGGAACGTCCAACTCTATTTTATTAACAAGAACCAACGACAAGCAATACAGGAGAGAAATCCCGTTCCTTAGCCTGACAGCTATTTATACAAAGAGCTGTCAGGCCGAAGGACCAATCAGGGAAGCGGATCAGCCCGCCTTCAGCCATGCTGCGCCTGATTGGCTAAGGCGCAGCATGGCTGTTGCTGGCTGACAACAGAGGGAATCCCCAGTCGTATGTCGGGGAGGAAAGGAATATAACACCTGGCATGATGAACAGGCCGCTTAGAGACTTCGGGGACGGGAGGGCTGGGCGGTGTCAGCCCGTCCTTGTAACTACAGGTTCGGCGAAACAGATTAAAATTAGCATCCAGTTCGCCCAAACCTGTCCCAACCGGATGAATCCCACTCCTGGTTCTTCTTCTTTCTTACTATCAACTCAGCTTCCTGCAAGAACTAGATTTTTGTTTAAATTCACTGGGGACAAATGGATCTTTCCTTTTATTTTTTTAAATGGGTAAAGGCAGAGGTGAAACTTTGTAACGCCCTATGTCTATCCATTAATAGTGTACCACTTAGTGTACCACCATTAATAGCAAAACTACTTTCTTCTCAGGCAAAAGAACCCAAAGTAGAAGTTAAAATCGACACTGTCAATGCCATGTTCCAGACAGAAAAGATGAGGCATTCCAATGGCTTGCAGATCACTTATCTTAAGGATAACAAGACTCGCAACATCTTTGTTTATCACGAAGATGGAAAGGTATGGAGGATCTGGTGTATATGTTTACCGTACAGCAGGGGTGTCCAAACTTGGGAACTTTAAGACTTGTGGACTTCAACTCCCAGAATTCCCCAGCCAGCCATGCTGGCTGGGGAATTCTGGGAGTTGAAGTCCACAAGTCTTAAAGTTCCCAAGTTTGGACACCCCTGCCGTACAGCTATAGGAAATTATGTAAACAGTCTGAAATGTTGCTGCCATCTTAAAACGGTACATTTAAGACCCTCACCAGAGCAGGGCCAGGTCATTCCTGCTTCTTGTTGTTTTTTTCCTGCCTTCAACTCTTCCCTAGAAAAGACCTACCTGCAATGCAAAAACTCTCCATTCGTCATGACCTTTTTTATTGCCAGTAAATATATGCATAGTTGGACGCCTAATAAATAAATTCCCTTTAGATGAATCTTCTGCAAGCTTCTCCAGAGCATGGTTAAAATTCTGGCAGAGTTCTATACCTAACATATCTAAAGAGTGTTTTTTTTTCTCTTTTAATTCTTCTTTCAAAGCCTTTTCTTTGTGGCCATAATTAATTTAAGAAAAAGGAAGTGCAGTTTGGCACATGCGTATTTACAACAAATCTGTATTCTAGTATATTCTATGCATTCCCTCTGTAAGTGTCTATGGAGATTCTCAATCATCCAGGCCCTGGTTCCCCCAAAGATGTTTTTTTTTTCCAAGAGGCAACTGGACTTTCTCGTTTTTCTTTGAAGACGTTTTGCTTCTCATCCAAGAAGCTTCTTTAGCTCTGACTGGATGGTGGGAGTATCCAGTCGGAGTTGAAGAAGCTTCTTGGATGAGAAGCAAAACGTCCTCAAAGAAAAATCAGAAAGTCCAGTTGCCTTTTGACAAAAAGCACCTTTGGGACCCTCTGGAAGTTCTTTTATACCAATCAAATAAATTCCATAGAAGTAAACTGAGAATTGTTTCTGAGTAGATCACCTTAAGATCAAGTTGTCAGTCATATTTTATTATTTACTGTGTTTTTTCTCTTCCTAGGAAATTGTGGACTGGTTCAATACAATCCGTGCTGTAAATTCCACCACCTTAAAGTTGCCTTTCCTGGAGCTAGTGATCAGGAGGTTAGAATCTTGCAAAACTGGATAGCGTATTAACTAAATTATATTACAGATGACATGATTTCCTTATGACATAAGCAATCTAATTATTTTCCATGAAATGGGATAATCATATGTCTCTGGACTCATGCATGTTTTCTTCTCTGTCCAGCATGAATAGCTGGGTAAAATAACAATTCATGCAAATCTTTAATTGTTTGAAGTAGCTAAGGCATTTTCACAGATAATCCTCATTTTTTTATTTTATTTTTGCTGCAGCTGAAAACCCGATTAACAAGGAATTTCCTAAGAGAAGGTTATATGGAAAAAACTGGACCCAAGGTACAACTACTTATTGCTATTTTATTACTTTGTTGTTTTTTTGTTACTATTTACCCAAAAGAAGCTCCAATAGAAGAGAATATCTGTAGCTCAGGATTAAAATGTGAAGTGATCTTGGTTATTTGCTTGCAGACACTCAACTAGATAACATCATCAGTCTTAGTGAGTATGATATTTGCTCCCTGCTTATTTACAGTAGCTTGTCCTACCAATGTTGGGGTGGGTATAGTTTTCCCTTGGTAGTTCCTTGATTAGTATATTGTTAATCCCTGCTTATCTGAGTATTGGCTGCTGAAGAGGATGTGGTTTTGTTGTTTCCTTCTTTTCTTTTTATTGTTTGAATGGCATGTAAATGTGGCTTATTTCTCTGTGCCTATTACTGGCTGAAAGTCTATTGATATATGAAAAGAAAGGGAGCATGAAAGACAAGAGTGCTCAGTGATGTGCAATTCCAGATTTTTATAAAATTGACTATTTTTTTTCACTCAAGAAAGTGCAATGTTTTTGAAATGAAAAGCCACACATTATCTTTGAGCAGGATGATGATTTCATGCCATCAAGTTGTTGTCAACTCTCAATAACTATATAAGTAGATTTTTTTTCCATTATGATCTGACCCCACCCTGGACCTCCAGCTCTTCCAATGGTGCATTTATTGCTACTGTAACTCAGTCTATCCACTTTTGCTGCTGGTCATCCTCTTCTTTTTCATTCCACTTTTCTCAGCATTTGAGCCTTCTGCAGGGCATGACATCTTTGTATAGGTGTCCAAAGTAGGATAATTTGAGCCTCACCTTTCTACCACGAGAACTCTTGAGTGCTTTGTTCAATAAATCATTTGTTTGTTTAACTGGCAGCCAAGAAGTATTGAAAAATTCTCTGGGGTCTTCGCAACATTCAAAATTCAAAGTATTTCAAGACCCAGGCTCCAAAAATGGCTGCGCCAGGACTGAAAATGAATTCAGTTTATTGATTAAATTCAACTTCCATAATACACACTTAAGCCATATGCCATGGTTATTTTAAGTCACAAAGTCCATTCTGATTTAGTATTATATGTGAAACCTTTATTGTAATGTCCTTGGAAAGATTGACTGGCAAATGTAAAAAAAAAAAAAAAAAAACCAGCAACAAAGGTAACAAGCAAACCCAAGATATCCACTCTAGAAATTGACACTAGCACAGGTTAGGAATTGAAGTTGTTTCTAATGCTGTTTCCAAAGAATGGCCAGGTGAGGGCTCTCTCCTCTTATAAATGTCTGTGCTTGGTTTTCACAGCGGAAGGAATGTTTCAAGAAACGCTGGTTCAGTCTAGATCACCGAAGGCTGATGTACTTCAAAGATCCCTTGGTAAGCAAATTATTGATTTTGCCTTTCATCTTCCTGATTTACTCAGATATTTAAATATATATTAGTCCAGCAGGAAAGAATTGTTGCTTGAAATAAAATTACATTTATTACTTTTTGAACTCAATCCTGTTGCTATCCAAAAGCACCTATGTTAAATTTCATATTTTTCCACTTATTTTTTTTGCATATCAAACCACTATTGAAAGCAGACCAGACTGTTTCTCCTTTTATTGGTTTGTGTACTCTATATCAAGAGAGAAGCCTTTCCCACTTCAGTGCCTTCAAAATGTGTTTGAATTGCATGTCTCTGACTAAACACCGAAGGTGCATGGAACGCTGTAACCTCCC
>JAKRSK010008633.1:0-33834 GCA_029891615.1 Natrix natrix natrix | reverse complement strand
AATCTATAAAATTTGGACTGAGTCGTCCTTTCTGTCAGTGATAGCCAATTCGGGATTTTCACGTAATGGATTTTTTTTATTTGGAGCCATTTTTGCAATAACGCTCTTCTAAATAAATGTTTTTGAAAGTATTTGTGCGTTTTATTTTTATCAGCACATAGGAATGTGCCAGCCTGCTTGCAAATCAATGGCCTTTCCAGGGTCAAAATTCTTTTATATTCTTTAGCTACTAGCCAATCCTTCACCCATGTTATGTTTATAGATACTGGCCCATGCGTATAAATCCCAATTTGGTAATGCTAAACCTCCCCTCTCTTTGCTGTCTTGCAATGACTTTAGTTTAATCCTCGGCTTTTCGTCCCTGCCAAATAAACCAACGCGGTTATGTTATTTAATTCTTGAAAGAATTTTTTACCTGGATTAAATAGGCGTGCGGCTTGGCAACAGGGAATAAGATTCTTGGTAAAATATGCATTTTAATTGTTGCAATAATACGTCCCATGAGTGATATTTGAATATTTTTTCCCAAATTACCATAACTCTTTCTTTATTGCTATCACTAATTTGTTATAAGTTATCATCTTTATATTGTGGAACATTTGTGCCGCGACACCCAGATCCCCAGTATTTCACTTTCTTAGTTATTTGCATATTGGTTATTATTTCCAGTTCCCTCTTCTTGCTTTTTTGTCATGTTCTTGGTTATCATTTTTGTTTTGTTTTTATTGATCTTTAATCCTGCCACTGTCGCCATATTTCTTCTAATTTTTGAATTAATTTCCAACTGGATTCTAATGGGTTCCTCTAGACACAAATACTAAGCTCATACGGCATAGGCTAGGGCCTCTTTATATTCTTCCTTTTTGTCTAGTCTTTAACCTTTTATTCCCTGGTCTTTTTTTTCCTAAATTTTATTCATAAAAAATTTTCCAAAGTTCAATATAAACAGCAAAGGGAGCAGAGGGGGCATACCCCTGTCTGACTGCCCTTTTTTTATTTTGATCTCTCTCTGTTAATTCTCCATTCATCAGAACTTTTGTTGGCTGTCTGATAGTTATAAAATCCTTCCTATCATTTTTGTAAAAATTTTCAACCGAATTTCATCTCATCCAATATTGTTAATTATAAAATTTCCAACTTACATTGTCAAAATGCTTATTGTGCAATTTGGAGGAAGCCCAGTTACCCATTTCTTTTTCTGAGTGCGCCTCATAGTACTCTAATTATGTCTAGGTAGGATTCTCGTTATTATTCCAAATGTGGTCCTGGTGGGGTAAAAAAAGCTATTTTTGGTCTGGTTGTATTCGTTTTCATTTAAAACCTTTTTGATTCTCCTGCCATAATTGCAGCAAATAATATTATAATCAGAGTTTAGTAATGAAATTGGCCTGTAGTTTTGAATTTCTTGTAGGCTGGTTTCTTCTTTTGGGCTTAGCGATATTATTGCTTCCATCCATGATTCCGGTATCTTGGCTTTTCCTAAAATTTCATTGAAGATATCCACCCCTAACTCTTCCAATATTATTTTATTATATTTGTATAGCTCCACCGGTATTCCATCTGGTCCTAGTGTTTTATTACTTTTCTGGTTTTTCAGGACTGATTCCACTTCGGCTAACGTTATTGGCCTGTTTATTGCCTCCCTTTGCTCTTTTGAGATTGGTGTTATCTTTGCTGTGTTTAAATAATGCTTTATTTTATTTTCCTCCATACTGTCTTGTGCGTATAATTTTGTGAAGTATTTATGAATAATTTTCTTCTTTTCTTCTGCTTTGTATTGAATTCTTCCCTCATCGTCTTTTAATTGATATGTCATCCTTTTTTCTCTTTCATTCTTCAGTCTGTATGCCAGCCATCATCCAGGTTTGTTGGCTTGTTCAAAGGAATTTTATCTGGCTGCTTTAATTTTCTGCGCTAATTCCTTTTGATTTATTAGGTTGAACTTATGTTTGATTATCTCTCTTTTTTCTTTTTTACTTTTATTTTTTGGGTCTTTCTGGAGTTCATCTTCAGCTTCCATAAGTTCCTTTTGCATACCTTTTTGTTGCTTTTTTTGTTTTCTAGTTTTCCTCGCCATATAGGCAATCGTAAGGCCTCTTATGTATGCTTTCATAGTGTCCCAGAGATTTTGAATTGAGGTATCTTCTCTTTTATTTATTCTAAAAAATTGTTTTAGTTCTTTCTACAGCATTTGAGTGTATTGTGTTTCGTTTATAATATTTGAATTCATCATCCATCTTTTTCTTCTTCTTTGACCTTTCCATCTTAATTTTATTGGATTGTGGTCTGCCCACTCATTTGCTTCAATTTCAATTTCATTTACTTGATTGCATATTCCAGATGAAATCCAAGCCATGTCAATTCTTGATAGTGACTGATGGGGGTTTGAATAAAAGGTATATTGCTTTCTTGTTTTGTGCCTTTCTCTCCAAATATCGTGTAATTTGTATTCGATTGCCATCTCAAAAAAGGATTTGGGTAGCATATTTTTTTTCCGTTTTGTTTTTCTTTTTGCTTTCATAGTCCATTTTTTTATCCGCTATTGCATTATAGTTCCCAATTAAGCAAATATTTTCATATTCTAATTCATTTATTTTGTTGTGTAGTTTCCTATAAAAGTCCTCTTGTTTTTGATTTGTTGCATATATGACTATTAATAGTATCAGTTTTTCTGTTGTCTCTACTTCACTCATTAGTATCCTGCCTTCTTCATCAGAGTAGACTTCTTTGGAATTTATTTTTTCCTTTAGATAGGTTGCTATCCCTCTTTTTTTTTCTGCTAGTGCTGTGTATAATTTCCCTAGTTTTTTATTTTTCAATAAGTTCTTATGGTCCCTTTTAATATGCACTTCCTGTATGTAGATTATATCTACCTTTAGTTTCTTAAGTTTGTTAAACATCTGCGCTCTTTTTTTTTTGGTGCGTTCAGTCCATTCAAGTTTATTGAGATAATTGTTATTTCCTGGTCCATCTTCAGGTAGGGTTTTTCTTGTTACTTCTAGTTTGTATCTGACTCTTCCCTCTCGTGTCCTCCTTTTCTGCTCTCTCTCTTTCTTACCTCTGTTCTTCTTTCCTGTTTCTTTGTCTTCTGATATTTCTTCCTCTTGGCCTCGCCTTCCCCTTTCTAGCTCCTCTTTACTTCCTTGTTCTTCCTCCCCTGTACAGTATTTCTCATAGAATTCCTGCGCTTCCTCTATATTCTCTATCTTATAATTTTTCCCTTGCCATGACACCAGTACCCCTTCTGGTATCAGCCATCTGTACATTATTCTGTTTTTATTTAACTGGTTTGTTAGAAATTGGTATTGTCTACGTCGTTCACGAATTCTCCGTGGAATCTGGTTAAGCGTGATCAAATCTTTTCCCTGATATGTAAAGGTCCCTTCTCTGGTTTTTTTGTATACCTCATCTCTGGCTGTTTTTTTGGCAAATCTTACATGCACTTCTCTTGGGAGCCAGTGTCTTCTGGCATAATTAGTATGCACTTGGTAAGCTTCATCAATATCTCCTCTCAACTCTTGTTCTTTCCTCTGTAGCATTTCAGCGAAGATTCCAATCATTTTCCCTTTCAGATATTCCTCCTTCTCTTCCGGTATGTTTTGGAATCTTAAATAGAATGCAGCCCTTTCAATTTCAAGTTGCATTATTGATAACTCTAGTTCTTTATTCACATGTCTATATTCTAGCTCCATTTTTTTGCACCTTCTGATCTGTTTGTTCTATTTTTGTTTCGATGTTCTGGATTTTCTGTTCATTGATTGCTAAGGCAATCTGTATCTTTTCAATTTTATCATCCACGGTTTTAATATTTCCTTTTAGTTCTCCCATTTCATTTTTCACTTCTTCATGATTCCTCCTAGTCTCTTCATGATTTATTGCTGTCACTTCTTGATTTTTATAAGTGTCTCTTATATCATTTGAAGCATTAATTGCATACTTTGCATTGCTGGTGCTGGTCCTGTTGTTTCTGCCATCTTTTCACCTTTCTCCAGCCCCAGTGCGCTCTCAATTGATCTTTGATTTGAGGAGGGGGGTGTTGCCGAAGTCGTTTTTATCCCCCTAATTATCCTTGTCCACAATTTCATATAAGTTCAACTTTACTTCTACTTTATCAACAATATCAATGTTATCGATCTTATCAATCTTATCAATAGTTATCTATCTCAATATTTAGTAATAATTAACCTTCCTTAATATCACGTTTCAATATCCACACATTCTTATGTATTATTCCATTCTATTTTGATCCTTAATTATCATATATCTTAGCGTTATATATCACACAGTTATCTTATACAGATTGATATCTCTCAAGTGTATCAATTATAAGGATAATAGGTAATAAAAGGTTACTGATTTTTTCAGACCGCAGGTTCCAATTTTTATCCACTAGATGTCACCCTCTGTTCAGTATCAGTGTTAGTTTCAGTCAGTTAATACAGCCATTCCAGCTACCAGGGGAAATAAGGGTGGGTGGGTGGGTAGTAAACCCCTCTAATCGTTCCAGAAGAGCAAGAGGAAAAAAAAGTCAGCAAATCAACAACCAACCCAAATGTTGAACAATTCTTCTGTACTTTCCAAGTCTTTTCAATAATTACACTGTCCTACTCCTGTTATCCATGCCGGGATTTTGTTCTCTCTCAGGCCAATTTAGTTCAAGTTATTTACGCTGTCAATTCACAGTCCATAAATCTGCTCTCACAGCTTCTCAGCAAAAGTCTGAAAAAAATCTCCTTCTCAGAGCCTCCTTCTTTCCAGCTCACCTTTGTGCCAATTATGTGTTGTTTCCCTCTTCTTTGGGTTGTAGTAACAGATATCTCGATTTCAGCTGCTCTGTCTCTTTGCTTCCTTCTTATGCGGTCGCCATTGTTCCAGACCTGACAAAGTGGCAGGATCGTCCGTTTAGTGGGTTTCTCCTGCCGCTGGGAGGATTTGCCTTATCGCCCCAGCATCTTCAGAGTTTCCCCCTTAATCTGTTGGTCCCTACAGGATCCACAGCACTCAAATATGAGCCGAAACAAAGAAGTTGGAGTTAAAGATCAGGAGAGCTCCCGTTCCTCAACTCCAAACATGCTGGCGTCACCACAGGAAGTCCGACACAGACTTTTTAAATGAGCTGTGCACATTTTGGGGAATATTCAAAGCATCAAGTAGCACTCTTACAAGGAAAGCTGTGAGCAAGTGCTTAGTTTTGATGTTACCTTAGTTCGGAGAACATTGCTGAAAGTTAACATTTGGAAGGCAGCAGGCCTAGATAATATTCCTGGGCATGTTCTTAGGGAACGTGCAGATGAGTTGGCTTATATTCTTACAGATATCCTCAATCTTTCATTACAGCAGGCAGTGGTCCCATCATGTTTTAAGTCAGCCATTATTTTGTCAGTGCCAAAAAAAATCTGCAATTATGGGTCTCAATGATTACTGTCCAGTTGCATTTACATCTATCATTATGAAATGTTTTGAGAGACTGATAAAGGACATTATTGTATCTAGCTTCCCTCCAGCATTTGACTTGCTTCAGTTTGCTTACTGTTCAAATCACTGCACAGAGGATGCTATTTCTTCTGTTCTCCATCTGAGCTTGGCTCATGTGGAGGAAAGTAACACTCATGTGCAAATGCTGTTTGTCGACTTCAGTTTGGCATTTAATCCAATTGTTCCTCAGCATCTAATAGACAAACCGAGCCTCTTAGACTTTAATACTCTTTTGTGCAACTGCATTCTTTATTTTTTATTGACAGGCCCCACTATATGCAAGTTGGGACTAATATTTCTAACACCATTTTCTTGAGCACAGGTTCTCCTCAGTGATACATCCTAAGTCCGCTGTTGTTCCCCCTGTTGATCCATGACTGTTGTGCAAGGTTTTCCATCAACGAGATTGTGATGCAATAGTAGTGGGCCTTATTCAATATGACAATGAGGTGCTTGCTACCAGGAGGTAGAGGGTTTGGTGAACTGGTGTAATAAAAACAGCCTTGTTCTAAATGTTAGAAAAACTAAAGAAATCATTATCAATTTCAGAAAAGGGAAGCACAGCCACACACCTCTGTGTATAAACATCCATCAATGGAGGTGGTTAGCAGCAGCAAATTTTTGCGTGGGCAGCTAACAAGTAAGCTGGCTTGGTCACTCAACACTGTTTCCTGCATCACATGAGGAAAGTACGTCTTTCTCCCCCTGTCCTTACCACTTTTTTATAGAGGGATGATCAAGAGCATCCTGTCCTATTGCATTACAGTCTGGTTTGGAAGCATTAATCCTTCAGACAGGAAGGCAGTGCAGAGAGTGGTGAGGTTGGCAGAAAAGATTATTAGCAGTTCACTCACTTCTATCCAGGACATAGCATATAAGCATTGCTTGAGCAGGGTCTGCCGGATTGTCTGGGATGCTACATATCC
The DNA here is from genome assembly GCA_029891615.1 of Natrix natrix natrix. NCBI lineage: Eukaryota > Metazoa > Chordata > Lepidosauria > Squamata > Natricidae > Natrix > Natrix natrix. The sequence goes on along the minus strand of JAKRSK010008633.1, from coordinate 27,433 downwards.
TCTTCACAACCTGTATTCCTTGTTACCTTCTGGGAGGAAGCAGAACATCCAGATTCAGCCACAGTTTTCTTCCATGCAGTATCAACCTTGTGAACACTTAAGCTTCCTCTTTCCGCTATGCATTCAAGATGGACACTGATTAATATTTATATGTATTTATATTTTAGGGTGCAGGTATATAGATATGTATGTATATGGCATATCTATATTTGTGTTATGTATGTATACACTTTTGATACCAGGCAACAGAATTTCATTTTTAATGTGTGCCAGATTGCCCACAGAAAAAAATGAGAATAAAGGTTAATTTATTTGCCCAAAGTCCTCCCTGTTGATTAGTATCTAGTGGTAGTTGTAGATCTGCCTGTGTCTTCCTCAGCTACACAAGTCAGAAATTTCTTGGTAGTGGCAAAGTTTGATTTCCAACTGATTTCAAGATAACCAAAATCTCCTATTCAACATGAAAAGTCTGGAAGCAACTTAGTAGCAGAAATATAAAATTGAGAGCAGTATGGGAAAAGAAGATAAAGTGAGAGTATCCAAAGCCGTGATGTCATTGCCACAAAATGTCAATGGCGAATTATCCAAATGTAATAACTAGGAAATTAAACAGAGATTTGAGCATTTTTAGCAATTCTGATGCTAAAATCATTTTGTATAAAAATTGAACATTCAAAATTAGTAATCTTAAAGAGGCAAGGAGAAAGAATCAAAGAAAAAATAAGTTTGCCAGAAGGTGGACCAGTTGAGATTTGGTTGAGATTCGGCAGCACATTCCTAAAATGCTCTACATGTCCTGTTTAACCACCACTGAACTCAAAATCTGTAACTCAAGAGGAGTTCACAAGTCTTCTTTTAATCAATGCCAGGAGCTTACTTGTTGTGCTAAGTTACTATAAGATATGACATTATGTACATATAATAATGTTGTTCAAAAAAACAGATACCCTGGATATATTATTCCTGCTTATTACATTTGTATGATGCTTCAATATTCAAATATTGAATCAAGGTCATCTAGCATTCTTCATCAAAAAAGGAAATATGAACCTGCCTTTTTTCAGTCCTAGCCTATAGCTGTATCCAGACGGGGTATTCAGCAGGTTCTGACAGTTCTGGAGAACCGGCAGCAGAAATCTTGAGTAGTTTGGAGATAAATATCACCTATGACTGGCCCTGTCAGGGATATAATTTAAACCCTTTGTAATTAATGATGATGGATCGTGGCTTCTCCTCGAAGTATAATTCTTGAATAAGCAAAAATAAACCCGAGGCATGATCTAATAAAAAACATTTTAATATAAATAAAAGTAAGTATACAAACTTGCTAACTGAATAATCACATCTTGGCAGAGCTCTGTGCCTACCTCCTTTGGCAGGCGAACAAAAGATCAGAAGTGAAAGTTAAGAAGGAATGTGTGACCTGCGCAGTAAATCATTGCAGATAAGAAACAGTTCAGTCTGCACAGAATATAGGCACAACTGGCAAACCAAATGCAGTGACAGGCCCTGCCCCTATCTATTCTCTGCTTCCTGAGTGCCAGCTGATTGGGAGAAAATGGGGATTTTGCAGTAACCTTCCCGTGGAGTGGGATGGGAATGGAGATTTTACAGTATCCTTCCCCTGTCATGCCCACCAAGCCATGCCCACTAATCAATGCCACACCCACCAAGCCACGCCCACAGAACAGTAGTAAAATATTTGAATCCTACCATTGCCCTAGTCACTGCATTGCACCAATATCTAGCTCTTGATCAGGTAGCCCTATCCCAGATAGCCCTGGAATAGACTCCCAGCTTCTGCCTGAAGAGCAGGTGGCAGCTGTACTTAGAAGATGGTGCACATCTTTGGATGGTGTGCCTGTTATGTTCATTCATACAGTGAGGTTGTGCTCACCGTTACCCTTGCCCTTATAACTTCTTGTTTACATTACTGCAAAGCACTTTACATGTGGTTGCCTTTGAATAGCATCTATAAAATTTCAACTGGTGCAAAATGCAGCTGCACAAGTAGTAAATTGTGCCACCTACACAGCATATATAACACTACCATAATGTGCAGTGCATTTGTTATTGGTCTGCTTTTGGATGCTGGTTGTCAACTTTAAAGCCCTACATGTCTAATGACTGGACTGCCTGAGGGACCATCTCTTTCCAAAATCTGTACTTGTCCAAATAGAGAGGAAGGAGTCAAGCTATTTTACAAGGCACCTGAAGGCTAGACAAGGCATCATGGATGGAAGCTAATCAAGGAGAGATTCAACCTAGAAAAAAGAAGAAAATTTTCTGACAGTGAGAACAATCAACCCTTGGAACAGCTTGCCTTCAGAACTTGTAGGAGTTTCATCACTGGAGGCTTTCAAGAAGAGATTGGACTGCCATTTGTCAGAAATGGTGTAGGGTCTCCTCTTGGGTAGGGGTTGGACTAGGTGACCTACAAAGTCCCTTCCAACTCTCTTAATCTATAATCTGTAAAATGGATTCAGCAGACACTGCCTGTTGCAGACACTATCAACCAAAGAGAAAACTGGCAGAAACTAAAAGACGGTCCTTGTCTGTTATAGCCCCAGCCTTTTGGAATATTCTCCCCTCAGATATTCGAATGGCCCTAACCATGTTGGCCTTTCACAAGCCATTAAAAACCTGGCTATTGGGGCATGGAATATGCTAAGAGTCCCATTTCTTGGCTTTACTGTTGATCCTGGCTGCTGTTTGTATTTAACTTCTGGATGCTTTTATTGTTTTTCATTGTTTTTGAATTTAAGAATTGTAAACTGCCCAGAGTCACTTGATTAAGTTGGACAACAATTTGATTGATTGATTGATTGAATGAATGAATGAATGAATGAATGAATGAATGAATGAATGAATGCGGTAGATGCTATGGACAAATCACAAATTCTGGAATTCTCTGTCCCAAATCAACTTAAACACACTCGCGAGGTTTTACTTTCTCATCAGAAATCACAAGATGTTTTTTAAAAAAGAATTATATGTTAGGAACCGGCATCAAGCTGAAGTTAATCATTGCATTCCCTAACTTCTACAATGACTTTGAAGCAAGGAAATTTAGCAGATGAGAAAACAGTTAAGCACAATCAACTGTGGTGGGGAGAAGGTCACTGGCTTAGTTTCAGAATTTACAGTAAGTCTTCACTTAGCCATGCTATGCAAAAGGATGCAGAAGAGAAGCTATTTACACATTTACATCTCCAAGGGAATTGAACACCGAACGTCTAGGTGTAGTTCCCACGCCGTTCTCCTCACCAAATCGCTCTTCCGCTATTCCGCCGCCCTGGCAGCCGCGCAGGCCTCCTCACCATTACTCCGCTGCCGCGGCCCAGCCTCTGGGTGCGTTCTCTCCTCTTCACCGATGTGTTTTCTCTCCTTCTCCCGTCCTCCTGGCTGCCTGGCCCCCCCGAGGGGGGGGGGCAAGCTGTTCTCAACAAGAGCCAGGGTTGCCACTCAACAATTCCAGACTCCCAGAATGACAAGTGGGGGCCAAAAACACCCGCTATCCCTGCCAGGGAGTCCCATCGTTCACGGAGCTCTGAGGAGGTCCGCCATTGCCCCCGAAGCTCCTCCTCCTTCCAGGCAAAGTAACAAAAATAAGGCTGTAATGTTTTTATTCGAACCCCAAGAATTCCTCTTCTTCGCTGCTATCAGAAATGAGATCCACGCAGTCATTGTTATCACTTTCTTCCTCACTGGTGTCAAATAAGACGTCGTCTTCTGTTCCATTCAAGGCATTACTAATGCCACACTTCTTGAAGGATTTTACAACAATGTCCTCCTTCACGGAGTCCCATGACCTTTTAACCCATTCACACACTTGTGTGATAGTGGGCCTGTTCATCCGCCCAGTAGGCGTCAGATCATGGTTCCCAGCTGCCATCCAGGTGTTCCACTCCTCTCGCATCAGAACTTTGAACGGTTTGTTAATGGAAACGTCCAGAGGTTGCAGCTGGCTGGTAAGACCACCAGGAATCACAGCTATTTGGGTCTTAACTTCCTTAAAGTTCTTTTTAGTAGTTTCTGTAATGTGCGCTCTGAACTGGTCAAGCACCAACAAGGAAGATTTCTTCAGAAGCCCGCCAGGACGTTTGGACCACACTTTGTCAATCCACAGCCTCATGCCATTTTCATCCATCCACCCTTTATCATGAACGTGCACGACGACTCCCCGTGGAATTGTTTCTTTTGGAAATGTTTTCCTTTTAAAAATCAACATCGGAGGCAGTTTGGTACCATCTGCACAGCAGGACAGCACAACCGTGTAGTGGGTTTTCTAATGCCTTGAGGTTTTTATGGTTATGGTTTTGGCTCCTTTGTTATCTACAGTTCTGTTAGATGGCACATCAAACGTTAGCGGGACTTCATCCATGTTCCCAATCTGGCTAATTTCAAAGTTATTCTTCTTCCTTGCATCAATAACAAACTTATGAAAACACAGAATCTTTGATTCGCATTCCTTTGGCATTTTTTGTGCAATTCTGATTTTGGTGCACATAGAAAGGCCAGATCTCTTCATAAATCTATAGCACCACGATGGTGATCCAGTGAAATCCTGAATGCCTTTCTCCACAGCAATGCGTTTGGCCTCATAGATTATCATTTTTGTTGAGACAGAAATTCCATTTTGCCGGTGACGTGTGATCCACTCCTTCACTTCTATCTCTAACTCTGGCCACTTTACTGTTGGTCTACGTAAGGTGTGCTTGCTTTTATCCAACTTTTGGAGCTGATCCTCCTGTTTCCTCCACTCTCTTATCATTTTCTCAGTTGGAGGTGGCCAAAAGTGTCTCTCCGCTGCTCTGTTTCTATGCTCCTTAGCAAATTTGATTACTTCCAGCTTGAAAGCAACTTTATATGCCAGTCTCTTCTGCTTAGGCATCTTGAAAAGGAGGTAACGGTAATTTTCTGCTAGAAATCCAGAAATGAAAGAACTGTCAATATTACCAATATGTTCTTCATTTCCCTTCCCCCCCCTTATATTTCATCTGGTGCTCTCTTATCCAGCCATATTTCATCTAGTGGTCTCATACCCCCTCATATGCATCTGGTTTGAGTGAATGCTGCTGGAAAGGAGATTGTAAAAAGGAGATTGTGGTGAAACTCACTTAACGAAGCTCTTCCTTAGCAACCAAAATTTTGGGCTCAATTGTGGTCATAAGTTTTCTTTCTTTGTTTGTTTCTTTCATCTCTCTCTCCCACTTTCTTTTTTTTCTTTTCTTTTTTCATTTTTTCTGCCTTTCTTTCTCTTTCTCTCTCTTTCTGTTTCTCTGTGTGTGTGTCTGTCTGTCTGTCTCTCTCTCTGTGTGTAGCTCTTTGTTTCTCTCTCCCCCCCTTTGTCTCTCTCTGTCATTCTTTCTGTGTGTCTGTCTGTCTGTCTCTCTATCTCTGTCTCTCTCTCTTCTCCCTCCTCCATCTGTCACTCTGTATGTGTGTGTCTGTTTGTCTCTCACTCTCTCTCCCTCCCTCACTCTCTCTCTATCTCTCTGTATTTCTCTCTCCTCCCTTTAAGCAGGCGATCTTTAAGCAGGCGATCTTCGGCTGCTGCACAAGCTGCGCTGCCTTCTTCTCTCTGATAGCTGCCTGCTTAAAAAGAAGGACGAGGCTCCGCTGGGGGGGAGGGATCCCCCTCGCAGGCGATCTTTAAGCAGGCGATCTTTAAGCAGGCGATCTTCGGCTGCTGCACAAGCTGCGCTACCTTCTTCTCTCTGATAGCTGCCTGCTTAAAAAGAAGGACAGGGGGTGGGTGCAGCGCTGCTGCCCTTGCCCTTAAGGGACATTCTGGCTGGCGTTGCTTCAGGGCGCCCTGACCGCCAGCTCCTCCATGCACAGCCCGTTCCCCCCTCCCAAAAAAGACCATTTTCTTTTTAAAAAACACCTCTGCAGATGATCTTGAAAACCTGCGAGGTTGCTTTCAGATGGGAAAGATGGGCAGCTGTGCAAAGGCTTTTTTTTAAAGCTGCAGGCTCCAAGGCTGCAGGCTGCAGGTGCCCAGGGAGGGCGGCAGGGGCAAATGCTGCCGCCTGCCCCCTCCGAAAGCAACATCGCAGGTTTTCAAGATAGTTCGGACAGGTGTTTTTTTAAAAAGAAAACCCTGAAAAAGCCGCAAGATCTGGAGAGAGATCCGGCCAGCCCGAGAAGACATTTCTCAGAAGAGATCTTGCCATTTTTTGCATCGGGGAATGCTGCAAGGGGGGGGGAGTGAAGACCTTTTCCAGCTGGTGCAAAGGACTTCCCCGGACTTGCTTTAGTGAGTACGGGCCCGCCCCGATTCCAAAAAACGCCAAGGACTTGCGAGTGAGTGACAGGGGCGGGGCTTCTGGGTTCATTGACCAACCATCAGAAACCCACCACTGCCCAGGTGGCTACATTCGGCCTATAAGACACACCCAGATTTTCACCCTCTTTTTTGGAGTAAAAAAGTGCGTCTTATAGGGCGAAAAATACGGTAATATATTCAAGCCAATATCACTATTTTCTACCCACAATCCTCACAGATTGTTAAGTGGAAGAAATAAGGGTCTTTCATTTTCCTATCTTCCACTGTCACTTTATGTTTCCTTCTTTAGATACATCTACTAACTCTGGAAATATTGTTAAATGAAATTAGGAAAGACACAATAATGATACTAAATTATACAGCATCGAAATGGAACCACACGAATTAGATAAAATAATCCAAAATTCAGAAAGAATGATGATAGGGAGAATATATAAATTTCTTCTGAAGTATAAAATGGAAGAAGAAATTGTGAAAGAACAAATGGTAAAATGGGCACAGAACTTTGGCTACAATATTGAATTAGTTAAATGGGAAAACTTGGAGGGAAAAATTTAAAAATGACATTTTCGGTTGCATACAAGGAAAACCAGTGCAAAATGTTTTACAGATGGCACCTGGCACCAGTAAGGTTAGCAAAAATCTTAGCAAATATCTCCACAAAATGTTGGAAATCAACATACGGAACATATTATCATGTAAGTGGACATGTGAGGAGGCTCTAAAAGTATTGGAAAAGGATTAAACCTGCCTAGATCCAATAACAGGAGTCAAAATAGATCGGAAACCAGAAGTTTTTCTATTAGGAATAATGACTGCGAAATATTAAAAAGAAATCCAGTATTTAATTTTACACATAATAATGGCGGCGAGGATTGCCTTTGCTCAGAAATGGAAAAATAAATTAATACCAAGGGAAGATGAAATAATAAGAAAGATGATGGACTGTGTTGAAAGGGACAAATTAATAAAAGAAATCCAGAGAAAAGAAGAATATAACAAAATATTACCAGATATGGGGGAAATGGTATAGGTGGATGTAGGAAAGAAACAAGGATCAATGAAAGAAGTCAATAACATTCAAAAATATATTGGTCTCACTGTGGTTGATCCAGCTGGGGGAACGGGTCCCCGAAGGGCAGGGTGTGCTTTGCCACTGCTGCTACTACCAGGTGCATCCACACTAGATAACATATCAGCATGGTGGAGGGATGGCCGAGAGCCCTGGCAAGGTCTGTTGTCCCCACCACCACCACTGAGGCTGGGCGCGTCCACGCAAAACTCACCAGTGTGGCACAGTTTCGATAGCAGAGAGCTAAAGCAAGCTCTACCACCACCACCGGTTATGCTGGTGGTGCCACCACATTCTGGACCTGACCAACCACTGCCTAACCAACACATACTTCATCCATAATGGACAAAGATACAAACAGATAGAAGGAGCACCCATGGGATCACCCCTCTCACCCGTCATCGCAAACCTATACATGGAACATTTTGAAACTAACACCTTAGATAAATCTGAACACAAACACAAACTCTGGCTTAGTTATATTGATGACACTTTTGTGATTTGGCCACACGGGAAAGAAAAACTGGACAACTTCTTCACACATCTCAACAACCTACACCCCAAAATACAATTCACTATGGAAATAGAAGCAAACAACCAACTTCCCTTTCTGGATGTCTAATCTACAAAAAACCCAAGGGCTTCTTTCTCATCAGCTTCCTTCTCTCTTCACACCTTGTCATCTCTGTAAATTAGGTGTCATCTGTAGTATGAATTGCCTTTGAAGAACCATCAATGATGAAACCAAGTTGCTCTTTTTTGCTTTTAGAAATGTGTGATCCTTCTCTACGTTTTAATCATGGTCACCTCCTTTATAACTACTGGAACATTTACACAGAAGGTGACAACGTCACATTTGTTTGTAATACACGATATTCTCCTGCAAACCAGCAATCAACAATTACTTGCACAAAAAGGGCTGGTCACCTGCTCCAATATGTATCCTGCCAAGTATTTTTTAGGAATGTCAGCTAAAATTGCCTGACCTGAAAATGATTTGCTGTGTGTGCGTGTGTGTGTGTGTGTTGTATGTATATGAATATATATATATATATACACCCACATACTTGGAAGTGGTATTTCACAATGAATTTATAAATGGGAATTTGTGATAATTTAACAGCAGGGATGAGAAGGGATTCACATTTCCACAAGGAATTGTGCTGTGACTGGGGGTAAAGGTATAGGTGTTTATGTACACACATATAATTGTGCCTATGGGCCTATCATTTATTTATTAAACTTAATGCCTTCTACTATTTAGATCTATTGAATATTCATAATAAAAAGGTAACTTTTGATTTGAAGAAAAATATTTCAGATGAAGTTTGTTAACAATTAAAAATTGTTTTCATTATATTTATTATTTTTAAAGAGAGTGTGATGTGTTTTGATGTGCAAAGGGGATTTAGTGTATTGCTTGCTTGGTGGTCATGGCTTGGTGGTCATGTGGCTGGGTGGTCATGTGACTGGGTGGGCGGGGCTTGGTGGTAATGTGCCTGGATGGGCATGGCCAACTTGTCATCACTCACCTCAAGGGCCACCTTGCCTGGCCTCTCCTCACCTCAAAGGCCTCAATGAGATACAATTTCCCTGTCTATTCATTTGCTACTACTGAACATCCAAAATATACCATTTAATCCTATAGTATAGAGTGTGTATAGGCACACAAAGACACATTGTCTAGTATATATACTGTATGTGTATGTAAATACACAGACCCACACACACAAATCAATATTTATGATTTATAAGGAATAAACTCAACAATCAAGAAATATGCTTTATACTGGGCATTATTCAACCCTATCTGCCACTTTACAGAAATGGGAAAAGGAGAGTATAGGAGCCATTTGGGGAAAGAAAATTTGGAAATTCCTTTCTGGATTCTACATTGCTTAACTTTAATGTATATATGCTGGTAGAAGTGTCCTGAGGTCATGTGATCACAATTTGTCATCTTCTGTCAAGCAAAGTCACTTAATAACCATGTTACTAACAACTGCAGTGATTCACTTAACAACTCTGGCAGGAAAGATCATAAAATGGGGCAAAACTCAGTTAAAAATTGTCTTGCTTAGCTGCAGAAATTTTGTCTCAATTGTGGTCATAACAGGAGGACAACCTGTATAAAAAATATGCCAAGATTGAATTCTTAAACCATTCCTGTAGCCAAGAAAGGAAAAGAAATGGATGGAATGAAATAACATTCATTTTTATGCTTCAAAAGAAAAGGTACTTTCTTACTCTAATCCATTCTCAATATATTGGATCTAATTCCTATAATATTTACTAGTGGAGATATCTATTTTATTGTCTATGGGTTATGGGAACTGATACAAATTATTGGAGACTCCCAGACAGAGAAAGGTTAAAAAAAAATAGGAAAAAGATACATATACCATAGAAGAGTTCTCAGAAAGAATAAAGAAAAAAATACAGTATATAAAGTAGTATCAGAATAACAGAATTGGAAGGGAACATGGAAGTCTCCTGGTATAATCCTCTGCTCAAGAAGAAGCATACAAAAAGAAAAAAAATTATCAACAAATAATAAGAAAAACACACATTCAATCAAAACCTTCTAAGAAAATAAAATGGTGATAAGAAACTCATCATTTGGTTCTGGTTCTCCTGACCCAAAGGGCCAAGGAAAGATCCTAGCTCCTTTTCTAAAGGTCTTTAAGGTGTGGACCTTAATATTTTGATATTAAAAATGCCTTGTAAAAGTTCTTAAAGTTTATTGTATGTTATTGTGTCAATAATTATTTATTAAAAAGGAAGAAATGCTCAGTGCTATAAAATGGTACAATTTTTTTTGTCACTTGAATAATTTTAGCCATTTAGTTTACTAAACTGAAATGCTGACATTTCAGAGTCTACTTGCCCATGTATAGAATCATTAATATCATAAAATTATCAGTGGCTTCATTCTGTTATTGATCAAGATGTGTCAGTTTAAAAATGAATTTGATAAATGACATAGATACAAATTTATTTTTTCATTGTTCCCATTATATTTTACAGCTTTAAATAAAGTCATTTCTTGAACTTATCTGGTGTGGGGGGGGGGGGAATGGCGGAGGGAGTGTGTTCCATGGTGTGCAAACTGGAATCTTCCTTCAAAACAGATTCCAATATATTATTAGAAGAGAATGGGAGGGATGAAATTACTTTCCAGTGTTTAAGTAACAAAATCGTAGAGGAATTAAAGTATTCTTATTTATTCTAATAATCTCATGAGTCATGAATATACTCCTGTGCTTAGTTCTAATACTTGAGCCTTTGTTCCTTGCAACAGGAAGTAGAAATTAAGAGCTGTCTTTCTCTTTGTAGCATTTCCATGGCTCCATCAGAACAAATGGTAGAGTCAGACATTGCTAGAGGTAGCATAATATTTGGAAAATTTGGGACAAAGTATTGGAGACAAAATGAATGTAGCCAATTCACCAATTCAGGTTAAAAATACCAAAAAAATATTTAAGTCATAGTAATATAGTACAATTTGAGAGTTAGCAGTAGAACGTGGATGTTCACACAGATTTGCCTCCTTCATTTGACCAGAACTTTCTGTCAGAGATATTAAAGGCCTGAAAAAATAAAAACTGTCCATAATGTGTTATTTTTATTGATCGATTGATAAATAGATAGATAATGAAGCTACAGTGGGTATATGAAACAAAGGGGGCAAGTTGTTAGAAGAAGCTAAATTATTAATATCTTTATGTAATAAAACCATTTTTGCCTTCTTACTTCTGCTTTCAACAGAGGAAGTAAAAACTTGTAGACGACCTCCAACAATTGTAAATGGTCAACCGGTCAATGTTAAATCATCCACATACAGGCATGGTGACACCGTGAAATATGAATGCAAAAAACATTCTGTCCTTACTGGAACCAACCCAGCTAAGTGTCTTCATGGGCAGTGGGTAGTACCTTCATGTCCTGGTAAGCCATGGGTAAACTTACAGAAATGAATTTTAGGCCTGTCTTGGAATATTTCAGTATTTATTGTTGACATGATTTCTCAGAAGTGTGATTCAGTGGGATAACAATGTGAATTGCTGCTAGGAGGTAAAGGCATATTGAATTGCTTTATGCCAGTTCACAGGAACCTTATTTTTCCTGTCTGATCCCTATTTAAAGGGGTTTTTCACAGGGCCTATGAAAAAGAAAGATTTTAGTGCTTTTGAAAATGATTCAGTCCCAAATATAATCCTGGTGGTATTATGTCTTTACCCTTAGACAAGACAAATCAAATGCATAGGTATAGAATAGGTGGCATGTAGCTCAACAGCAGTAACTTTAAGAGGGATCTAGGCAATCACTTAAATATGAGCCAGCAGTGTTCTGCAGCTACTAAAAAAGCCAATGAAGAATAATTAAGAGAGGATGTTGCTATTTTAAAAAGGATGTAGAAAAGAGTAGCAAAACTGATTAGGGTGCTGGAGACTAAAACATATGATGAACGGATGCAGGAACTTGGCATGTCTAATCTAACAAAGAGAAGGACTAGGAGTGACATGTCCCAACAGTGTCCCAACATATGAGGGCCTGTCACAGAAAAGTGGAGTCAACCTGTATTTTTAATTATTTTATTGAATGGTTTTCAAGACAGTCTACTATAGATTAAGATTCCTATGTTCCTCACAATAGGGGAGATCTATAACTGGTAGCCTTGAAATTCAGAATGGGAACAGAAAGGCAAGGGATAAGATTATTCGGGTTTATTGATTTATTGGCTTGTTTGTTTATCAATCCAACCTGTATGCTGCCCACCTCATTAAAGGCAACTCTCTGCCTTATCTGCCTGCAATTTAATTTGAGCAGCACATCAAGTCTAAAATCCTATATAGGAGAATAGAAAGAGATGCCTATAATCTGTCATTCAGAGTAGTAACAGATGAATAAACCAAATATTGATAGGCTATATTTTTGATAGATGTACTTGGAATATGAAGTCAGATAACCTAGAAGAAGAAGAATGGAGTATATAAATAAAGAGAAGAATAATGGACTTATTATATAAATACTTATGTAACAATATTTGAATTGTTAGTTAATCCTCGAAGTTGTACACGTCCACAGTATGCAGTCTTTCAACCAGCTGTTCAGCCTATGAAGCAGTTTCAGACCAACCAATTTGCAAACTTTGGTTCCAATCTGCATCAAACATATTGTGTTATTGGATTATGGCTTCCTGAGCCACGGTGTAAAGGTATCGTTTGCATGCTATGTACAAGTTTATAGTTTCTTCAATAGTATGACCTTAATCATATCTAAAAAATAAAATTGGGGCACACCTGAGGACTTCCTACATAGCATCTTTTAATGGCACACAGTTTCTTCTGAAAAGCCCCCTTATGATCCCATGAGCTGTGCATGCTTTGTCTAATCTGATGCTGCAGTGAGGCAGTGTGAATGTATCCATTCCAAAAGAAGAGATCATTTTGCCATGTAGAAAAAATCCTTCTCAATAATCCAAGGATAAAAGGAAATACAGCATTAGCCTTAAAATCAGTTGGTTTCTTCCTTAGCAGCTATTTTGTTTCCTTCACAGCAGCACTCCACCTCAGTTGTGGCACACAGATTACTAGCCTGCATTTGACAGCATACTTTTGCCGTCTTTCTCCCATTAAACAAATTCAGTGATAAAATTTCATTTGTCACAGCACAAAAGCTCTTTGCTTTGAGTCTTTTGTGTCTTAAGCAACTTAATTAAATGTACGTAGAACAAAAGCATGCAAATCTAGTACAGAATTCATCTTTGACTGTTGGTACTTGCATAGAGACATCCATGCAGGTTTCTTGACATAGTAAAAAAAAAATCACTGGAATTAGTTTCAGAATCTCTGCTGCTTACGAGGACCATAGGATCATTACATCGCTCCTAGTTTAATGGCCATTTCTGAGCGTCATGTTTCAGTGTAATGGTTGCAGAGGGGCATTGTTTGGGTGGGTGGGTGGGTGGGTGGGTGGGTGGGTGGGGAGGGGTGGGTTGGATAGGGTGGGTGTGGGTGGGTGGGGTGGGGGTGTGGATGTGGGGGGACGGAATATTTTTATTGGACTAGTATGGGGTTGGGTACTTGCTTTGGTAAATTATATATACAGGTTTTTGCATGGGTAGAATTCTGTGGCATTGATTTGTATTATCGTGGGGAGTTGGCATAGGGTCTTGGGGGTGATGTGGCAGGGCTCTTTTGGGGGGGTTTAGGTGTAGATGGAGTTTGGTGACAGGGATGGTTGGTTTGGCGGTCGGGGGGCGATTGGCTGTGTGGGTTGGATTTCAAGGCGGGGTTTGGATTATCGTGGACGGGAGTTGAGGGTAGGAGTGGAATATCGGGTGGGCGGGGGGTGGACCTTACCGGTGGCCAGTGCCGCTGAGGCTAGGGCTATATCAGACGGGACAAACTCGTTTGCTATGTGTGTATCGTGCATTGGGGGACATCTACGGGGGTCCAAGTGGGTTTGTTTAGTGTTTTGTCTAATTATGTAACATTACAAAGTCTAACAAAGTGCAAAAAAGATAAATGCAATTCTCTTCTAATATTCGTGTATTGTTTTATAAGAATTGGTGCAGAAAATTGGGGGGGGGCAGGGGTTGCCAATATTCGGGGTTTGGGGGCATATATTGATAGGTTGTGAGTCATTCTGCTCAGATAGGGTTTTCCGTTTGTTGCCCAAAAATGGGTCAGTCTTTGGGTTTCAGTTCATTGTGGAAAGGGAAGTCTATGTGGGCAACTGTTTTTGGGTTTCACTGTCTGATGGGATCCTAGCTGCTGCAGTTTGTGGTTCAGTGTGTGATGTCTCCATTTCCATTACATAACTACTGGGGTGAAGCTAATCAGAGTCATGCTGTTTAGGTGCTAAATCTTGGGAGGAAATGTCTGGAGAACTGAAGTGCTTAGTCATTCTAATTACAAAAATAAAAAAAACATAAATTAAAAATTAGTATGTACTCATCCTGCAAACAGGTCCTCCACCACAGTCTTGGAGAAACTTCAAATGTAGAATAGATAATATGACTTTCAGTGCTTCAAAACTAGAGGTCCTGGGTCTAAGGGGGGCACTGGGTAGGAGATTTTTCCGTAGATGTGGTGGGCTCCGGGGGTTGGGCTGGGAGCCACTTGATGAGGATGCCATGGGTAAGGGGAATAGTGGCGGGGGGAGTGGGTTCGGCCTGGTTTGGTGGGGGGGTGGGAGGTGAGGGTTTGGGAAGGGGCGGTGAAGTGGCTATTGGGGGTTGGGGCCTCTTAGAAGTCCGGGGTTGGGGACACATGGCAGCCGGTTGGTGTGGGCATTACGAGATATCCTCTTAGGTAAAGCAGGTTTGTTATTTGTTGACCGTGATTGGTTTGGATAACAAAGTGGTATAGTGATCGGCAAACTCATGGGGTTCAAGGTTTTCTCCATCTAATAGTTTAGATATGAGTGATGTGAGTAAATTAGCTCATGCTGCTTCAGGGGGGCTGGGAAATGGTGGATTAAGCTGATGCTGTGTGTGGAGCGGTGTGGGTAAGGTGGTGTTGGGTGTTTGTGGACTGTCTAGGTGTAGGTGGGCTGGGTTAGTGTGGGGGTTGGAGGTGGGGTTGTATTTATGATGGGGAGGAGGGGATGGTTGGCTAGGTGGGGGGCGCCCGTGGGTGGGGGTCTGGTGACGTTGTATGTATGGTGCATTGGAGATCGGAGTGACCTCTATGGTGTTACGGCTTGGCGTATTGCTACCATATTTCGAGTGGTGAAGGTCTGGGTACCATTTGCTGTTGGACTGGCTGGGCATGTACTGCGCCCTATTGACTGAGCGGGTTTTTAGTCGGGGGTTATTGTGAGGGGTTGTTTGGGGCGTGAGCGCTTCCCGTTGATTTGGAGTTTTTTGTAGCTGTTTTTGTTAAAGAAACCTGCCCTCCACCACCTCAGCTTCCCAATGGCATCAATGTAGCTGAGATGAGAATCTCTTTTTTTCTTTTTGACTGAATGAAATTGTATAAATATGCATTTATTTAATTCATCTGCTACCCATCTCACCAACAAGTGACTCTAGATGGTTTATAATGAGATAAAAATGACAATATTACAACAATAAAACAATAAGATAAACAAGGAAACAAGGAAGATAAAGAAGGAAGAGCCAATATAAAATAGGGTGATGGTGGAATCTTCTCTTAATCAACTAAACACTTCCTGTATGGAACGCCCCCATCAGGTGTCCAAATCAATTGGCAGAGCCAGGTTTTTAATTATAACAAGATTCAGCTAAATCTTAGAAATTTGCTGCAGGCTTTCTTACATACCTTCAAAAACTGTTATTTAATGCAAAATGGCTAAACTTTGCCATGATATAAATCCAGACTGATCCATTGAAGATGTGAGCAAAGTGAACCCAGGGGCAGGACTTCAGAGGGGGTGTCCATGTGTTTTCAAGCTTGACTAGAGGGATGTTCAGATTTGGTAGAGTTGTGATTCTGCACAGACACTGTTAACAGTGTGTTAGTTACAGATTGTGTTCCTGCACAAGCGCTTTATTAGGACCTCAGCCTCAGGTGGCTGTGAAGTTCTGCAGTTTAAAAGCTCCAGCCTGCTTTTGAGAAATAATATGGCATCCTCAGATTCCAAAGAAGAGTTGAATGGTTCTGCAAACCTCTTTACACTATTAAAGGTAAAGGTTCCCCTCGCACATATGTGCTAGTAATTCCCAAATCTAGGGGGTGGTGCTCATCTCCGTTTCAAAGCCAAAGAGCCAGCATCGTCCAAAGGCATCTCCATGCTCATGTGGCCAGCATGGCTAAACACCAAAGGCACACTGAACACTGTTACCTTCCCACCAAAGGTGGTTCCTATTTTTTCTACTTGCATTTTTACATGATTTTGAACTGCTAGGTTGGAAGAAACTGGACAGATAACACGAACTCACTCCATTACGCGGTGCTAGGGATTCGAACCAGTGAACTGCCGACCTTTCTGATTGACAAGCTATTGTCAAGGTTTTAATAAAGAAAATGGTTTGTTTAGACCCATTTTGCATGGATGTTGCAAGCTGTGCTATCATGTTATTGGTAAACATAGGACATAGAAATAGCAGAATAGGTTATGCTTTATATTTTGCAGTCTCTAAATTAATATCACATAGGCAGCAGTCAGTTAAAGCACCTTGCTTTTATAAGCCGGTGGTAATTATGGTAGTTGCAAAGCTTCTGAAAATTTTGTTGATCTAGAATATAGGGGTATTGCTCTAATGTTCCAATTATGTCCTCTGAATTCTGAATTACCAATAAAATCAAGTGTGAAAAGAAATATGCAATTATTTTTCAGTGTTATTTTGGTAGAATCAACTATGAAAATAGTCTTTATTTCTGTGTTCTATATTTAATATTCTAAATAAACATTTGTGGGAGGGTGAATTCCCTTTTCCAGGAGTAAAGGACTTATCCATGACATGCCTATACCCTTCATAAGCCTGTGAGAATTAATTTTCCTAGAAATAAAATAGTGATGGCTGGCTTAGTTCATCTTCAATCAATGAGCCATGAACATGAACATTCAACATAATATAGATATTAAAGCTGCAGAAAATAGAAATATGCACTATAAGGTGTTAGTGAGAGAGCTAGCAACCAACACTCAGTGTAATAGTGACAAAATGAATGCAAAGAATATAAATCTTTCCATTACCCACCATTAACTTAGAATCGAAGAAGCTTCTTGGATGAGAAGCAAAATGTTTTCAAGGGAAAGACCTGTTGCCCTTTATAAAAGCACCTTTGAGACAACCATAACCTGGATGATTGAGAATCTCCATAGATGTTTTTCTCAAGCAACTTTCTGGGCCAGGTCTCAGGTTCCTCTTATTTGACTGCTGCCTTAGTAATGGCTCTTCTTGTCCTCCATGGCCAGTTTCTCTGTCTCTGCAAGTGGTGGAAGGGAGAAACACTGTTTACAATAAAGGAAAAAGATGATCTTGTTGAGTCAATTCAAACTGCATTTAATAGATAATAAACATGTTATTATCTTGAGAAAGAGTTGATGGAATTGGCAGCAAAGAATACTTCTTATACAAACCTGTAAAAAATGAGGTAAGAAGAGAAAGGTAGATCTTGTATAATTCTGAAAAGGAGTCAACATTTTTATTTTCTCTTTTCTTCGATTCCCTGGGAGTTGGAAGTATTTTAACCTTCTGGATATTTATAGATGTACAACGCAACGCTAGTTTTGCAGAATCTGGGGAAAAAACAGGAACTAAGGTAAACAGTCTCCCTGATATTATTGGCTAATGATTAACTATATTTGGTTGAAGTTTCTAAAACTGCGGAGTTATTTAAGAAATGTATCTGCAACATGGGATTCCTATACTTATTGACATCATAAATGCAAAATAGTTATATCAGATATCAAATGTAATTTTAAATCAAATCTCTACACTGCCCAACTCACTTGATTGATTCTGGATGGTTTACAATAAAAATAGCGTTAAGACCTTGAAGAATGAGGAAGCTACCAAGATTTTTTCATAAATGTCCTGTATAATAATTTTGCTGTTAGCTGCTGCTACTGAAGACTCAGCATTTATCAACCCTGAAATGCAAGTGGTGAGTTTTCCTTCTAAAGAGTTGGAAGCACTGCCTGAAAATCTGAACTTGATTTGTTTGTTCACAAAATTCTTGTGGAGTCCTCTCTTATCTGTCAAGATCATATTCGTATTCCAGTAATACTTCCTCCCCCTGCTTTCCTTGACAATAAACAAGCAAACGTAAAATGAGGAAGGGGTAGTGATAGCTGGGAGAAATCAGCTGAGAAAGCCAAACTGCTGAAGTGAGGTTCAGTGGTTGAGACATTGCCTGAAGAGTTATGAAGATCTGGCTCAGTGGTGGGTTCTGGATCCCGTTGAAACCATTACAGTGCAATGGGGCCCAGCGTCCACCACATGAACGCGTGCAGCTGTCGCACACACACTTGCAACGCACACATGCGTCCTTACCTCCTGTGACACTCCACGATGCTTCCGTGATGCTCCAGCTGCTTGGCGGAGCATCGTGCAGGTGCCATACACTCCATGCACCTGCGCAGAAGTCCTGAAGAGCTCAAATACAGGTAAGGAGGGCGGGTGGGTGGTATACTATTACTTGATTTGTTTGATCACAAAATTCTTGTGGAATCCTCTCTTACCTGTCAAGATCATATTCATATTCCAGTAATACTTCCTCCCCCTGGTTTCCTTGACAATAAACAAACATAAAATGAGGAAGGGATAGTAATAGGTGGGAGAAATCAGCTGAGAAAGCCAAACGCCTAAACTGATGTTCGATGGTTCAGGCATTGCCTGAAGAGCTATGAAGAACTGGCTGCTCCTGGTTGCTGCTTTTCTTCTCTGGCCAGGTTGCTCTTCTCAAAATGGTAAGTTAAGAATAGAAATCAAAGAGTTACTAAGGAAAACAGTTTCTGATGCATTCATTAAAGAAACAGATACTTTTAAGCAAAAAGAAAGAGTTCCATTTTTCATTTGTGGCTCTCTGGAAATTTGTAATGCCAGATTCTTTAAGAATATCATAGATTTATAATTCCAATTCCCTTCTCAAATACAAGATTTTTCAGCAACTGATTTCTGAATAGCAAAATACTTTGCATCAGTATTGTCAATTCACACCCGTGTTGAGAGACTTTGTTTCAGTTAATAAAAAGAACTTGATATGATAATAACCAAATGATTACCATGTGTAACAATGCCATTTTAAAACTGAAGTAAAAGTCCATTGTTTGATTTCATTGAAGTATTTGTATTTAATAGTTCATTAGTTAATAGTTAATAGTTCATTTTACTTATAAACAAAAATATCCTCAAAAGTATAACAGTAGAACAGTAGGTATAAAGATGGAATATATTAATTGAATATAGTTCTAGCATAATTTAACCAAAAACATGCTGTAGCATCTAAACTTTGTCCCACTTTTTTCTCTCTTCCCTCCAAATGAGGTGATTTTATGAGAACCTCAGGATGCCACTATAGCACATAATACCTGCAAAAGAACATTGATCATATAGGAACCATGTCTGCAGTGTCTGTAATCATTTTCTGTGCCAAGAAAATGATTCTTCCTAAGTCAGAAGTTTGAAATTTAAGAGATGTATCTTAGTTATGTTTGCATCAGGATAAATACAAAAGCAATTAGTATAATTTCACAGTAATAATACCTTCAAGGTTTTGGAGAAGAAAGAAAAAGAAAATATTCACATTTCAGCATACAGCTGTGTGAAAAAGTCCTGCACGCTTTCAGTTTAAAGCGTATTTACATTTAACCAACTTTTCACTCATGGGAACCACGCAAAATTATTACTTTGATGAAAATTTCTATGTCGGATTGAGATGCATAATTTTTATTAATATAGCCGAAGTCTTTTTAAGGTTTTGATTGAGTTTATGTGCTAAAACAAATACAACTTGAATTTTCGAGAATGTTAGGATCAAAAGTAGCCAATCAGCAGCGAGCTTTGGCTGACCAATCAAAATGCACAGAGGCTAATCAGTGCAATAAGAATGTCAGAAGATTTCCAGATGAAGAATTTAGGCCGTACTGCCTGAATCTATCTGTGAAGCATCCATTGCACGTGATGATTGGGGCTATATCGCTGCTTCTGGTATTGGTTGGATACAAATCGGGCAGGGAATCATGAATTGCAAGCAGTATGTTGAAGTCCTGGAAAAGACCATGCTTCCTTCAGCTCAGCAACTTGTAGGGAAGGACTTTTACTTCCAGGATGACAACACTCCTTGTTATCGAGCCAAGTCCATCCAGCAGCGGATGAAGAAGCATGGTGTTTGACTCCTGGATTGGCCAGCTCAGAGCCCGGATTTGAACCCAATTGAGAACTTGTGGGCCAAGATTGGTTACGAAATAAGCAAGAAGCTTCCAAAGACCAAGCATGAGCTGATTGAAACCATTATTGCAGCCTGGCACCACATTGTCACCAAAAATCATGGGCAAAGGCTTATACATTCTATGCCGAAGCGATGCTGCCTGGTGATAAGCAATAAAGGCTGGCCAATTTCATATTAGTAATCATGTTTGGTTACATAAAGGTTTCCTTTTCAGGGTCACAAACAATAAAAATATTAACAAAACACTAGCATCTGCCTTAGTAATTGCAACATGTATGCCACTGGGTATGCATTGGTTAATCTGTTTTCATAGTCATTGTAAGCATGCAAGAAAATTCACAATCCCCATCCAAACAGTACCACATTGCAAAAAGCTTATGCTTTTCACTTAAAAACTATCAGTATTTATTGAAATATAACAATATTTGCATAGCAGTTAGCATAAAATATCATAAAATCAATGGTCTATCTAAAAAATGTCATAAACCGTAAAGCATACAGGACTTTTTCACACAGCTGTATGAACTTGAGATTTCTATAAATATTCTATAAATATAAAATAGGTATGACAGATATCAAATGTAATGTATTTATTATCAAGTTTCTAATTTTATCTTTTATCTGAGTCACTCTGGGTGATTTACAATAAAAAATAAAGTGTTAAGACATGGAAGAATGAGACAAAGATTTCCATGGCCAATAATTTTTCACAAGTCAGGTATTATAATGGGTGTTGTTAGCTGCTTCGAATGTAGACCGTGGTTTCGGGATGTTGTGTGCTGTCTGGGTTGGCATAGGAGATTCGTGGGCGGGATTGGGGGGGTTGGGAAATAGGCATTCTCATTTTGGTATATTAGGGGGATGGGTTGGCCGATGGGAGCTGGCTGTGCTATGGCTTATGACTCGTTTACTGCCGCTTCTACATGGTTTAACATAACAATAAAAGCAATGCAACAAGCAAAAATGAGGCCCCCTGGAAGGGATTTCTGGTGCGCAGTGTTTTTCTGGGGTATAGAGCCTTAAGGAGGTTGCAGGTTGGTGTGGGGGGGGGAGTTGTATTGTAAGTGAGATGTGGGTAGGGCGGACGCCGCTGTGCTGGCGTGTCTCGCAGGGCCTGCTGCATCGTCACAAATCGGGATTGTTAAGAATCAAAGGGTGATTTTCATAGGGGATTACAGGGGCGTTGGCATTCTGGTTTGGAAATGGGGATGATTAGGGATGGGAGAGAGGGAGGGGCCGGGCGGGTTTTGGGGTTGGCTGTGGAGGGTTGTTGTGCTGCGTTGGTGTTGGCAATTGAAGAGGGGCTTTGTGATAGGTGGGGGCTGCATTTCGGGGGGGGGGATAATGTAGGGGGTTCATGGTGGTGATAGGCTATCCACTATGGGGGTGGGGACGGGGTGGCACGGGTTGTATGCTTAGGGAGTGGTGGTTGTTACATTGTGTGGTGCAGGTGAGTTGTGGTGGAGGATGTTTGGATGAGGGGGGGGGTTTGGTGTGGTAGGTGGCCTTTGTGAGATGGTGGGGGGTATGATGGTGTTTCGTATTTTGTTTGCTGATGTGAAGTTTGGATCTGGGTAGGTGTGTGGCGATATTGTTTTGTGTTGGTTTTGTGGAGTTAAGTTGGTAGGGTGGGCGGGGTGGGGATATGGTTGTTGGATGTGGGGGGTTTTGAGTGGGGTGGTAAGGGGGGGATGGGTGTATTTTGGATTTGTTGTGAGTGTTAGGTTTAGGGCAGATTGATGGATGTGTGATGTGTTGGCTGGAAGGGAAGGTGTTGGGCTATTTTGGTTCGTTGTTATACTCTGATGGTATTGTTGTTGGCGTTCGGGGTGACAGGTGATTTTTAGACTGTACAGGGACATTTTGGGGGTGTGCGGGTTCTTGGGGTGTGAGTGTGGGAGTGGGGGCTTGGTGGGCGGGGACAGGGGGGCGGACAACATGCTGGGAGGTGGGGTTTGGATGTGGGGATGGCGGGTTTGTAGTGTTGAGCGTGGGCGGGAGGGGGAGGGGGGGGGGGTGGGGGGGGGGGGGGGGGTGGAAAGGGTGGGGTTGGTAGGTGTGACAGTCGTGGAGGGTATGGTTAGTTACAATCTTATCTTTGTTGATATGAGTTGGAAACATGTGATGTGCTTATAAAGGTCTGTTGTGTTATGTGGGGGGGATGACAGGGTGACAGGTGTTTTTGTATTGGTTCGGTTTGTGTTGTGTGTGGGTGGTTTGTTGTGTCTTGGGGTTGTGGTTGGTTGCTTGGGGGGTGTGAGCGTGGTTTGGTTACGTGGCGTACATGCATGTTATTTTAGGGGGCCTTGTTGGCGGTGTTTGTGGATGGGTTGTATGTCTAGTGGGGTGGTTTAGGTGTTTGGGTGTAGCTGGTTTTTGCCTAGTCTAGGTTATCGTGCTCATAGATTGCTCCAGGACCTAACAGGGTAAAAGCAAAGGGCCGGGCAAGGATCATCCCTAACATGGGCGGATCTGGGCGGTTATTCTGCGGACGTGATAAGAGTGGAAAAAGATGGCCGTTTTGGCGCGCTGCGTATTCGCCACTGACAGTAGGATTTAATATGAATTCTTACTAGTGTTTGATCAGATTCGGACCGGCTGGCCCTCCAGCCACATCTCTAGGCATCTTCTCCGGGAAGCTTGGTGCAGATGTCTTTAAATTGCACCTTGAAGGTGCCCTGGCCAACGATGGGGACTCAGTTTCCCTGGTAGTCGTGCAGCATGATGTCTGGCGTGCAAAGGTGCCATTTTTTCAGGCTCGGGATGGCTTGCTTCAGGGTTGACCTGGAGATGATCGTGAGGGACGATCCAGTGTCAATTTGAAGCTCGCAGGGAGCATCCTCAATGAGGACTGTGACTTTCAGCTTTTTTGAAAGCCTGGTGCGGACTTGCCCTATCGTGCTTTGATAGGTTACTTTGGGTTCTCTCACTGAGCACCCTTGAGTTTTCCGCCAGGCCCCAGGGATAGGCCTCTGTTGGCGGTTTGGATTTGGTTTTGGCTGCCGGATTTGGAATTCGCCCCGGCACACTTTGGCAATGTACCCCTTTTTGTCACAACACTGGCAGGTTGCGTCCTGAAAATGACAGGTAGACCGGGCATGGTCCCCTCCGCAGCTTGCGCAGGGCGGCAGTTGCGAGTTGAATCTTCGTGCCGGTTTCGTGCGGCTACTACGCATGCGGTAGCTGTCATCGTTTTTGCTGTCAGAAGGTTCTTGTTCAGCGGCCTTGTGATGTACACGCGTTTGCTTCTGCACGGCTTGTGGCATGTTGTGCTGGCGCTGCAAGGCTTCCATGGACTTATCAGCCGATTCGGACGCCCTGGCCTCGTCGAGTGCGATCTGCAGAGACATGTTTGATCTGGTTAGCAGACGTCTCTGGAGGTTAATGTCCCACACTCCGCAGATTAAACGGTCTAACATTCGCAGGGCCACAACAAATTGGTTTATGGACTCCCCTTCTTTCTGGTTCCACACATTGAATTCGTGGCGGCGAACGTGCCTCGAAGGTTTGGGCGCGTAGTGCGTTTTTAGAGTCTGCTGTAACACTGCCCAAGGGACCACCTGGATTGGATTGGCTCCAATAAATCCTTCGCTGTTTCAAAGACCTCTCAGCCGCAGTAGCCCAGGAAGAGGTTTTTCATGCGGAGTCGGGAACCCCCATGAGGTCGTTTGCCTTGAGGAAGCATTCGAACCTCAGGATATATGATTCCCAGTATTCGGACCACTGGGTCATATGGAGTTGGCGGGGCGTGCATGGCCATTCTTGTCTGAGGCGATTCGAATTTGCCACTCAAAATGGCCGCTCGATGATACGCCGATGCTCTGGGCTGGCTTTACTTGCTGGATGTCTCGTTGTTCATTCTTCGCCTATCTGAAAAAGGCCTCCAGCTCAAAAAGAAAAATGCAAAATTAATTTTCTGGGGTACATGATTGATGGTTCTGGGATCCACCTGACATCCCAAAAAGTAAAAGCTGTCCAGGAAGCCCTCACACCTCGCAATCAGGCCGAGCTGCAGGCATTCCTCCGCGCTCCTTAACTTCTACAGCATCTTTCTCAAACAGAAAGCAACGGTCGCTGAGCCCTTACATCCCCTCCTGTCTAAGAACTCCAAATGGTCCTGGGGCCAAGCCGAGGCCGCCGCATTTGCCGTGGTAAAACGCCTGCTGACTGCTGACTCCCTGCTGGTCCAGTACAGCCAAACTCTGCCACTGGTGTTAACTTGCGACGCATCCCCTTTTGGCGTCGGCACCGTCCTCAGCCACCGCATGCCAAATGGCTTGGAAGCCCCCATCGCGTTCTACTCGCGAACCTTGTCTTCCGCTGAAAGGAACTATAAGCCAAAGTGGACAGAGGAGGCTTTGGCTTCCTGTAGCGGGAGTCAAGCGGTTCCACGAGTATCTTTACGGCTGAGACTTCGAACATGTGACTGACATATCAGAGGTTTGTTGCAGGTCCACAAGGAGCTCCAAGCGAGCAAAAGCCAGGGGAATCTCCAGCCGTGGCCTTGGGGTAAGTTCCAGCCAGGATTCCCACAGAGCGGAGCAGGAGAGCAGAACAGGTCCACCCCCATCCGACGCTGCCTGAAGAGCCGGGAGCCAAATGAACTGCCACAGAGTCCAGGCTAGAGCGAAAACAAAGGACCCGCCTACCTCTAAAGACTATGTGTACCAATAGGATTACATCCCAACCCAATAAGGGGAGACGGGAGGTGTGAGAGAGTAAACACCTAAGCGGCCGGGGGGGAACCACCTCGGGGCCCGCGGGCGGCAGTGGGCGGATACTAATAGGGTTAACATGACCTGCTGACATGAGCCGCGTCTCGAGAACTCCCCATGCGCAGAGAGTTACTTAAGGGGTAGGCATTAGCAAGGGCAGGTTACATTATTTATAGGCAGTCCCTGGAGTTTATAACCTAATGGAGACATGTCCCCTATCACAATGGTAACTTGCTGTGATCATAAAGTGGATCAGATTTTAGTGATGAACATGTTCTGTGGTGGCCCATTAACAAAATTTTCAATTAAGCAAATATGTGGTTGTTTGTTGGGTGAACCTGTGGTTCACTGTTGGTGTGGTTTAGCTGGGTTATTAAACTGGACTGGGGTGGTAATTGTCGCCTCCCCCCACGTTTTCAAGCAGATGCGTAAAAACTGTCATAAATTTATTATGTGTTTGATCGACTTTTTGGGCTGTCTTGCCAACTTTGGGCAGCTTGCACTGTTTGTGCAGTGTCCGGGGAACATTGGGGCCCCCCACTCCCGTCGACGCGCCAGGGGTTTGTTGGGGGGATGCATGCACCACGGGCCAATAATAAAGTTGGAACGTGTGGAGGTAGGCTATACAGGGGCGTTTTGGAGGGATTTTACCTGTTGTTTGGGATTTAAGTGCCAGCAGGTTATTTCTTTTCTAATATGTTCCTTAATATGTCTCCCCCCCACCCCCTCCTACCCCCCCCCCACCCCCCCCCCTACCCCCACCCCGGTGATTTAGAGGGGTTAGTGGTTGGGGTCCCCGGAGTTCTGGGATGATGGGGGAGGGAGCATGGGGAAGGTGTTGGGATGGTGTGGTTTTGTGGGTATGGGGGGCGGAGAGATTGCTTTGTATGTGTAGGGGTGGTTTTTTGAATAGGGCTGAACGGGCTGTGGGTATTATATTATCCTTGTGGTCAGGGTATTGGTGTCGGGGTAATGGTAGGATATGTGGGAAGTCTCGGTGGGGGGGGTGGTAAGACACATATTTTGGTCGAGGGTATTGGAGCAATACTGTGCTGTTCTATGGCATAGCTGGGTTATGGCTGTGGTTTAGGTCTCCGGATGGGATTCAATTGGTGATATATAGGACCTTCTATTTGGGTCTCTACCTAGTACGCAACTTTTGGCTGAGTGGGAGAGCCTGCTGGAAGGCAGGGGTGGGAGGGGCGGTAGGGTGATAGGGTCCAAGAAATTGTAGGATTGTCTCCAATCTGCTCTGGACTTAGGGGGTGGGTGTTTGTTGCGGGGTTGGGGGTAATCCCCATGGGGGAGAATGAGTTGGGGTGAATAATTTCGGGTCGGGGGGGCTGAGGAGGAAAGTGGATAAGCGGGGATATTATTGTTTTAATTATGGGCTGTAACGGGATGACTAATGGAGCAAGAAATGGGGGTTTAAAGAGATGAGTTGCCCACTAGGGCTTGGGGGGGCTATGGCTATGGGATCCAGAGGGTGGACATTTTGGATGCAGCCTGGAGACGTACTGTTTTTGATGACGTGTTGACGGGAAGGTATTGTGATTGTGTGTGATGTCTCTTGAGTGGCACTTGAGCTTGCAAGGATCCAGCATTAAATCAATCTAGCCTGAAAGGAAATCAATTTGATGACCGGTTCTGTGCGTGGAACGAGAGAGTAAAGCTGAAGCTGAAAAGACTTTGGCTCAACCAACCAACAATGTGAAGAGGGGTCTCATTGGCAAAAAAGATCGTGATGGTGGGGGAATGTATTGAAGGGCAAAAAGGGACAATGGGGACGGACTGATAGGATGTGGGAGGATGAGGGGTGTTAGGTATTATGGGCAAAACGGCTTGGAGCACATGTAGAACGGCACATGGGTGGGCCTGGACTGAGAGGGTACCTGGGGGTTGTTTGGATTGATGTAGAATCACGGAGCTACCTGAATTCGTACCTGAAACATCATACTGCATGTAACGTTGGTTATGTTGCAATTAGTATAGTTGGTACTGGATACGCGCCAAGAGAATGAGGGGTATTAAGTTTATGTGATTATTATTCCTCAGTAGACGGTTGGTGGGGTAATTTTTATTAATAAGTGGGTGGGGGAACGGTATAACCCCCCCCCCCCACCCCCCCCTGGAAGGAAAAATTAAATTAAATTAGGTCAAGTTGAGTTCTAGCTTATTGTCACACGCTAGGGGGTTTACGTGGCGGATTTGCGGTCGGGGTGGCTGGAAAATATATGTGGAGATAAACCTATTGGGCAAATTATCTAAGTGGAGATTGTAGCGTACAGGTCGGTCTGGGGTTTATGGTGTGTGCTAACCGCGAAGAAATCTACTTGACAACAAGCGTCCTAGCAGCTACATAATTTCTGGGGTTGTGGTGGGGTAGCCCCGTCCCCGCCGGTGTGCGGGCTTGTGGGGTCACTGTGGGTGTATTGGTGGGTATATACGATGGATGTTTTGTTGTTATATGTTGGATTGCGTGACA
>JAKRSK010008632.1:0-139058 GCA_029891615.1 Natrix natrix natrix | reverse complement strand
AAATTTGTGCAGCTTTTTCCCTAAGCCTTTTCTCCTTCAAATACAAGAATATCATTAGATTGATAAAATAGTGCTATGCCACATTGTTACTAAAGATTGAATAGCAGATTGCAGCCTCTGAAATACAATTCACAATCCAGTAGATATGACTTTGGCCACATATTGAATTTCCCTGCCCAGCCCTCTCTTCCTACTGGGCAAAGGAAAGAGTTAGGTGTTTTAAGACAAAAAGTGGCACTTGGCTGCTGTTTGGGAGAAGAACTTCCATCTTCCCAGCAGCTTCTCAAGAAAACTCCAGGAACCTTGAAACAGAAGCTGATTTGATTCGGATTTATATTGAAAGAGATAGAATGTCTAGCCAGGAATGTATTTGAATTTAGAGGTTCATTTTCTGGATAATGCTGAATTTATTTATTTATTTATTTATTTATTTATTTATTTATTTATTTATTTATTTATTTATTTATTTATTTATTTATTTATTTATTTATTTATTTATTTATTTATTTATTTATTTATTTATTTATTTATTTATTTATTTATTTATTTAAACTTATTAGTCGTCCCCTCTCCCCTCAGGGACTCGGGGCGACGTACACAAGCAACAGTCAGCACAGTGTCATACAGAGGAGGTAAAAAATAAATAAATAAATTACAATACTCAAAAAGGTTAAAACCCCAATAACATTAAAAGTTTAAAAACTAAAATTAACAATTAAAAATGACCAAGGGGTGGAAAAAGTTGTCGAGTTATGCCAGGCCGGCTAGCCGAAACAGGTGGGTCTTCAGTTTACTGCGGAAGGAGCGGAGATCGGTTGTTGTCCTAATGTCTGGGGGGAGGTCGTTCCAAAGGGTAGGGCCCGCCACAGAGAAGGACCTACTCCTGGGCACTGCCCTCTGACAATCTCGACACTGTTTAGTGGACGGCACCCGGAGGAGACCCTCTCTGTGTGAGTGAATGGGCCGCAGGGATGTATGGGGCAGGACACGATCCCGCAGGTAACTAGGCCCTATGCCATGGAGCGCTTTGAAGATGGTGACTAACACCTTGAAGCGCACCCGGTAGGCCACAGGAAGCCAGTGCAGCTCGCGCAGGAGCGGTGTTATATGGGAGAACCTCGATCTCCCCATAATTACCCGTGCGGCTGCATTCTGGACCAACTGCAGTCTCCGGGTGCACCTCAAGGGGAGCCCCATGTAGAGAGCATTACAGTAGTCCAGGCGAGACGTCACCAGCGCATGAGTGACTGTGCGCAGGGCCTCCCGGTCCAAAAGGGGTCGCAATTGGCACACCAGGCGAACCTGGTGGAACGTCCCCCTCGCCACGGCTGCCACATGATCTTCCATAGCCAGCTGGGCATCAAGGAGGACGCCCAAATTGCGTGCCCGTTCCACCGGGGCTAATTGTTCATCCCCGATGGCCAGCGATAGAATGTGCTGGTTGTACTGGGAAGCCGGGAGCCACAGCCACTCTGTCTTGGAGGGGTTGAGCCTGAGCCTGTTGTCACCCATCCAGACCCGCACGGCTTCCAGACAACGGGACATCACTTCGACGGCCTCGTTGAGGTGGTTTGGGGTGGAAATATACAGCTGAGTGTCATCAGCGTACAGATGGTATCCCACCCCAAAACCACGGATGATCTCGCCCAGCGGTTTCATATATGTGTTGAACAGGAGAGGCGAGAGGATCGACCCCTGTGGGACCCCACAAGTAAGGGGCCTCGGGGTCGACCTCTGCTCCCCTGTCAACACACATTGCATCCGGCCAGAGAGGTAGGAGCGGAACCACCGCAGTACGGTGCCTCCGATCCCCATCCCCTCCAGACGGCGCAATAGGATACCATGGTCGATGGTATCGAAAGCCGCCGAGAGGTCTAATAGGACAAGGATGGAGGAACAACCCCCATCCTTTGCCCTCCAGAGATCATCCACCAACGCGACCAAGGCCGTCTCCGTGCTGTGACCGGGCCGGAAGCCGGACTGGCGCGGGTCTAGATAATCATCTTCCTCCAGGTGACGCGGGAACTGCTGAGCCACCACACTCTCAACAACCTTCGCTAAAAAAGAAAGTTGGAGACAGGACGATAATTTGCTAGCTCCATTGGGTCCAGAGAAGGCTTCTTGAGCAGGGGTCTCACCACCGCCTCTTTCAAGGCGGTTGGTAAAAGGCCCTCACCCAACGAAGCGTTCACCAGTCCCAGTAGCCAGCCTCGTGAACCCTCCCAGGAAGCCAGTACCAACCAGGAGGGACACGGGTCCAATAAACATGTGGTGGCTCGCAGTCGCCCGCGCAACCTGTCCAAATCCTCGGTGACAACAGGGTCAAACTCTTCCCAGCGTGGAATCTCAAGACTAGCCTCGGACGTCCCCTCTGGAGTACTGGAGTGGGTCCACCCCCTCCGGATCTGATCAATTTTATCCTGCAGGTATTTCCCAAACTCCTCTGCCCTGCCCTGCAATGGGGGATCCCGCTGCCCCTGCGTCTCTGCGGACGCTATAAGGGTGGCACAATATTGACGTTTGGCCACCCTTATTGCCAAAAGGTAGGTCCTTAAGTAGGCTCTTACCTGTGTTCGATCGGATTCGGAGCAGGAGGATCTCCACTTGTTCTCTAGGCGTCTCCTTTGGCGTTTCATCGCCCTTAGCTCCCCGTTAAACCAGGGGGCCCGGGTCGATTGTTGCCATCGGAGAGGCCGCAAAGGCGCAACCCGGTCCAAGGCCCCGGCGGCCGCACTGTTCCACACGGCTACCAGGTCCTCTGCCCGGGAGCGGGACAGGTCTGAAGGAGGTGGCCCAAGCTCTGCCTGGAACCCATCTGGTTCCAGATTGTTTGAATTGTTTCAAAGTCACTGTAGAAGTTCAGCTTTATGACTATCTCAGGCAGCTTCGAAAGATAAAATTTCAATAAGTATCTTATGATCTCTGATAAGAATGTAAAACCTCCCTAGTATCTTTGAGGAGATTTTCAACAGAGAAAATTTTAGAATTTCTGGTTTGTCCAGTGATTGATCTTTCCTCTGGAGTTTTATTTTTTTTTCCACCAAAATTTTCCAGTCATTCGGGAGACCTCTCATAGTACACTGTAGTGGCTACATCTACAGGCCAGGACTAGATAGGTTTACATACCCCTTTTTTCCATGAAACAGTTTGGCAACTTTAATTCAAGAACTGGACATTGAAGCAGAATATAAATTTAGGCAGAAGCAAAAAATAAACCACCAAATAAACTTCAGGGTATCTTTTTCTGAAGACTCTATTCAGATAATGATATTGCCATAATATTAGATATCATATCTCATTGTGTTTTAGAATTCTTTGTTTTGAAAAGACTTGTGAATTCCTTTGAGTTATAGATTTTGTGGTCAGTGGTAGTTATGCAGGAAATTTGGAGCATTTTAGGAAGGTGCTGCCAGATCTTAATTATTTGGCCACCTTCTGGCTAACTTATTTTTTCTTTGATTGTTTTGCCTTGCCTCTTTAAGAATCTATTTTTTAACATTCAATTTTATACAAATCTGTTTTGGCATCAGAATTGGGGAAAAAAACACAGATTCCTGTTTAATTTCCCAATTATCACTTTTAGATAAGTCAGTATTGACTGTGTTTGGACAATACCAATTTCCATTGTGTTTAAATAGTTTGTGGCTTTTGACAACCTTTATAGAGACTGGAGGGTATTCATTGTGTTTCTCAAGTATCTGTAAACAAGTCAGGACATGAGATCTGTGCTTCCATTTTTCCAGATTGAGACAGTTTTAACTTTTACTGTCTTTTCCTTTCCTTTTTAAAAACTATTCATTTCATTTCTCCAGCCACTTCTGTTCAAATGTTTTTGGTCTTTAGGCCATCTGTTCTGCCATTTCAGTAATATTCCTTCCATTCTTCATTTAATCAAAGTTGTTCCTCAACCAGGAGTGAAATTCGACTGGATTGGACCGGCTTGGGCGAACTGGTAGGGATGATTTGAATCAGTTTGCCGAACCTGTAAAAATCCCCCCTTAGTTGGCCCTGCCCATGCCCACCCGCTCGCCGCTCACCCCTCTGGCCACTCGCTCACCCTTTTGGTCACTCAACCCGCCCACCCAATCCGAACATTCACAGTGGAGCTGCTCCAGCCTGTCCCTTTAAGTTAGTCCCCGGGAGGGAGTGGGCTGGGAGGGGATCATAAAATGAGCGGCAGCTCCGCTGTGAATGGAGGGAGAAAAGTTCAGATTCTCTCTGCCACATAATTCAATGTTAAAGGCAGCAGAGAGAATCTGAATGTTTCTCCCTCCATTCACAGTGGAGATGCTGCTCCCTTTATGGTTCCCCAGCCCCCTCCCTCTTGGGGACCATCTTAAAGGGACAGGCTGCAGCAGCACCATTGTGAATGGAGGGAGAAACATTCAGATTCTCTCTGCTGCATTTAACATTGAATTCTGTGGCAGAGAGAATCCGAACATTTCTCCCTCCATTCACAGTGGAGCTGCTGCAGCCTGTGCCTTTAAGGTATTTCAATCCCCTGGGAGGGAGGGTTGCCCGGGGGGGGGGGCATAAAGGGACCAGCAGCTCTGCTGTGAATGGAGGAAGACAAGTTTGGCTTCTCTCTGCCACAGCATTCACTATGAGCTCTTCTCATGCTCATACACACATTTTTTTCTACCGGGTTCTGTGGGGGTGGCTTAGTGGGGGGGGGGGGTCATGTGACTGAGTGGGTGTGGCCATGAGTGACATCGAGTTGTCATGTCCACTCAGTCACAAGAACTCCCCCCCCCCAAACTATGTCCACAGAACCGGTAGGGAAATAAATTGAATGTCACCCCCTGTCCTCAACTTATGATTTTGTTCCACTTGTTGTAATCATTCTATTCATGTGCCAAGAAAAAAGTTGGTCTGCTCAGGTGCTAGCAAATTGAACTGTATGTGTTCCTATAAGCTCATCCACATTTTCTGTTTCACTTGAAGCAAAGTGGCCTCCCTTAACAGGAAAGTATGAAATTATGAATACATAGCATTGACTCCAACCTGTTCTTGTCCCTTTGCAAGAATCAGCTCTGCCTGCCATTTCTCACTCTGTATCAAAATGGTATTTTCTGATTTCTTCTAGGAGTTCAAGTGCTATGCAGTCTATCTGTTAGATATTAACATATATCGTAGCAAGTCTCCTCTCTGGTCCGCTGCTACAGCGGGAAACAGGTATCGTTCTGATTGGTCGAGGGGCGTACCCGATCCCTATAAAAGGGGAACCCTCCGACCACAGAGCAAGCTGGATCACTATTACTACTAATAAAGAGCTGTTAAATCACTTCGTGTCCGCAGTCTGTTCTCTCGTTGCCCAGATCTAACATTGGCGACGAAGGTGGGATTGAGAGACAGATAGGACGAAGAACGCTACTTCAGAATCTCCGGATTCGATCCAGCCCAGGAATTCGGCAGAAATTCCGGCAGCCATCTCAGGACACCGCAGCGCGGCAAAATCAAACGAAAGAAGATGGCGATGCACACTCCGCCCGCTCCATTCGACCCAGCGAACGACGAATGGGAAGCCTTCATGATTCGTTTCGAGTGTTTTCTCGAAGCGAACGAATACACGGGGATAACCGACGCCCGAAAGAAAAACATCTTCCTCGGCTACTGTGGAAAGGAAGTCTTCAATACGGCCAGAGACATCACCGCGCCTACTCCAATACAAGCGGTATCATGGACGGCGTTGCAACAGGCTCTACAGACTCATTACGCGCCAAAACCTTCCCGCCACGTTTGCCGCCAGGAATTCAACACGCGGAACCAGAAGGCGGGAGAGTCAATCAACCAATATGTTGCACCCCTGCGTAAAGCAGCAACTCACTGCGAGTTCAGGGATCTGGACGAGCATATCCTAGCACAATTTGTCTGTGGGTTAAGAGACATTTCCCTACAAAAGAAGCTGTTGGCAAACCCAAATTTAACCCTACAGATAGCACTAAATGAAGGAAGGGCATCAGAGTCAGCAGAGAAATCATCGGTAACGATACAACGCGGTTTCAGCGGAAGCCAGCCAGCACCCAGGCAAACCAGAGTTCACTACGAGGACACAAACCCCGATTACGAGGATCCCGAGTTCGAGGACAGTCACCTGATGCGGAGCAGTCACATGAGGCCAGGGGGGAGACCAGGATCCCGTTTGCCGCCCTGCGCAAGCTGCGGAGGGAATCACCCCCGGTCTACCTGTCGGTTCAGGAACGTTGTTTGTTCAATCTGCAACAAACTTGGGCACATCGCACGAGTGTGCCGGAGCGGAGTCCCTGCCTCATGGCAGCCAACTACGTACCGCCAACAGAAGCCCAACCCAGGGGCTTGGCGAAATCAAAAAGGGCACCCAGAGAGAAATCCACAAGTGTTTACCCAGAGAGAAAATCCCCAAAGAGCTGAGCGAGCGTATTCCCAGAGAGATTACACACAAGGAGCTGAGCGAGCGTATTCCCAGAGAGATTACACACAAAGAGCTGAGAGAGCGTTCTATCAAGACGCTCAACGAGAGTATTTTCAGGATACAGATGCTGAGATAGAGTTGACCCAGAGAGAGGAATTGCGAACGTATCTCACCACAATAAGTCAGGTCCGCACCAAGCAGCCTAAAAAGCTGAAAGTCACAGTCCTCTTGGAGGGCTCACCTTGCGAGCTAGAAGTTGACACAGGATCGTCCCTGACGATCATTTCATGGGCATCCATGAAACAGGCTATCCCTAGCCTCAAAAAGAGCCAACTATGCGCTCCAGACATCCTGCTACGAGACTACCAGGGGAACCGAGTCCCTATCGTGGGCCAAGGCACGTTCCAGATCCGTTTCAAGGACATCGTAGCACAGCTGCCCGTGACCATCGCCAGCGCACCGTTACAGAACCTTCTAGGACTGGATTGGTTTGAATCCTTGGGGCTAGAAGTCACCGGAATCAACGCCGTGGAGAACAGCAGCGCCGAGCAGATTTTTAAGGAGTTCGAGGATGTGTTCAGCCCTGGTCTTGGTAAGTATGTGGGTAAACCAATCTCATTCAATTTAGACCCCAAAGTGGCGCCAATCCGACTTAAACCGAGACGAGTGCCTTTTGCACTCCGCCCAAAAATAGATAAGGAGATAGATAAGTTAGTGGAGCAGGGAATCCTTGAGCTGGTGGATCACGCGCGCTGGGAAACTCCCATTGTGACCCCAGTCAAGCCAGACGGATCAGTCCGCATCTGCGCGGACTATAAATGTACAATTAATGTCGCGCTACAACAAAGCGCATATCCTGTGCCAGTAGTACAACACCTATTGCATTCGTTGGGGCCAGGAAAGATATTTGCTAAGTTAGACATGGCACAAGCTTACCAGCAGTTGCCCGTGGATAGCGCCACAGCGGAGGCCCAGACTATAGTGACGCATAGAGGAGCATTCAAATGCAACCGGCTACAATTCGGTGTGAGTATTGCTCCAGGTCTGTTCCAGAGCGTCATGGAACGGCTGTTGCAAGGGATACCGGGAGTCGTCCCCTATTTCGACGACATCTTGGTATCCGCTGCAAACGAGGAGCAACTATTAAAAAGAGTCAGAACTGTTTTGGCCCGAATCAGAGAGAAGGGCCTCCGCCTTAAAAAGGAAAAATGCCAAATTAACGTGCCTAGCGTAGAATTCCTGGGATATAGAATCGATGGTCAGGGAATACACCCCACTTCAAAGAAAATTAAGGCGATCCAGGACGCCCCCACACCACGAAATCAGACCGAGTTGCAGGCCTTCCTCGGACTACTTAACTTCTACAGCGTTTTTCTGAGACAGAAGGCGACCGTTGCTGAGCCATTACATCGACTACTCCAGAGGAACGCACCATGGAAATGGGGACGATCCGAAGCAGCAGCTTTTGCCGCAGTAAAGCGCCTGCTCACCACTGACTCGCTGTTAGTCCAATACAGCCAGACACTGCCGCTGGTATTGACCTGCGACGCATCACCCTTTGGAGTTGGCGCAGTCCTTAGCCACAGGATGCCAAACGGAAATGAAGCACCCATCGCCTTCTACTCTAGGACTCTTTCATCGGCCGAGAGGAACTACAGCCAGATGGACAGGGAAGCGTTAGCTGCTGTAGCTGGAGTAAAACGTTTCCATGAATACCTCTACGGCCGCGATTTTGAACTAATTACAGATCACAAACCGCTGTTGGGACTTTTGGCGGGAAACCGCCCCACTCCCGTCTCCCTTTCTCCACGCATGACCAGGTGGACTGTTTTCCTGGCTGCGTACTCATACAAGTTAATTCATCGACCGGGCTCCACTTTAGGACACGCAGACGCACTCAGCCGTTGCCCATTACCGGACCTTTTGCCAGACCCCACTCCCGAAGTACCGGTGCTGCTCATTGACTGTTTGGACTCAGGACCGGTTTCTTCCTGCGACGTTGCAAGGTTCTCCTCTAAAGACAATATAATAAAGCAAGTGCAAACTTGGGTTTGGAGGGGGTGGCCGAAGGGAAACGTGGGCCCGGAATTCAAAGTGTTTTGGTCAAAACGGGATGAACTCTCAGTGTTACAAGGTTGTTTATTGTGGGGGGATCGAGTTGTTATTCCTTATGCGTTACGTAGAAATGTGTTAGATGCATTACATGTTGGTCATCCGGGGATTGTTAGGATGAAGGCGTTAGCAAGAAGTTATGTTTGGTGGCCAAACATGGACAAAGAGATAGAAGAATGGGTGGCCACTTGCGATCCATGCCAGGAATCGAGACCAGCACCCCCGGAAGCGCCCGCCACAGAATGGGAGAAGCCTAAAGCACCCTGGTCGAGAATACACATCGATTTCGCAGGGCCAGTTCAAGGTCAGACCTTCCTCATAGTTGTGGATGCATACTCCAAATGGCTAGAAGTAGTCCTAATGACTTCAACCACGGCAGAGGCAGTCATTAAGGTTCTACGGCGACTTTTCGCCACTCATGGCCTGCCCGACCTCCTGGTCTCCGATAACGGGCCCCAGTTCACGGCCATGCAATTCGAAACGTATTTAGCTGGTCAGGGAATTCGGCATGCCCTCGTCGCGCCATTCCATCCGGCATCAAACGGACAGGCGGAAAGAATGGTGCGATCCGCAAAAGAGGCCCTCGCTAGGATGGGTCCAGGTGATTGGCAAACACGCATTGACCATTACCTTTTAATCCAACACATTACCCCCAGCGCAACGACGGGTAGGAGCCCCGCTGAGCTACTCATGGGCCGCCGGCTACGGTCTCACCTGGACCGTCTTCACCCAAATTACTCTGCCACAGCACCCCCAGAGTCCACAAGCAAAATTCGGAGTTTTAGCATAGGGGATTCGGTATACGCCCACAACTATGCAGGGGGGACATTGTGGATGCCGGCAAAGATTATTGGCATCAAGGGTCCACGATCGTATCTGTTAGAACTGGAAGATGGGCAGAACTGGAAAAGGCACATCGATCAACTTCGGGGTCGCCTGGCGCACTCAGATCTACGAACCGAGAACGAGAGCTACCTGCCAATGCAAAGTCAGCCACTCGAGAGCCCCAACACAGAGAACTACGACAACTACGAGCCCAGAACAGAACAAGAGGTCGAGCGCGAAACGGAACAACCCCCACGCAACGAAAGCGAGCAGATCCCCGAACGCCAAAACAACGAGAGCCTGCAAACGCCCGGAAACGAAACACAGAAAGCAACCGATCCTGCAACTACTTCTAACCAACCTGAACTGCGACGCTCCACCCGAGTAAAGCAAACACCAACGTATCTTAAGGACTATATTACTAACCGCAACGTTCCATCTAGGAGGGGAGGGGTGTTAGATATTAACATATATCGTAGCAAGTCTCCTCTCTGGTCCGCTGCTACAGCGGGAAACAGGTATCGTTCTGATTGGTCGAGGGGCGTACCCGATCCCTATAAAAGGGGAACCCTCCGACCACAGAGCAAGCTGGATCACTATTACTACTAATAAAGAGCTGTTAAATCACTTTGTGTCCGCAGTCTGTTCTCTCGTTGCCCAGATCTAACACTATCTGTGATGCTTTACTAGAAAAGGAACTTTCACTTTTCTCTAGGTACTATTAGCTATCTTCCACAGCCTTTTCAAATTGGGCCGCCTAGCCAACTATAGAGGGATTTTTTTTTCTGTACAACCGAACTACTTTTCTCAAGCATACATCAGACCTGGCATCAGGCTGCTTATATACCTAAAAAGGGTATGAATACCTGATCCACCACCATACTCCTGTATGGCCCAGGGTCATCCTATCACTGAAAGTGTAAGAATTTTACCTGGTGAGAGCAGGTAATATGGCACTTAATTTTACCTCTCTGGCCCTCCTTATCATCTAAAAGAGGAACATCCCATGGAAATACCCTAGTTTTCCTACTGCATTGTTGTTTTGCACATTCCACAGCATACTTTAAAGTACACTTTGTGACAGCATTCTTTTGCAAGCTGGAATGAAATTCACCAGAGACCTGAGTGTTTCATCTAGAATAAGACTAATAAATCTTTCTTCCAAAGTAGCACCATTGGTAGATTGCTAGGCAGGAAAATGGCAAGGAGCTTCAACAATCACTCCTTCTTGCTTCCAGAGTTTGTCAAATAGGTTATTTTTGGATGGACATTAATTAAGCTTTCAGATCATTGAAAATTCAATTCAGTCCCTACAATCTTCAGATGGCTTATGAATGACTGGTTAGTGATAGCATGGAACATGTTTTCTAGACTATATAATGCTATTATTCCATTTTTATCTTGTTTTTTCTTATTTTATGGTGGAACCATTTTATGATTATTATAAAAGACTTTAGGATTATTTTTAATGAAAAAAATTACAGAAATCATACTGTAACTACTGATAGCTATAATAAACTATTCTCCTACCACCATAATTATCTCATCTCAACTATCATAACTATAAGAATATTATTCATAAACAATGAAGCAATTCTGCTCTAGAAAGAAATTTCATAGAAAAAGTTACTTACGTTTACAGACACTAGGAGGATCCCAACCACTTGCAATGCATTTGGAAAACCTTGGGCCTCCAAGGACAAACCCTTCATTACATATTGTCTCAATTTCCTCATTGTACATATATTGAGTTCGTCTAGGTTCAAAGCGGCCATTTGCCACTACTGGAGGGAAACACTGCATTTCTATGGAGGAATATGAGTAAAAATAGGTGGTTAATCTTTAACACCATTGATCAAGAACATTTATCTTTCCCAGAGGTGAATACCACAGCTGCGATACAAGGATATCTGAAAGGGGGATTTAAAGGCCTTGGGAATGGACATTAACAGCTGGGAAACCTTGACCTCTGATCGTTCAGCTTGGAGGCTAAAGACGCAGCATGGCCTTCTCCAATTCGAAGACACACTTGTTTAGCAGACCGAGGCAAAGAGGCGTGTCCCGGAACCAGCAAAATTGGAGGGCTGGGCAGGGGACAGAATGTATCTGCCCTCAGTGTAGAAGGGATTGCCACTCTCAAATTGGCCTTTTTAGTCACATCAGATGCTGCTTTAGGAACTCTTTCCAGAGCATGATACCATAGTCTGTTGAGACTGAAGGATGCCAATGGTGAGGTGAAGAAAGATTAGTTGATTACAAATTACTTTTCATCATTTATCATCCAGTTATTTAAACAGCCATTTATCAACCATAGATCCTGCGGATTAATCCTGACCACATTGGAGAACCCTGCCCTAAAGCTGCTGCTCTGTTCTTACTTTACTGCTTGACTTAATGTGATTTCACAATACTCAGGGAAGGAAAAGAGAGCGCAATTAGTACCCAAATGTAAGCACCACCAATACTGAAGTCATAAGGTAATTTCAGTCTGAAACAACTGATTTGTGGATCAATTCTGCCCTTTGCACACATCTTGAAAATAGATTGAGTTGCTCCCTTGTGGGACTATCACCCACATTTTCCCTAAAAGAAACCATTCCTTTTTCTACACTTTGTGTGTTAGATAAAAATGAGCTTGATGAATTATGTTCCTCTGTCCAAGAAATGCTACATGGAACATTCATGCCAAAATAAATGTTTGGCCCCACATTTATTGCTGAGCCATATTACTTATGAAAAATTGCAGACAGAAGTAAATGTTTGCCTCAGATGATCTTCTGAAAAATAAGGTCCTTCTTTGAAGAAAGACATTTCTAAGTCTGATCAGTTAAGATTAAAGGAAGTATAATATGCCATTTGGATCCACAAGTTCCAGAAAACCATGAATCCTGAGTTTTTAATTAATTAAGGATTATTAAAATGTTGAAATTATAGACTTAGTAGCTCTTTTTGAATTATCCCTTTAAAACTAATTATAGCTAGTTTAGGAAATCAATTCAGTATGATGTAAATAATCCATAGAGCTAGAAGAAAATTAGGGCAAATTTTTCTTTTACTTGTTAAAAAAAGGAAGGATGAGTCTTCTAAGACAATGCTTGTTATTCTTGTTCTCTTTATGTCTGATAAAAATGAAATCAAATGAAAACATACAAAGACTTATTTCCCTATTTTACCACAAGGTTTTTAATCAGATCAGATTAATTGGAGCTGGAATTCTGGGCATGCATAGCAAGAAAAATAAAATGTGTATAAGATTTCAAAACAACCATGACCATTAGAAACATATACAGACCTTTACATTGAAGCCTTGTACCCCATCCATTCTCAGTACATAAAGCGTCTGGTCTGTCAACATATGTGTATCCTTCACTACAGGAGAATCGTATCCTCTCACCTTCCTTATAAGTGAGCTTTGGAAATAATACGTTTCCATTTTCAATAAAGTGTGGCTCACAAGTTATTTCTACCATAAAATACAAACAAAAGGTTTTTTTTAATTAATAGCCTCTTTATTCACTTGAATTAAATATACAGTATGCTGTATTATTAAAAAAATTAAAGAATAAAGTGATATCTTTGTAATTTTAATCTCATTTTTCATCGTAATAGGATTCAGGTACGAACAGGTTGAAAAAGTGACCCTTTTCATACTCACTGGGATGAACAATAATAAATCTACTATTTCACAATCAAATGAAATGCCTTCAGCCTCAACCAGTGTCTTCATGTTAATATTAAACAGTAGTGGGGAGGGGGCTGAGCACTGGGGCAACCTGCCAAGCAGGATCTGTGGGCTAGACATCTCTTTCTGTGGGCTAGATGTCTCCTTAGATGAATGTTGAATAAAACTGTCCCAGAGGAAGGAGAAGAACTAGTGCAAGACAGTGCTACCCAATCCAATCCCGGAAGCCAGCCCAGAAGGTTACCCTGATTAAAGGGCACTAAAATACAAAAGCGAGAAAAGATGGATGCATCCTATTCTCACCACAGATATGATCAATTCCATTTTCATTCTGTATTCAGGTCTGAAATCCAACTGAAAAAGTCCAGAACTTCCTCCACATTTCTCTGAAGCAATTGTTTGTTCTTAATAACCTTTCCCGGAAAGGGTAGGTTGCGATATTCTCTCAAGATTAGAATGTAGAGTAAATCCAAATAATGTGTCCAACTAGTAGTGGCTTCTTGAGGAAAGAGTACACTGCTGGCTCATTAAGTGAAGGAAGGACCGTCTTCTTTCCCAAGTAAGAATTTACTACTGCCAGAACCCAACCACATCTCACCTGACAGGAGGCTTTAGCCTCCCAGGAGGGACATGGATGTATTATACTGATGGCCAAGCTAATGGTCAGGATTTAAACTTCTCCCACACAATGAAACTAGACCAAGTTTCAATTAGTTCCATGGGGCTTCTCTCAAGATCAGAATGTAGAGTAAATCCAAATAATTTATCCAACATATGCCTAGCATATTCCTCGCAATCCTTAGGAAATATTAGAATAACCACCGATCTCTGCTCCTTCCGTAAGAAGCTTAAGACCCACCTGTTCAGCTTAGCGGGCCTGGCCTAACTGTAGTTTTGTGTCCCTCTAGCCTGTATTTTAAATTGTTAGGGGTAGATTTTTAGGTTGTTTTAATTTTTAATCATACTGTACAGCCTAGTATTTAATTTGATTTTACGGGTATCTAAGAATATTTAATTTTGTATACTGTTTTTATTGTGTGGTCTGTACACCGTCCCGAGTCCCTTCGGGGAGAGGAGGCGGTCTATAAATTTAATAAATATAAATATATATATATATAAAACCTGGGTCTGCCTCCTGAAACCCCGCCCCTTCACCAAATGGATATGCATAGCCTTTAGGAGCCTTTCAGAGTGCTCCTGGGGGCTGATGAGGGCAGAAATGAGTGGAAAATGGGCTGTTTTTTGCTCAATTTTGCCCCCCCTCCCTCCAGAGCACTCTATAAGCCTCCTAAAGGCTATTCATGCCCTTTTTGAAAAAAAAAAACAGGTCATTTTTAGGAGGCCTGCAAAGTGCAAAAACTTAAAAAAAAATTTGCCACTTCAAAGTCTTGGTGTATCTTATAGAAAATCTTCATTCATTTGATATTTTGCACCCTGAATAATCTTCATATTGCTTCGTGTTGCTATTGGAGTACATTTGTTGACTGCAAATAAAGTAATGTTGTGATATAAAGCTAATTAAGAAATGTTTCAGACTTAGAAAAAAGAAACAAGGAATGAAATGAAACACATCACCAACCATAAATCTAGTGATCTGCACACTATAGTTTCCAGCAAAATGGCAAATGTAATGTTTTTTTAATGAAACAAAAACAAAGTCATTTTACCAATGATCTTACTGTGATCATTAAAAAATACAAATCTATTAAAAATAGATAAGTGCACATATTCTCAATCAGCATAGAAATCTTTTAGTCTATCACATTGGGTAATTGAGCAAATAATGGAAAATAGATTACCAGGAAGTGCATTACATTATTGCAGAAATTGTAACACTGTTTATGTAAAATATACTTAACCAATAAAGACATAAGCAAAGAAATAATTTCTCACTCATATACCCAAAGCTAATACTGAGGCACCTTAAAGAAAAGTGCACAAAATGATTAGTTAAGGCAAAAATTATCAAGCTTTTTGTGGTTTCAAATTTTGAAAATATTCTCTGTATATTTTGTATATACAGTATATGTATATTTTCACCAAGTGGATATCTATGTAAGCTAAATAAATGTGGGCTGAATGACATAATAAAT
This sequence comes from Natrix natrix natrix, assembly GCA_029891615.1. Taxonomy (NCBI): domain Eukaryota; kingdom Metazoa; phylum Chordata; class Lepidosauria; order Squamata; family Natricidae; genus Natrix; species Natrix natrix. Next base: position 123,955 of record JAKRSK010008632.1, on the reverse strand, counting down.
GAATAAATAGAGGACTAAAAATTGGAGATAAAGGGGTGAGATGCCATAACTGTCTTTTGCTACTCAGTAGTTTAATGGTTTGGATAAGATGAGGTAATTCTCAACAAATGTAAACATGAAAGAACAATTAGATGGAATAATTAATACAAAAATAACATTAAAATTATTTAGATGGGATGGTATGAAAGCAACATAATGAACTTTAACAGACACAAACACAAATTTCTTCACTTAGGATATAAAAATTAAAAGACAAGTACAGAATGAAAAAGTTATTTATTTATAAAATTTATTTCATAAATAATGATTCTGTGTGGCTTACAACATAAAAACATTGGAAAACATTAAAATCATCCACTATAAAACACAGCAAATAAAAACATTAATAGATAAAATCAAGGAGAAAAGATGGCAAGATGGCAAAGGGAGCCAGACACAGTGGGAGGGGAGGAACCAGACACACCTCCAGTATGATGCTCCTCCATTGGGTCTCCAAGCCATGTGGGAGAGCCAGGTCTTAATGCTCTCACCATGAAGGTGGGAGTCAATTTCACCTCAGGGGGTAAGATGGAAGAGGGCCAATTCTTTAACAGATGGAATCATCAGTATTCCCTCTCTTCTGACATGGGGGTAGGCCAGTCCCATTAGGGTGAGATGGGTTCTCATGTAGACTTGACCCATGCTATGCAGGCTTTAAAATATCTAGCTGGTAATGTTAGATCTTGAATTGCAAATTGAAAAGGATCCAAAAATGAGATTTCACTAAAAAAAAATTAACTAACTTTGGTTTCCAAATCATGGTAAATGAAATGAAACTAACCAAAGGGTAATACTGTTTGTTTAGTAAATAACTAGTAAAATTTGAATAAAAAATACTATGCAAAAGTAAAAATCAAATAGATGAAACAAATCTCAGCGAAACAAAAATAAAATGACAAATAAAAATGTAACATACCACATTTTAATTTTTAAATATCTGTCTATGTGTTTTAATTATTTGTGCAAATATAAATACAAAATATTACAATCTAGTAAATATATGTGTGTGTGTGTGTGTGTGTGTGTGTGTTACAACCACTGGTATGTCCAAATATGGGAGGGAGCTCACTACTCTCCCTTTCTGTCCTTCGGCTCATTACAGAGGACCATCCAGGCAGAAAACCATTTTTTTTTATTTTTAATGTTGCCTTTTTATACTATTTCAACCTATTTAGGTCTCATCAGCCTACATCGGCCTAATATGCAATACAGCCCTGGTTTGATTCCCAGGAAGGGTATGGCTAGCTGATGAGACCTAAATAGGTTGAAATAGATCTAGTCTCCCTTTATTTATTTATCAGCACAAATACAACACACACACACACATACATATATATAGTCTAAAACAAGATGAAAAATTTATTAAATCTGAAGTAATGAATAAAAGATAAGAGGTCATATCTATAACCATTTACACTTATTTTAATTGTGGTAACCCAGAAAGTGGCTGTTGCACAAGTGATGAAGGATTCTGAATCTTCTAGGTGAAAGTTCATATATAAATTTATGTTTTAAGGATAGAATATAAGCAGACCTATCTCTGTACAATTTACAATTTAAGAATGCATGTGACTTCCAAGTGATAACAATAGTAGATTAGGATGTCTCTGGAGGAGTGGATATAATATTGTGATGAGGACTGAAAGTTGGATGACAAGCCTGAGTCGCCAGAGCCTCCTTGAATAAGGAAAGACCAAGGGACTGCTCACTGTGCTCCTGAAGGCTCTTTCATGTGAGGAAACTGATGGACATTAAGGTCCTTACAGCTGATTTGTAAATCTGAGTGGCCGGAAGACTCAGGAAAGTCAAAGAGCTCAGATCCACATTGGAGCCTTTAAGGACATTGGGTTTGCGTAAAACCTCACTTTCTTAAACACATTTACATTCAAAAAAATTTAAAGAGAAAAATGTTTTTGGAAAAAGCAGAACAATTAACAACTTGGCTAGTGTGAGCCTTCATTATGGATTAAAGATAAAAATAAAATAACAATTTTAAAAATTTAAAATCAACGGCAAAAAAACTTGATGGAAGTTTGATCTAAATAAGTTTTAAATGGATAAAAAGGATAGCGAAGTTTGAAATATTACTTTTACACAGTGTTTTTCAAATTATTTAATAAATACGTATCTTAGTGGGAATATAGATTGTTTAGAGTTTTAGTGAAGAAACAATTGGTAGACTTTTCAAAATAATGAGCTAAAGGAATTTTAAAACAGAACATGTGACTTTAGAACTTCAAAGTGTCAGAAGCGACCAAAGCTTAAGGTAATACAGAAAAGGCAAATGGAAGGAGAGAAGAGAGAAACTCCCTTTTACATTTGTACTTGGCTCATTTTCTCTTTCTGAATTGCAAATAAATGAAATGGATACTACATGAAAATCACAAACTTGGAAAAGGAAGGAGAGGATTGTTAAAGCACCCAAGAAAAAGATGATCACTCCAAAGATTTTTTAAAAATTGAAGAGTTGGGAAAGAATGTATTTCAATCTGTTGAAAGAGACATGACTACATTTTAAGGGAGATTGGAAGAAAGATTTGTAAATATGAAGTAGGAAGTGAAAGAAGAGATTAAATGCATCTTGAAGAATCTCTAGGAGAGTTGACTGGAGAGGTGAAACAAATTTAAAAAAATACAAAATAAAGCAGAAACAATAAACAGAAAATGGGAAAAAAAGATTTACACAATCTTGGCACTATTGGAATGAAAGAAGAAAAAGAATTATCTCTGAGATTCAGAGTGGTTTCAAAGGACCCCAGTGAAGATAAAGAGTAGGTTGTTCAATCTTTACAAAATCTTTACAACATCAGGGATATTCTTGTGTATTTGTTAGGAGGAAGACAGAGCTTAAGCTCTTCAGAAACATTTTAATATCAGATGTACATAAAGAAGTAAGGTTCTACATTTAGGCAACAAAAATGGAGTGCACAGGTACAGTATAGGTGGTACCTTACTCAGTAGTAGTAACTGTGAAAGGGATCTTGGAGTCCTAGTGGACAACCATTTAAAAATGAGCCAGCAGTGTGCAGCAGCTGCCAAAAAAGCCAACACAGTTCTAGGCTGCATAAATAGAGGGATAGAATCAAGATCACGTGAAGTGTTAATACCATTTTATAATGCCTTGGTAAGGCCACACTTGGAATACTGCATTCAGTTCTGGTCACCACGATGTAAAAAAGATGTGGAGACTCTAGAAAGAGTGCAGAGAAGAGCAACAAAGATGATTAGGGGACTGGAGACTAAAACATATGAAGAACGGTTGCAGGAACTGGGTATGTTTAGCTTAAGAGAAAGAAGGACTAGGGGAGACATGATAGCATTGTTCCAATATCTCAGGGGTTGCCACAAAGAAGAGGGAGTCAAGCTATTCTCCAAGGCACCTGAGGACAGAACAAGAAGCAATGGGTGGAAACTAATCAAGGAGAGAAGTAACTTAGAACTGAGGAGAAACTTCCTGACAGTTAGAACAATTAATCAGTGGAACAGCTTGCCTCCAGAAGTTGTGAATGCCCCAACACTGGAAGTCTTTAAAAAGATGTTGGATAGCTATTTGTCTGAAATGGTATAGGGTTTCCTGCCGAGGCAGAGGGTTGGACTAGAAGACCTCCAAGGTCCCTTCCAACTCTACTATTGTATTGTAAGTTCCAATCAGAATACTACATATGGGTAAATATACTTAGATATAAGATAGCCCTGTAAGAATAAGGTGTTCAGCAAAGTGATGGCATGAAGGGAAAAACTGTCCCTGTGTCTAATTATTTTGCCATGCCCAAGAGCCGTGATTGCGAACATATGGCACACGTGGCACAGGTGGCACGTGTAGCCATTTGTCAGGGCACGTGAGGCTTGCCCTGTCAGTTGGCCAGCTAACTTCGGCCTTCTTTGAGACCATTTTTCACCCTCCTGAGGCTTCTCTAAAGAATCCGGAGCACGAAAAACCAGACCTAGGGTCAAACCAGAAGTTCGGGAACAGTCTCCTGGTTTGCTCATAGGGCCGGTCTTAGGCCTCCAGAGCATTCAGGAGCCCTCAGGAGGCTTCCCTGAAGGCTCTGGAGAGAACAAAAATGCCACTACGAGCAAATCCGAAGTCACAATCCAGGTTGCCCGTAAGGCCAATTTTAGCCATCCGGAGCCTTCAGAGGTTCCTATAAAGTGTCTGAAGCCTGGGGAGGGTGAAAAAAAGCACGCCAAAAATGGTGGGGAGCGCTGCTCATGCGCACATGCATGCTGTGGTTGGGCGCATAGCATTATGGGTGTGGCACGCCCGCACATGACCCCCCTGCGCTCCCCCTGCCTTTGGCACTTGAGCCAAAAAAGGTTCGCATCACTGCCCTAGAGTGACATCCTGTGGGGGGTGTTGAAACAGTTTATATCCAGATGTGAGGGGTTTGTAGATATTTTCTCAGCCCTTCTTCTGATCTGCTCAATATACAGGTATTCTATGAAAGGAGTTTTTTTTTTAAAAAAAAACAGCATATCATTATCAATAGCAGTTTTAAAAGGTTAACATGCAAAACCCTTGTTCAGTTTACGCTAACCTTTGCAAAGAATTCATTCATGGGAGAAGTCCAATGCATTTTTAAATACAATTCTAAATATAAGTAGTCCTTGAGTTACGACTACAATTGAGCCCAAAATGTATGTTGCTTCGTGAAACATTTGTTAAGACAGTTTTCCCCATTTTATGACTTTTATTGCCACAATTATTAAAGGAATCATTGTGTTTGTTAAGTTAGTAACATGGTTGTTCAGTGAATCTTGCTCCCTCATTGACTTTGCTTGTCAGGAGGTCACAAAAGCTGATCACATGAGCCCAGGACACTGCAACCGTCATAAATATGAACCACTTGCCAAACATCTGAATTTTGATCATGTGACCATGGAGATGCTGCAACAGTTGTAAGTGTGAAAAACAGTCATAAGTCACTTTTTTCAATGACATTGTATCTTTGAATGTTCACTAAATGAACTGCTGTAAGTCAAGGACAACTTGTATCATAGAAGATTTTGAGAGATAATCTATATGATTAAATCAGAAGAGCATAAATTAATATTGTATTATTTAAGTATAATTTATGTTGCATTTACATTTACATACATTTTCTTTAGCAAGGAAAAAACTGAAGAAATTGATTAAAGTTGAGTAGAGGTGGTAAAGCACGCCCAGGCCCAGGAGGCAAAAACGAGTGGGGAAAATCAGAGCCACATCGGAGCCCTGGCTGCCCAGGCCCAGAAGAGATGGCCCGCCACTCGTGCAAGTCAAGCTGCACGCATGCAAGACATCCCATTGTTCATGCAAGTTGAACTGCACATACATATGTGTGCACTGGCCAGCCACTTACACGGCCCAGTTCCAAACAGGCCATGGGGTGTTAGTGTGCCCTGGACCATGGCTTGGAGTCCCCTCCCTTAGTCAAAAATAATTGAAAGTTACTTAAAATAATGTTTAAAAGTAGGCTTCTGCAGAGTTAAACAGTGGGACCCATTTACAATCATAGTAACACATACAAGTTCTACTTACTGACACATTTTGGTGAAGGTGACCATCCATTTTTTGTGCATTCAACCACTTGTTCTCCATTGTCTGGTTTAAAAGTAAATCCACTGTCACACCGAATTCGAATTAGATCCCCATCATGATATACAGTTCTTTGAGGTCGGAAAGAACCATTGGATATTCTTGGAGAATTGCATGTAATTTCTAGAGAAAATAAGTCATATATTAAAAGAAGAATAGCTTGCACTCATATCAGATTGTTAGCACATTAAAAAAATACCATTATAAGTTTTAAAATATACATAGGACCACGAGACCATGCATGCCTATTGTTGGACATTAACTAACTTAATATTGCCAATTGGTTATTTAAAATGTACTGTGAAATTAGCCATCTTGATTAAAAATACTTTTAGTAACTCTTGGCTACTATTTATTTGGAACATCATAAATAAATTCAACCAGTTGCTGTAATTAATAATCCGCTTCACTTTGGTTTTGAATTGAAACATAAAGCTACAATTTGATACCTACCTTCTTGCTATTCAGTCCCTTTATCGATCCCAGTAGCGTTTTCAACCACCTGCAAGATTGTAAAATTAAGAGCTCCACATTGTAGTGGTTCCACTATTGCAAGGGTTACAAACAGGGGAAAGAGGTCAGGCTTTCAAATGTTGTGATGGAGCCCTCAGGGGTTGTTCTTTTTCCCATTTCTGTTCTAATTCTGCTCAGAATTATGAGCAGTCATATATATCAGATAATTTTGAGGTGGGGGATAACCAACAACAATAGAGATTACTGTGGCAATGGATGCATTGCTGGAATATCTGAAGGATAGATTGGACAGATTTCCTGGAGAAAATCAATCTATGTTATTGCTGAGAGTTGATGTCAACTTCTTATCATGCAATTAAAAAATTAATGTCTTCAAGGAATTGCCCTGGGAATTGCTCATCAAAAACATCAATTGATCTACAACTCAATATCTCTATTCTCAGTGTATACTACCGTATTAGTTCTGCTATGTTACATCACTGCTGCAGGAACTGCACTGGCTACCAATGGACCTCTGAGTGCAATCCAAGGTGCTCGACACGACTTTTAAAGTTGAATATACTTCAAGTATAGGACATGAATGACATTGAGTTTTCCAAATAACCATAGGTTTATCTAATCTGCATGGCAAGACGATATTTACTAAGAGTCCCCAGCTTCCAGTTTAGAATTAGAATGGAAATACATTCTTCAGCTCTGATGAACACCCTTTGAGGGGTGTGGGAGTAGGAATGAATTTCCAGAGGAAAAATTGCACAGAGCTGAGGAAGCTTCTTGGATGAGAAGCAAAACGTCTTCAAAAGAAAGTGTCCAGTTGCTTCCTGAAAAAAATACCTTTGGAATAACCATGACTTGAATGACTCAGAATCTCTGCAAACATTTAGCTATACAATTTGAGATGAACACCCTTTGAATGTGGGAATAGGAATGGCTTTCCAGAAGAAAAATTTCAAACTACAGGAACTAGGAGCACTACTCAGGTGACCCGGAGGACAAGGATAAACCTCCAAGTGCTTCAATGACCCTTTAAAAGGATGCAGATTACCAGCTGTCTGCAAGGAGTATACTTCCTTCCATTTCCCACTACCCTGTCAGAGCTGAAGAAGCTTCTTGGATGAGAAGCGAAACATCTTCAAAAGCAAAAAAAAAAAGAAAGACCTGTTGCCACCTGAAAAAGCAGGTGGGTTATTCCTGGTTTGGCTCAGCTTGGCCGAACCGGTAGTGGAATTCAGGCCTGGATCACAGAACTGGCAACGACCCAGGCCTGCCACGCCCCCAAACCGGTTCCCTCGCTGCCGCTGCCCCACCCCTATTTTGGTTTTTAGTGACTGTGCATACTCAGTTCATTGTAAATTGTTCTGTGCATGCATGAAAAACAATTTACATTGAACAGCACACATCGCAGTAGCGCACGTCTGGTGCACATCTGGCACACGTGTGGCTTGCACACAAGCAAAGCGACAGCACACGCACGTTGCCCGTGGATTTTGAACCAGTAGTAAAACCGGCAGCAACCCACCTCTCCGATAGGTGTGTCTTTCATGGCATCACTCTCTCTCCAGCAATCTGCAGCATTTCAGGGTGTCCTATTTCAACTACACACTAAGAGATTCCATTGAGCCCTTGCCCAAAGAAAAGTGCAGTCCAACCAGGAACCCTTCAAGGTGGATATAAATATCAGTACCAATAAAACACATGAAGTGCTTTGGCTCTGGACTGGTGATAGCAGGAATATAAAATTAAACTTTTTAAAGTCACCTTTGCATTTAGGAATCACGGGTGGTGTTCCATCACAATGCATTACAAAAGCTGATTGGGAAGAATTTTCTGCAAGGACATATCCTGTTCTACAGGTCAGCTCAATAGAAAGACCACGTTGAACAAATATATTTTCAGACACATCTGTTCCATTTTTAACTTCTATCTTTTGGCTTTCCAGTTCAGTCCTGGGGATCACACAAGGATCTGAGGGGGGAAAGAAAGCAAATTTTGTTAGAGAAGAGTGTCAGCATACAAATGAATTGTATTATCTTATTTCAAAATTCTAGGAGTACAATTTAACTTTCATCTACTAGCTACTTCATGTAGAACTGAAATTGTATATAAAGGAGAGCTGCTGCAAGCAAGAGCAATTACATGCAATTACATGCAAGAGAGAAAGAAAGCAATAAATGGACTCTAATTATTAGAAATGCTCATGAAATTTAGGCAAAGACTTTCTTTTCTGCTTACCAAGACAAATAGGCACTTTTGTCCAGGTTCCATTGTCACAAAAAGATCTGTTCTGGCCTTCCATGGCATAATGACTTTGGCATCTGAATTCTACTGAAGAGCCAGATCTGTATTCCTTCGCAGATAAAGTAATAATGTCTCCGTTCTCAATCCTGGGTGGAGCACTACAGTTTTTTCCTCTTTCTATTAAATATGAAAGCACAAGATAGGAGAAAAAGTAAACAAACTAACAATTTCCTCTCTAAGAATTAAAATGTTAAATTAACCCAAATCATCTAAATGCATATATATATATATATATATATATATATATATATATATATATATATGTGTGTGTGTGTGTGTGTGTGTGTGTGTGTGTGTGTGTGTGTGTGTGTGTGTGTGTGTGTGTGTGTGTGTGTGTGTGTGTGTGTGTGTGTGTGTGTGTGTGTGTGTGTGTGTGTGTGTGTGTGTATGTATGTATGTATGTATGTATGTATATATATGTATATATATATATGCTGGTTTTGTTGTATATATGTATATATATATATGCTGGTTTTGTTGTATTCGGGTCTTTTCCCGTGTAAGGTTGAGATTGTCTTTGCAACGTTTCGGCAGGATCACACCTGCCATCTTCAAGCTGTGGGCTTAATTTTAAGCCCACAGCTTGAAGATGGCAGGTGTGATCCTGCCAAAACGTTGCAAAGACAATCTCAACCTTACACGGGAAAAGACCCGAATACAACAAAACCAGCATACCTACACCCGTGAAAATCTACGAAAACAAATATATATATATTTGTGTGTGTGTGTGTGTGTGTGTGTGTGTGTGTGTGTTAATAATTTCAAATTACACATAGCTATTCTGTCCCTATCATAAAATCTCTGACAAATTATATCATTTATTCTTTTAGAAAAAATATCAAAAATCAATAAGCTATAGATGTCTTGGATCTAGTTCCTGATATTTAGCGTAGTAGTAATCTTGGCCATGCACAATATAACCGAAGTTCCTAAAAATGGTTAGATTCGTTCATTTTAGAATGCAATTTAAGATAGCAAAATAGAATTCACATTGCAGGAAGAATTGGTTCAAGTCCCCAGCCAGCTGAAACGAGGGTACAACCAAATGAAGGGAGAAGCCAATAAAGAAGGTTATCTTGATTGGTGTCAGAAATGACTTCAGCAATCGGTTTTGGGACAGCTGACACTAGTGAATGGACAGACTTTTATACTGTTTTGGGGTTGTGTAATTGAGGTGTCTGTTCTTGTTGGGCAATAAGTTTCAAGTATTGTGTCTTTGGTTATTCTAATTCTGGTGTTTTGTGTTTTGTTTTGTTTTTGCCTACTTGTCTACCTGACTGGCTACCAATGCTAATCTTCATTTCCTTGGTCTGATCCTTTTATTTTGATATGATGAGTTTTGGCTTGATTCTATTGTATTGCCTATTCACAGATTGCTGCTGCTGCACTTTCCTCATGAATGGGAGAAGTCTGGTTTTACCAGGTACCACCTATTTATAAAGTACAATTATTTCATAAGTAAGTTAAGTATTTGTGAAACTCATTATCAAAATGCAGTCTATATCTCAAAAAAGCCAAATACACCCATCTACTCACATGCCTCTACACATAGATTGTGATGGTTAAATAAATGAATAGTAATATCAATGTTGTATAATTGCTTATTCAATTGGGGGGTGGGAATTAATACATTAAGTATCTGTAATTCTCAGGCCATCATATGTAAAAATAAAGGTAAAGATTTCCCTTGCATATATATGCTAGTCATTCCCGACTCTGGGGGGCGGGGCTCATCTCTGTTTCAAAGCCAAACAGTCAGCACTGTCTGAAGACATCTCCGTGGTCATGTGGCTGGCATGACTAAACGCCGAAGGTGCACAGAATACTCTTACCTTCAGGTGGTTCCTATTTTTCTACTTGCATTTTTACATGCTTTCGAACTGCTAGGTTGGCAGAAGCTGGGACAAGTAATGGGAGCTCACTCTGTTATGCGGCACTAAGGATTCAAACCACTGAACAATATTGTTTTAAACAATATACTAAGAATTTACCTGCTTTTTCACTGGGTATTTAAATTTAATTATCTTCATCTTGATCAGCATAAAAATCATCGATAACTTTTTGAGCATAGCACAGTATATTTTCTATTTATAGGCTCTTTTAACCATCAAATAACTTCAAGATAAATTCTTGCATATAAGTTTCATCACTTTTCTTTTTTATAATTTTTATTAAAGTATTTTAAAACCCATAAAAACTAAAACAAACTAATAAATAGCAGGGAAGGGGGGAAGAAGGGAAGGAATTGTAGGACTCCTTTTATCACAACAAATTCCAATACCCACCAATATTATGTATATTTTCAATTACAAGGAAGCATAATGTCAATGTCAATGACTACTTCAGCTTCAACCACAATAATACATGAGCAAACAATAAATACAAACTCAAGGTAAACCGCTCCAAACTTAATTGCAGAAAATATGACTTCAACAACAGAATGGTCAATGCCTGGAATACTCTATCTGACTCCATTGTTACATCCCCAAGCCCCATAATTTTAACCTAAGACTGTCTACTGTTGACCTCACTCCATTCCAAAGAGGTCTGTAAGGGGCATGAATAAGTGCACCAACATACCTACTGTCCCTGCCCTACTGTCTCCATTTATCATTCATTTATCATGGGTTATTTTATCATTCCTGGCTGCTCCCATACCCCTCCAGGCCCCCCCATCCATCGGGGCGGGGGGGCTGTATCCACCTGGAAACAGCTAAGCTGAACTTTCATCTACCCTCCACTATTTTTGCTACCTTTGCCTTCCCCCTACCACCTGGGATATTTAATCATTTCTTGCCCTCCCCCCCCCCCGCCTCCAAGTACCAAGTACCACCTGGACACTGGAATATCCCCTACCCTCCATTGAGACTCTTCTATTTATTAACTTTCTACCCTCCATTCCACCGAGACTCTATTAATTACTAACTTTGCATTATCTGCACCCCTACCCTACTGGGACTATTACAACGTTTTAATTTATTCGAGGTCTGATCTGCTCCGCCTGCGGGAGGCCCCTCTTTCGCAGGTATGGCCCTTGGCTCTCTCAGGGGCCAGCCTTGATGACGGGTTTGTGAACCCCGAGAGGTGGAAGAAGAGGAAGCTGAGGGGCTTTTTAGCTAAATGTTTTATATTGTTTTTAGGGGGTTCTGGGAAGGGAGGGGGGGATAACCAGGCCAGGAGGGAAGCCAGTGCCAGACGAACAGGTGAGTCCAGGAGGGAAGTGAGCGGAGTGGGGGGGGAGAGGGAACAAGTTATTCCAATAGAGGGTTGTTTGATTACAACGGTCGCGGGGAGGGGGGGATGCGAGGACAAAAGAAGATTACAAGGTCGGTTGGGAGACCGTGGCTGTTGGCTACGCCCGGTCGTTTGTACCAACCCCCGCAATCTAGGTGGCCAGGAACTACAGAGCCCGGGCCTACGGCTGATGCTTTGCAATGCAAGGTCCGTAACCAACAAGGCCCCCCTCATTAATGAGCTGATCTCTGAGGGGGAGCTGGACCTTGCAGGGATAACGGAGACCTGGTTGGGCCACGAGGGTGGTTTACCCCTCGTGGAAATGTGCCCACCAGGTTTCCGCGCATTCCATCAGCCTCGGGCCCTGGGTAAGGGTGGTGGGGTGGCGGTAGTTATACGGGAAGGTCTAGAGCCGAGGGAGTTCACTGTTCCTCAGATATCCGGGTGTGAGTCCCTTGGTGTGAAATGGGGCCCAGGGAGGCAGTTGGGTTTGCTGATTGTATACTTGGCTCCTCGCTATACATCAGCGGCCCTGCCCGAGCTCCTCGAGCTGATCTCGGAGACGGCGGTTGAGATCCCCAGGCTTGTGGTTATGGGGGATTTCAACCTGCCGTCGACGGGAGCAGCGTCTGAGGTGGCTCGGGAGTTCATGGCTTCCATGACAGCCATGGGCCTGACCCAGTTAATTCAGGGCCCCACACACGAAGGTGGCCACACATTGGACCTTGTTTTTGTATCTGAGCAGTGGACGAGTGATCTGGGTATAGGGGACTTTGTTGTTACACCCCTGTCATGGTCGGATCACTCATGTCTCCGGCTGGACTTCCCTGGCGCTACCCCCCACCGCGAGGAGGCGGGACCAGATGGTCCAAGCTGGTACCGCCCCAAGCACCTGATGGAGCCGGATAGGTTCCAGACGGAGCTTGGGCCATTACCTGTAGCCCTGACCCGCGCTCGGTCGGAGGACCTAGCGGCCGCCTGGAATAGGGCGGCGGCTGGGGCCTTGGACCGGGTTGCGCCTTTGCGACCTCTCCTGCGGCAGCGACCCACCCGGGCTCCTTGGTATAACCGAGGAGCTGAGGGTGATGAAGCGCCATAGGAGACGTCTAGAGAGCAGGTGGAGGTCCTCACGCTCCGAATCTGATCGAACACAGGTAAGAGCCTATTTACGGACCTACCTTGTGGCATTAAGGGCGGCCAAACGTAGATATTGCGCTGCTCTTATTGCGTCCGCGGATAACCGCCCTGCCGCCCTGTTTAGGGTGACCCGCTCCCTCTTGTCACAGAGGACGCAGGGGGCACCCTTGCAGGGCAGAGCAGAGGAGTTTGGGGAATATCTGCAGGATAAAGTCGCTCAGATCCGGAGCGGATGGGCCCCCCTCAGTGGACCAGACGGGCCGCCAACAGCGAGTCTTGTGAGACCATCCTGGGAGGAGTTTGATTCTGTTGCCCCCGAGGATTTGGATAGGTTGCGTGGACGGCTACGACCCACCACATGTTTAATGGACCCGTGTCCCTCCTGGTTGGTACTGGCATCTTGGGAGGTGACCCGAGGCTGGCTTCTGGGCCTGGTGAATGCCTCATTGGGTGAGGGATCCTTACCAGCCGCCTTGAAGGAGGCGGTGGTGAGACCCTTACTTAAGAGGCCTGCACTCGACCCAATGGAGCTAGCTAACTATCGTCCAGTCTCCAACCTTCCGTTTTTAGCGAAGGTTGTCGAGAATGTGGTGGCGCAGCAGTTTCCACAACACCTTGACGAATCCGAGTATCTAGACTCACGCCAGTCCGGCTTCCGACCCGGGCACAGCACAGAGACAGCCTTGGTCGCGTTGGTCGATGATCTCTGGAGGGCCAGAGATAGAGGTTGTTCCTCTATCCTGGTCCTATTAGACCTCTCGGCGGCTTTTGATACCATCGACCATGGTATCCTATTGCGCCGGTTGGAGGGGATAGGAGTCGGAGGTACCGTTCTGCGGTGGTTCGGCTCCTACCTCTCCGACCGGAAGCAATGTGTGTTGACAGGGGGACAGAGGTCGACCCCGAGGCCACTCACTTGTGGAGTGCCACAGGGGTCGGTCCTCTCGCCTCTCCTGTTCAACACATATGTGAAGCCGCTGGGTGAGATCATCCGTGGTTTTGGGGTTGAGTGTCACTTCTACGCTGATGATACCCAGCTGTATATTTCAACCCCAAACCACCCCAACGAGGCTGTCGAAGTGATGTCCCGGTGTTTGGAAGCCGTCGGGGTCTGGATGGGGGACAACAGACTTAAACTCAACCCCTCCAAGACTGAGTGGCTGTGGCTACCGGCACCTCGGTTCAGCCAGCTGATTCCATCGCTGGCCATAGGGGGCGAACAATTGCCCCCTGTGGAACGGGCGCGCAATTTGGGCGTCCTCCTTGATGCCCGGCTGTCAATGGATGACCATGTGGCAGCCGTGGCGAGGGGGGCGTTCCACCAGGTTCGCCTGGTGCGCCAATTGCGCCCCCTACTGGACCGGGATGCCCTACGCACGGTCACTCACGCGTTGGTGACGTCCCGCCTGGATTACTGCAACGCTCTCTACATGGGGCTGCCCTTGGGACGCGCCCGGAGACTGCAGTTAGTTCAGAACGCAGCCGCGCGGGCTGTGATGGGGAGTACGAGGTACTCCCACGTAACACCTCTCCTGCGCGAGCTGCACTGGCTACCTGTGGTTTTTCGGGTGCGTTTCAAGGTGCTGATTACCATCTTTAAAGCGCTCCATGGCACGGGACCTAGTTACTTGCGGGATCGCATCCTCCCACATACATCCCTGCGGCCAATTCGCTCACACAGAGAGGGACTTCTCCTGGTGCCGTCCACTAGGCAATGCCAACGGGCGACACCAAGGAGTAGGGCCTTCTCTGTGATGGGCCCAACCCTCTGGAATGACCTCCCCCCCGACATTAGAACCACTACTGACCTCCGCTCCTTCCGGCAAAAATTGAAGACTCACCTGTTCCGATTAGCAGGCCTGGCATAATTACAACTGTCCCTCCTGGCAAATGTATTAACTGGTTATTTTAGGGGTATTGTTTTTAACTTATTGTGTGTGTTTTAGGGGTTCAAAATCCTATATTTATATATATTGCTTTGTACAGTTCTTTTAATTCCATTTTTAACCTCCTCCATTCCAACTGTACATATTCAATTTTTATTGTATTTTGATATATTTTGCATGGACTGTACACCGCCCCGAGTCCCTTTTGGGAGAGGGGGCGGTCTAGAAGCATGAATAATAAATAAATAAAATAAATAAATAAAATTTATTCGTATCCATTACTCTGTTCATATTTATGTTTGTATACCGTATATCTGTTATCTTTTACATGCTTGACAAACTGAATAAAATAAAATAAAAATAAAATAAAATAACTCTTAGCTAAAGCTCAAGATTTTGGATTAAATTTTAGAGATAATTTGTTTATTTGGAAAATAATACGAGAACACCCTTCTCAAATCTGATGTGTTTCAGGAGTTTTTCTTTGCTGTTTTCGATTAAAAATAATAAAAGTCTAAACCAAGATGTAAGTGATTTCAGTGAAGATTAAATCACTTTTAAAATAATGTAACTTTAGAAGCAAATGTTCATATTTATTATCTTATCTTAATTACTTTAATTAGGTTTTAATGATTAATCTTAAGGGTGAAATCCATGATATTGGCAGCATACTTACCAGAGATACACAATGGCAACTCTATGTAACCATCAACACACTTTCTGACTGATGGAACCACAAGCACATATCCTTCATTACACAGAAATTGTAGGCTATGATTACTCTGAATAAGCTGAGCTTTTCTTTGACTCCCAAACACAAACAAGTTTTTTGTTGCTAGTTGTTGTCTTGTGATTCTGCAGGGTGCTAAAAAAAAAAAAACAGAAAAGAAGGTAGATTTTCTCAAGGGAGATAATTGTCCATTGGCTTCTCCTCTATTCCACCCCTAAGAAAATCAGTCAAGTTTACAAATCACAATGGATAGTTCCAAGCCAAATACAAATAAGCCAAGCTAGAGCACGGGATTAATGATAAACAAGTTATGATTCTGCTATAGTTTTTAGCCCTATGCCAGAGGACAGGATTGTAGAATCATGCCAAAAAGATGCTCTTCTATGTTTGTTTTAAATTAAGAACACACAGCGCAATTCAGAATGTTCTGCAAAGATGTTTTGCGTTATTTGAGTTGCATATTTGCTGCATATCCATATTGATGCAGAAGATGGCTCCCTTGATGTTCTTGTTTTCTCCTTGGTGCTCATATTAATGAGCTTATTGTTGTTAATAGTGGGTCAATACTGAATCATATGACTAGATGTCTTCCCCCCGCCATTTAATCCTTCAATATAATGGGTTTGACAGAGAATACTTTTAAAATATTCTCTGAGCTATCCAGTAAATATTATAATGGCCTATTTAAAATTGTGATGTTGTTGTTCAGTTGCTAAGTGTGTCTGACTCTTCAAAACCCCATGGACCATAGCAAGCCAGGCCCACCCGCCTTCTACTGTCTCCTGAAGTTTGCCCAGATTCTAACCACCTCATCCTCTGCTGTCCCCTTGACCTTTTGCCTTCAATCTTTCCCAACATCAAGATCTTTTGCAATGAGTCCACTCATTTGTTGGCCAAAGTATTTCAGCTTCAGCTTTACTATCTCTCCTACCAAAGAACAGTCAGAGTTGATTTCCTTTAGGATTGATTGATTTGATTTCCTTGCAGCTCAAGTGACTCTCAAGAGTCTTCTCCAATATCACAATCTGAAAGCATCACTTCTTCAGCCTTCCTTGTGCTCCAGCTGTCACAGCCATACACTATCACTGGGAAAACCATAGCTTTTAACTATATGGCCCTTTGTCCGCAAGGTGCTGTCAGTTTAATTTTTCCAGCTTTCAAATGGAAGAAGATGACACCAGTACAGTTTGTGGCTCCAGTGTAGAGAGAAAACTTGGGTCCAAATTCAAGCTAGTTCTCAAACAATTTGGCAGTTGAAATTCTTGTCTTATTGGAACAATTCTACATTTTCTTCCAAGTCTACAATAATCAATGGAAGCATGATGGCTTACCCAAGCATTTTGGTGGACGAGGTGTCCATTTTTGTCCTTTACACCGAATCCATTCAGGTCCTTCCAAGACATATCCAAGATTGCATTTGTACTGCAGTTGATCATTTTCCAGATACTTGGCTTTCTCAGTGCTTACAATTTCCCCAAAATCAATGTCCTCTGGTTCTTCACAGGCTGAAATTGTATTTTCATAAAATTATCTTATTTGCTTACAGAAGCACACATTTCCTATTTGCTCTCATGAACTTCTCATGAACTGCGAGATAACAAACTTTCTGTTCTAACCCAAGTTAAATATTTTCCACTTTACATACATATTAGAACATATTAGAAAAGAAATACCTGCTGGGCACTTAATCCTAACTACAGGTAATCCTCAATTTAGCAATGGTTTGAATTCCAAGGTACTTATTTATTATTCAAAGTTCCAACATTCCCCTGCCCCTCGGTCACAGGAATGCACTTCAGTGCTGAGCAATTGGGGTGCATGTCTGACTATTTGCACATACACATAATAATTTTATGACAGTTTTGCTGAAAACTAGCATTTACTTCCAGTTTACAGCTAAACCACATCAACAGTGAACCGCAAACACATATTTGCTTAATGACTGGGAAAATTTGTTAATGGCCACCACAGAAAATGTTCATAAAATCTGATCCATTTTATGATCTAGCAGGTTACAATTGTGATGGGATGGCTCCATTAGGTTATAACTCAAGGACTGCCTGTAATATGTAACCTTCCTTGCTAATGCCTAACCTAAGTAACTCTGTGGATCGGGAGATAGAGAGAAGCTGAAAGGCTGTTAAATTTGCTCCCCAAAGCAACCTCTTTGATTCTGTGGAATTTTCCCCTTGCTGGTACTTACCATGGATGGTCCTGAATGAATCATTCTAATAGCACATATTAGATTTCAACAATAAATCTTTGTTAATTGTAATCACCCTGTCATCTTTCCCTGTGTATTTCTTCAACAATATCTGACTCAAAAATGTTAAAGCTGGAAACAGTTCTTTTCTCAGATAAATAAATCCATTTCTTACTAGTACTGCCTTCCTATTAATTTCTCAATAATTATTATCTATAGTTTCTTTGTTTTTATCAGGTTTAAATGGTGCCAGCTGATAATTTATTCTGTAAGCTATAAGTCTCTCATCTTGTTCTTCCCTTGTTCCCTTTTCCTTTCTTATCTTTTTTAGAGATAGGGGATAAGAGAATATAATAGTGCGATATTGAGATAGATGATAGATAGATAGATAGATAGATAGATAGATAGATAGATAGATAGATAGATAGATAGATTATACAGTATAGAGAATGCAAATATTCATTCAAAACAGCAATGGTGGGCAGAAGCAGGAGAAGAAAATATTTATAGAATAACTAACTCTTCAGCTATCAAAATTGAAAGTAAGCGTTTGAAATGGGGTAGCAATGATTATTTATTGTACCAATGGTTTATCAGCTAATTTTACAATTATTGGGAAAGTGTCAGGGGTGATTCAGCCCATTCGGACCTATTTGGGTAAACTGGATGTTATAATTTTGCGCAGTTCGGAAAACTGCTAAAATTTACCACTGGATAGCCTCGCCCACCATTCCCCATCCTGCCCTGCCTATATATATTATCTTCCCTTCACCACATGGTCCAGCTAATCTCCATGCCTTGCCTGTTCTGCTCACCAAAGATAAGCATAATGCCCACTCACCCTTCACCTCAGGTTGGGGTCCAGGGACATGCGGGAATGTGCCATTCCCCAGCTCTGGCCTTGGCCTGGAACTCTGCCTGCATGCCCCCCCCCCTCTGGCTACAAACTTCCGGATAATTCTTCTTACTTAAAGTACTACACCGGAGATCTTGCAGCCATCCCTTGCCAGTTTGCTCATGGGTCAAAAGCTGCTTCTCTGTGCTGCTGCTCTTGCTGGGAGAGAGAGCATCTCTTGTGAAATTTAGCAGCCATAAGCTTCCACTTTCCTCTAAGTCCCATCCAGAAAGCGTGCAGCAGAGAGAAGCAGCATTCAAAATGGCTCTCCCTCCCAGCAACAGCAGCAGCGGAGAGAAGCAGCTGCTGCCCCGAAGAGCAGAGGTGGAGCAGAGCAGGCCCTGAAAGATTGCTCAGGCGATCCTCACCACATGGTGGAAGCTGCACATGTGCAGAAGCTGTGTGTGCATGCAGAAGCCATGTGCATATGCATATGCACTCATATTTTCAGCGAACCGATTGTTAAATGGGTTGAATCCTACCACTGGAAAGGGACACCTTCCATGGTCCCTGTTGACAAGGAAATGCTCCTCTTCCTTTTCCTCCACAAATGACTTTTGTAAAATAGTTCATTTGACATAAATCAATAGATTAAAAAAGGGAAACAAGAAAGCAACTGCCAGAAAACCATCAAAAATAATGATAAGTAAAAGACTGGCTCCAAAGTTCAATTCATATGAATATAAGCTACAGCTGTGTGAAAGGGTCCTGCATGCTTTACAGTTTACGGTTTAAGGTTTATGACATTTTTTGGATAGGTCATTGATTTTATGATACTATATGCTAAATGCTATGCAAATATTGTTATATTTAAATAAATACTGGTGGTTTTTAAGTGAAAAGCATAAGCTTTTTGGAATTTAATGTTGTTTGGATGGGGATTGTGAATTTTCTTGCATGCTTACAATGCAATACTTGGCCTTGGACTCTGATTTAATTTTGGATGCTATCTGGAACCCTGATACTTACAATGACTATGAAAACAGATTAACTGATGCATACACATTGGCATATGTATTGCAATTACTAAGGCCGATGCTAGTGTTTTGTTAATATTTTAATTGTTTGTGGCCCTGAAAAGGACCTTTAGGTAACCAAACCTAGTTACTAATATGACATTGGCCAGCCCTTATTGCTTGTATAAGTATTATTTACCTTTTACAAGTTTGACAAACTAAATAAATAAAAAATAAATAAATAACTTTTGTCTAAAGTAATAAACCAATACCTGCTATACACTTAATCCACACTACAGATAATCCTTGACTAATGACTCATTGTTTAATGACCTTCAAAGTTCCAAAGGGGATATTTACAACTTGGATTTGAAATTCCAACAGTTGCCTACCCCAATGGTGACATATTTTGGTCACTGGGCAACTGGGTTGCATCTATAATGTCCTTCAGTCACATGACCCTGTGTTATGACAGTTTTGCCAAAAACGAACACTGATTTCCAGTTTTTGGCAGACCCCTGCCCATAGTAAATTGTTGCTTCTCTTAACAACTATGAATTTGTGCGATAACTACAGTAATTTGCTTAATGGGCAATACAAAAAGGTCATACAATTGTCATGTGAGTTTACTCACTTTAAGACTATAACAAATGATGATAGTGATGGGGAGGCGCCAGGTTGGTCATAACTCAAGAACTGCCTTTTCTTGCTGATATCTAATCTAAGCAAATCTGAGCATAGGAAGGTAGAGAGAGGTTGAAAGGCTATCAAAATTTCCTCCCAAACATGAAATTCTGTGGAGTTTCATCCTTGCTGGCACTTTGCTTTACCCTGGTTGGTCATGGAGAATCTTTGTGATAGTTTTATGTATTGGATTTTCATGATTAAACCTTTCTCAGTTGTAATCACCCTGTCTTCTTTCCCTGTATACTTCATCAGCAATATCGGACTAAAATTTTTAATGCTGTCAACAATCCATTTCCTAGAGATATTAAACCATTGCTTGCTAGTATTAACCTTGATATTCATTTCTTTTTTTATTGAAGAATTTAATAGTTTTACAAATATTTCCCCTTCCCCTTCCCTCCCTCCATCCCAACCCTACCCCTCCTTCAACCCTCCCTCCCCCCCCCAGCCTCCCAGAGCAAAATACAGGGTATAAACATTTAACAATCATACACTAACATAAGCTAACTAACTATAGCATCCTACCTCCTCTTGTACTTTAACTCCCCTTTTATTAAACTAACTTTTGATAAATTGTAACATTCCTTGTTCATTCATAAGCTAATTGGAATTTCTTAGTCTGATATTTATTCTGAATGTAGTCAATCCATCTTTTCCATTCCACCTTGTATTTTTCATCTGAATAATCCTTCAAATATGCTGAAATTTTGGCCATCTCTGCTAAGTTTACTACTTATAACATCCATTCTTGAATAGTAGGCAGTTCTTCCTTCTTCCAGTACTGCGCCACCAACAATCTTGCTGCTATTATTAAGTTCAAAATCAAATTAGTCTCTATAGCTGTACAATCTGTAATTATTCCTAACAAGAACAGCTGGGGAGTGAACTTTATCCTCTTTTTAAGAATATTTTGAATAACCCACCATATTTTTATCCAAAATGCTTTAACTTTTTTACAAGTCCACCATACATGATAATATGTAGCGTCAACACAATCACATCTCCAACATTTAGATTGTAAATTTGGATACATACAAGCTAACTTTTCAGGATCTAAATGCCATCTATAGAACATCTTATAAAAATTCTCTCTCAAGTTTTGAACTTGTGTGAATTTTACATTTCTTACCCAAATCTTTTCCCATGTTTCCATCAATATTGGTTCTTCAAAGTTTTGTGCCCATTTTATCATGCAATCTTTAACTAACTCTGTTTCCGAGTCTAGTTCTATCAGTGTATTATACAACCTTTTTATATGCATTTGACTCTGATCCCTAATTTGTTTTACCAAATTATCCTCATTTTCTATGATACCAATTTTCTGGTCTTTTTTCCATCTAGCCTGTAACTGTCCATAGAATATAAAGAATGCAAATATACATTTCAAATCAGCCATGCTGGGCAGAAACAAGGGAAGAAAATAATTGCCAAATAACTATCTCTAACCTTTCACCTATCAAATTTGAAAGTAAGAGCCGGATATGGGATAACATTCACTTATTATTGTACTGATGTGTTATTAGTTAATTTTGCAATTATACGGAAAGGAATGCCTTCTATGCTCTCTGATGATTGAGGCCAGTTTCAGTTCTCCTCTTCTTTGACCTTTGTAACCATGAAAAAAGAGTGATAAATATATTTCAAATATATGAATATTACTATGAATATCAACAAATAGAGTCTTAGGTTCAATGTCTAGTGAAGTGAATATTATCCTTATTTTCTTGTGAAGGATATAATCACTGTGAATTTAGACTTCCAGTGATTTCTTTGTATTTATCCTGATATAAACCCTACTGAGATATACATATCTCTATAATTTCAAACACTCTGACTTATGAAGCCTCATTTAGACAGGGTAATCTCTTGGTTACTATCATAGCAAGTTGCTTATTAACTGAAACAAAGACCCTCCAAATGAGTGTGAAGTTATAATACTGATACAAAGTATTTGCAACAAATCAGATGCTGAAAAACATTATATTTGAAAAGAGGATTGGAATTATAAATCTACAGTATGATATTATTAAAGAATCTGGCATTACAAATTTCCAGAAAGCCATAAGAGAAAAATGAAAGTGTTTGCAACTGGTCCTTTAATGAATGCAAAAGAAACTGTTTCCCCCTTGATTTCTCTTTGTCTTAACTTACCGTTTTGACAAGTGCAGCCTGGCCAGAGAAGAATAGCAGCAATGAGGAGCAGCCAGTCCCTCATAGCTCTTCAAGTAATCTCCCAACCACTAAAATTCAGATCGGCAGTTTGGCTATTTCATCTGATTTCTCTGAGCTACTGAAATCCCTTCCTCCTTTTTGCTTCTTGCTTTGCTTTTTGTTATGAAACTTGTGAAGAGGAAGTATTAGTGGAATAAGAATATGATCTTGATAGCTAATGAGGACTTCATGAAAACTTTGTGAACTTTGTGTTGCAGTGGTAACATCAAACAAATCAAGCAATAGTTCTACTTTCATTCCAGTATTGATCAATTCTGAACTTTCCCAAGGTCTTCAGTAGAAGCAGCTAACAACAACATTATTATACATGACTTTTGCGAAAAATTCTTGGCCATAGAAATCTTTGTCTCATTCTTCCACGTCTTAACACTTTATTTTTTATTGTAAATCACCCAGAGTGACTCAGATAAAAAGATAAAATTAGAAACTTGATAATAAATACATTACATTTGATATCTGTCATACCTATTTTATATTTATGGAATATTTTTAGAAATCTCAAGTTTGTACAGCTGGGTGAAAAAGTCCCGCACACTTTACGGTTTACGATTTATGCCATTTTTTAGATAGGCCATTGATTTTATGATATTTTATGATAACTGCTATGCAAATATTGTTATATTTCAATAAATACTGGTGGTTTTAAGTGAAAAGCATAAGCTTTTTGCAATGTGGTGCTGTTTGGATGGGGATTGTGAATTTTCTTGCATGCTTACAATGACTATGAAAACAGATTAACTGATGCATACCCAGTGGCATACATGTTGCAATTACTAAGGCCGATGCTAGTGTTTTGTTAACATTTTTATTGTTTGTGGCCCTGAAGAGGACCATTTAGGTAACCAAACATGGTTACTAATATGAAATTGGCCAGCCCTTATTGCTTATCAACAGGCGGCATCGCTTCGGCATAGACTGTATAAGCCTTTGCACGTGATCTTTAGTAACAATTTGGTTCCAGGCTGCAATAATGCATTGAATCAGCTAATTCTTGGTCTTCAGAAGCTTCTTGCTTATTTCGTAACCAATCTTGGCCCACAAGTTCTCAATTGGGTTCAAATCTGGGCTCTGAGCTGGCCAATCCAGGAGTCAAACACCATGCTTCATCATCCACTGCTGGATGGACTTGGCTCAATGACAAGGAGTGTTGTCATTCTGGAAGTAAAAGTCCTTCCCTACAAGTTGCTGAGCTGGAGGAAGAATGGTCTTTCCCAGGACTTCAACATACTGTTTGGAATTCAAGATTCCCTGCATGATTTGTATCCGACCAATACCAGAAGCAGCATTACAGCCCCAGATCATCATGTGCAATGGATGCTTCACAGATAGATTCAGGCAGTACGTCCTAAATTCTTCAGCTTGAAATCTTCTGACATACTTATTGCACTGATTAGCCTCTGTGCATTTTCATTGTTCAGCCAAAGCTCGCTGCTGATTGGCGACTTTCGATCCTAACATTCTCGAAAATTCAAGTTGTATTTGTTTTAGCACATAAACTCATTGAAAACCTTAAAAAGACTTTGGCTATATTAATAAAAATTATGCATCTCAATCCGACTATAGAAATTTTCATCAAAGTAATAATTTTTTGTGGTTCCCATGAGTGAAAAGTTGGTTAAATGTAAATACAGCTTTAAACTGAAAGCGTGCTGGACTTTTACACACAGCTGTATGCTGAAATGGGAATATTTTCCTTTTCTTTCTTCTCCAAGGCCTTGAAGATATTATTACTGTGAATTTATACTAATTGCTTTTGTATTTATCCTGATGCAAACATAACTAAGATACATCTCTTAAATTTCAAACTTCTAACTTAGGAAAAATCATTTTCTTGGCACAGAAAATGATTACAGACACTGCAGCCATGGTTCCTATATTATCAATGTTCTTTTGCAGGTATTATGTGCTATAGTGGCATCCTGAGGTTCTCATAAAATCACCTCATTTGGAGGGAAGAGAGAAAAAAGTGGGACAAAGTTTAGATGCTACAGCATGTTCTTGGTTAAATTATGCTAGAACTATATTCAATAAATATATTCCATTTTTATACCTTTTCTACTGTTATACATTTGAGGATATTTTTATAAGTAAAATGAACTATTAAATACAAATACTTCAATGAAATCAAACAGTGGACTTCTAGTTCAGTTTTAAAATAGCATTGTTACACATGGCAATCATTTGATTATTATCATATCAAGTTCTTTTTATTAACTGAAACAAAGTCCCTCAAAACGGATGTGAATTTACAATACTGATGCAAAGTATTTTTCTATTCAGAAATAAGTTGCTGAAAAATTTCTCCCAGCTATCACTATCTCTTCCTCATTTCATGTTTGTTTGTTTATTGTCAAGGAAACCAGGGGGAGGAAGTATTACTGGAATAAGAATATGATCTTGACAGGTAAGAGAGGATTCCACAAGAATTTTGTGAACAAACAAATCAAGTAATAGTATACCACCCACCCACCCTCCTTACCTGTATTTGAGCTCTTCAGGACTTCCGTGCAGGCGCACGGAGTGCATGGCACCTGCACGATGCTCCGTCAAGCAGCTGGAGCATCACGGAAGCATCGTGGAGTGTCACGGGATCGCATTCTACCCCATACATCCCTGCGACCAATCCACTCTCACAGAGAGGGCCTCCTCCGGGTACCATCCGCTAAACAGTGCGGGCGGGCGGTGCCTAGGAGTAGGGCCTTCTCTGTGATGGGCCCAACCCTCTGGAACGACCTCCCCCCCGATATTAGAACCACCTCTGATCTCCGCTCCTTCCGCAAGAAACTCAAGACCCACCTGTTTCGAGTAGCAGGTCTGGCTTAATTACAACCATAATCGTAACTGCATTTAACATCTATTCAAATCTTCCTGGATGGCTTTTTAAATTTTATATTAGGGTTTTAATGGGTTTTAAAATTGTTCTTGATATTTAATTGGTTTTGGGATTTTATAACAGACCGTGTGTGTGAGTTGTTTATGTTGCATGTCTTATGTCTTATGTCATTTTATTGTTTTGATTACGAATGGTCTGTACACCGCCCCGAGTCCCTACGGGGAGAGGGGGCGGTCTATAAATTAAATAAACTATAACTAAACTATAACAGGAGGTAAGGACGCATGTGTGCGTTGCAAGTGTGTGTGCGACAGCTGCGCACGTTCATGTGGTGGACGCTGGGCCCCATTGCACTGTAATGGTTCAACGGGATCCAGAACCCACCACTGAGCCAGATCTTCATAACACTTCAGGCAATGTCTCAACC
Organism: Natrix natrix natrix; assembly: GCA_029891615.1. Classification (NCBI taxonomy): domain Eukaryota; kingdom Metazoa; phylum Chordata; class Lepidosauria; order Squamata; family Natricidae; genus Natrix; species Natrix natrix. The sequence goes on along the minus strand of JAKRSK010008632.1, from coordinate 98,346 downwards.
ACCGAACCTCACTTCAACAGTTTGGCTTTCTCAGCTGATTTCTCCCAGCTATCACTATCCCTTCCTCATTTTACGTTTGCTTGTTTATTGTCAAGGAAAGCAGGGGGAAGAAGTATTACTGGAATATGAATATGATCTTGACAGGCAAGAGAGGACTCCACAAGAATTTTGTGAACAAACAAATCAAGTTCAGATTTTCAGGCAGTGCTTCCAATTCTTTAGAAGTAGAAATCACCACTTGCATTTCAGGGTTGATAAATTCTGAGTCTTCAGTAGCAGCAGCTAACAGCAAAATTATTATACAGGACATTTATGAAAAAATCTTGGTAGTCTCTTCATTCTTCAAGGTCTTAACGCTATTTTTATTGTAAACCATCCAGAATCAATCAAGTGAGTTGGGCAGTGTAGAGATTTGATTTAAAATTACATTTGATATCTGATATAACTATTTTGCATTTATGATGTCAATAAGTATAGGAATCCCATGTTGCAGATACATTTCTTAAATAACTCCGCAGTTTTAGAAACTTCAACCAAATATAGTTAATCATTAGCCAATAATATCAGGGAGACTGTTTACCTTAGTTCCTGTTTTTCCCCCAGATTCTGCAAAACTAGGGTTGCGTTGTACATCTATAAATATCCAGAAGGTTAAAATAGCACTGACTCCCAGGGAATAGAAGAAAAGAGAAAATAAAAAAGATGTTGACTCCTTTTCAGAATTATACAAGATCTACCTTTCTCTTCTTCCCTCATTTTTTACAGGTTTGTATAAGAAGTATTCTTTGCTGCCAATTCCATCAACTCTTTCTCAAGATAATAACATGTTTATTATCTATTAAATGCAGTTTGAATTGAGTCAACAAGATCATCTTTTTCCTTTATTGTAAACAGTGTTTCTCCCTCCCACCACTTGCAGAGACAGAGAAACTGGCCATGGAGGACAAGAAGAGCCATTACCAAGGCAGCAGTCAAATAAGAGGAACCTGAGACCTGGCCCAGAAAGTTGCTTGAGAAAAATATCTATGGAGATTCTCAATCATCCAGGTTATGGTTGTCTCAAAGGTGCTTTTATAAAGGGCAACAGGTCTTTCCCTTGAAAACATTTTGCTTCTCATCCAAGAAGCTTCTTCGATTCTAAGTTAATGGTGGGTAATGGAAAGATTTATATTCTTTGCAGTCATTTTGTCACTATTACACTGAGTGTTGGTTGCTAGCTCTCTCACTAGCACCTTATAGTGCATATTTCTATTTTCTGCAGCTTTAATATCTATATTATGTTGCATGTTCATGGCTCATTGATTGAAGATGAACTAAGCCAGCCATCACTATTTTATTTCTAGCAAAAATTAATTCTCACAGGCTTATGAAGGGTATAGGCATGTCATGGATAAGTCCTTTACTCCTGGAAAAGGGAATTTCTTAGGATGGTGGAGCACCACAGACAGAATCAGCAAGATCGTCCACAAACACAACATCAAGACAGCAGTCTACACAAACCGAAAAATATCCACCATCCTAAGAAACCCCAAAGACAAAATAGAGTTAGAAAATCAAGGAGTATATGAAATCCCATGCACCACCTGTCCCACCACATACATCGGACAAACCAACAGAAGAATAAAGGCACGCATTGAAGAACACAAAAACTCAGTCAGAAAGGAGGAGCCAACTTCTTCCCTGGTCCAACACCTCAAAGCCACAGGACATGATATAGGCTTTTAAAAGACCAGAACTATTGCCAAAATTGAACACTTTAACAACAGAATAATCAGAGAAGCTATTGAGATAGAAAAACGACCACACAGCATGAATAAACGAGATGATACCTCCCGCCTACCAGCCATTTGGAAACCCGCCCTCACTGACAAACGAGTCCCTAACACAAAGAATGATACCAGACCCACACTCACGAAAACCACACAGGATGTCACTATCACACATCCATGCAAAAAGCAAGCCCAAACCCACACCGATGATGACCACAAACCAGAAGCCCGACCACAAACCAGAAGCCAGACCACAGCTGCATTATTAGCCACTTTAAACCCTTCCAATCCATACATGAAGCAAACTGATGCCCACCACAGAGATGTGGCACGACCACAAACGCGAAGCCAAACAACAGTAATGCAGCTCACCAGCCCAAATCCCTCTGCAACTCAGACTAACACAAGCACAACCAGGCCCCCACCCAAACATAACACACCCCCATCCAATCAGAGCACAGCCAAGCCCCCTACCAATCAGAATACACCTCCACCCAATCAGAATGCAGCCAAGCTCCCACCCAATCAGCTCAAACCCCTACTGGCAGTTAAAAAGAGGAACCGGCTGAGATCTCACATTGCTCCTGGAAGCACCAAGCCGGAAGCACCAGCCTGAAGATGAAGATGAAGGTTCTCGTCATTCCCCAGTCACTTTCGTGGCTTCGTCATCCAGGAGCGCCGACAACATTTCTGCCTCCGCAGCTCCCGGGCGCGGCCGGATGGATGTAGCCAGAGCGACGCCGAGGCGGTCCGGGTGGACGAAAGAGCGAGCGAGCGAGCGATGGAGGATCAGGCAGCCTGATCCTTGGTCGCTCGCCCGCCGGACTGTCTCGGCGCCACTCTGGCTACCTCCGTCCGTCCGCGCCTGCGAGCTGCGGAGGCAGAAATGTTGTCGGCGCTCCCAGATGACGAAGCCACAAAAGCGACTGGGGAATGACGAGAACCTTCCTGCCTCTGCTGGACTTCGCGCACTCCTTGCAACTGCAATACACGTCCAGAAGCGGCTTTTGTGGCTAATGGGGTTTGGGCTTCTAGCCCAACAGCCCCTGGCACTTCTGCACGTCTATCGCAGTCGCGAGGAGCACGCAAAGTCCAGCAGAGGCAGGAAGGTTCTCGTCGTTCCCCAGTTGCTTTTGAGGACTGCGGATCGCGATCTGGCGGAGCACGCTCAGGAAGGCGGGGAATGGGATCACGTGTGCTGGAGGCTGAGGCAGCCTCAGCCTCCAGCACACGTGGTCCCATTCCCCACCTTCCTGATGACGTCACCAGCCTCACCAGCCATAAACCTCACTGCACGTCACTGTAAAACATAACCTATTCTGCTATTTCTATGTCCTCTGTTTAGCAATAACATTATAGCACACCTTGCAATATGCATGCAAAATGGGTCTAAATAAACCATTTTCTTTATTAAAACCTTGACAATAGCTTATCAATCAGAAAGGTCGGCAGTTCACTGGTTCGAATCCCTAGTGCTGCGTAATGGAGTGAGTTCGCGTTATTTATCCCAGGTTCTGCCAACCTAGCAGTTCAAAATCATGTAAAAATGCAAGTAGAAAAAATAGGACCACCTTTGGTGGGAAGGTAACAGTGTTCAGTGTGCCTTTGGTGTTTAGCCATGCTGGCCACATGAGCATGGAGATGCCTTCGGACGATGCTGGCTCTTTGGCTTTGAAACGGAGATGAGCACCACCCCCTAGATTTGGGAATTACTAGCACATATGTGCAAGGGGAACCTTTACCTTTAATAGTGTAAAGAGGTTTGCAAAACCATTAAACTCTTCTTTGGAATCTGAGGATGCCATATTATTTCTCAAAAGCAGGCTGGAGCTTTTAAACTGCAGAACTTCACAGCCACCTGAGGCTGAGGTCCTAATAAAGCGCTTGTGCAGGAACACAATCTGTAACTAACACACTGTTAGCAGTGTCTGTGCAGAATCACAACTCTATCAAATCTGAACATCCCTCTAGTCAAGCTTGAAAACACATGGACACTCCCTCTGCAGTCCTGCCCCTGGGTTCACTTTGCTCACATCTTCAATGGATCAGTCTGGATTTATATCATGGCAAAGTTTAGCCATTTTGCATTAAATAACAGTTTTTGAAGGTACGTAAGAAAGCCTGCAGCAATTTCTAAGATTTAGCTGAATCTTGTTATAATTAAAAACCTGGCTCTGCCAATTGATTTGGAGACCTGATGGGGGCGTTCCATACAGGAAGTGTTTAGTTGATTAAGAGAAGATTCCACCATCACCCTATTTTATATTGGCTCTTCCTTGTTTATCTTTGCTAATTTTAATATTTATTGTTTTATTGTTGTAATATTGTCATTTTTATCTCGCTATAAACCGTCTAGAGTCACTTGCTGATGAGATGGGTGGCAGATGAATTAAATAAATACATATTTATACAATTTCATTCAGTCAAAAAGAAAGAAAGAGAAAACAAAAGAAAAACAAAATCTTGAATCTCTTTGTGATTTTCCCATGTTAGAATTTAGAATAAGCAAAGATCCATTTGGCTGAACTTCCCTCTGATTCTTAACATCAGGTTGGATTATGCTAACTCCAGAGGAACCCAAGGAGGAATAATTGTTTGTAGAGGTTGGATTGGATAATGAATTGGAGCATTTACTGTATACCTCTGGTTTTTTTTACAAAATACATTGTAAGTTGTTAGGCGATAAAAATCTTTTTTTATTTTTTAAAGAATTCAACACATCTATATGCTAAATATACAAATTACAATTATCTACTGTCATTGCTTTAAGATGAGTTGATGACTGATAATTCAAATTAATCAAATGATTAAATCTAAAATGTACATAGAAAAAGATTCTACATTCCTCATTTTAGATGTATTATTAAATTTTGATTTGTAATGTTATATTACAATGTTTTATCTGTTTTAAAGATGGTCTGAAAAGTTGTTTGTAAATGTTCTTATTTTAACAATAAAGTTGGTGAAATCTAGCTTTTCACAATATAGGCTTTTAGGTTCACCTCCAATGTTGATAGGTGTTGACAATCCAGCTTCACATGTCATGTTAAAGAGAATATTTGGTTTCTGACATCCATCGTTTTGTTCCAAAAGGATGCTGTATATGGCCTGTTCTTCATTTATTTAGAGCTGTAAAATATAATGGGATCAATGAAAAAATAAATTTGTGATTTATTTGATAAATTTTTGCGATTTATCAAAGTCTTTTTTAAACTGCTACATCTTGATCATTAACAGAATGCAGCTTCTGATAATTTTATGATATTAACTGCTTCTATACATTTGCAAGAAGACTCTGAAATGTCAGCATCTCAATTTATTAAACTAAATGGCTAAAAAGTGACACAAACATTGTAGATCATTCTGTCACTGAGCAATTTCTTCCTTTTAAAAAATATTGACACAATAACATTCAATAAACTTAAAAATGTTTAGAAAGAATTTTTAATATTTTATTATATAAACTCTGGCAGTCAGAATGAATCTGAGGTGCACATTTTAAAAATAGGATTCTGGAATTAGATGCTCCCAAACTCTAATTCAGCCTCACAGGTAATGCTCTTGAGGAAAGATGGAATACAAATGCAATGAATAAACAAATTCCCATTATCCTCAGACCACACACTCAATAAAAGGATACTGGGATCTGTAGTCCAGCAATACAAAAAAATCATCATTTCCTTATTGGCTAAAAAAGAAGTTGTTTCAATAAAATGTCTATGGAGATTCTCAGTCATCCAGTTGTCCCAAAGGTGGTTTTTCAAGAGACAACTATACTTTCTTGTTTTTATTTGAAGATGTTTCACTTCTCGTCCAAGAAGCTTCTCCAGTTTTTGCTGGATAGTAGGGAATGGAAGGATTTATATTACTTGCAGGCAGTCATTTGCATTCTTTTAAAGAGTCACTGAGGCCACTTGGAAGTTTACCTGTGTCTTTAGGGTCACCTGAGTAGTGCAAATGGGTATGGAGCCTTCTTGGAACTGCTGAAAGAATTGTGTTGTAGACTGGAGATAGATAATATAGTATCCCCCCCCCCCCATTGAGAGAGGGCTGTTCAATTTTGATATAGATGGCCTCTATGACCCCTCTTTCAAACCAGTGGTCAAATGTGGACTTTGCTGTTTTCAAAAGAGTGGCCTATGTTTTTTGAAAATTCAGATGGACTGCTGAATTTTGTCCTGATGAGTTTGTTGTTGTTGTGACATGCATTTATGAAGTATTTTGTTTTGTCCACCACAAGGATAAAACACCCAGACACAAAGTGAGCAACTTGGTATATGCAGTACAAGGCAGTGAGACATGTGCAGATCTGTACATTGGGGAAACAAAACAACCACTTCAAAATGCATGGCACAAATAAGAGAACAAAAGGAGATCAAGACTAGATTCAGCGTTTAAAAGCTGAAATTTAAATTTGCATTTAAAAGATAAAGGTTACTCTTTTGAAGACACTCAACATTTAGGACAGAGGAGACCACTGTTTTGAAAGAGGGGTCAAAGGGATCATCTATGTCAAAACTGAACAGCCCTTTCTCAACAGAAGGGGACTGAAACAACATCTTCTATCTCCAGTCTACAACACTGTCATTTCAGCAATTCCAAGAAGGCTTCACCCCCATTTGCACTACTCAGGTGACCCTGAGGACACATATGAACCTCCAAGTGGCCTCAACAACTTGCTAAAAGAATACAAATGACCAGCTGCCTGCAAGGAATATAAATCCAGTCAGAGCTGAAGAAGCTTCTTTTAATAAATGTTCACTATGGAAATATTTACCTATAAATCTCAGCAGAAATTGGTATTTTACTACTACTATTGCTATTATTTGTAATTTCAAAGGGAAGCCCCAACATACAATAAGACTCCTGCAATCTACATAAAATTCCTTCCATTCAGAGCAATGGGAAAAAATATTATTGGAGGGGGTGAGACTTAAAAAAAACAGAAATGCAACAAGGAGGTATTGCTCATTATTTCATCTCTTCTGGTTTGTTGATGAATCCTGGAAGATTCCAAGACTGACAACCAGGAGATTGTTCTCTTTTGCAGCTGAAATGATTAGAAACTCTACTGTTATCCAGTGGCTATTTTCATTGACCACAGAGCAACAGATTTTCTTGTCTCAAAATGGATGTTTCCAAATGAATGCGTGTAATTTTACTTTATCTATTTCATTTGGATTGATATTGACATATTCCCCTCCCCTTTAAACATGTATGCAACTCACTTATGTTATATATACTGTAGATTTTTAAATATCATGTTTCCCCGAAAATAAGACAAGGTCTAATTTTCTTTCGCCCCACGAAATATAGCTTGGGCTTATTATAGGGGGAGGGCTTATTGTTTTGGGGTTGCCGGGCAGCTGCTCGCTTGCAAACTGGCTCCTGAAGAGCTGGGCACAGCCTCAGGGGCAACCATAGAGAGCACTCCTAGAGCAGCCGCTGCTAGAAGTCTTGGCAGCTGAGTTTTGGAGTTTGGAAACCGGAGAAGAATTTATGCTTGGTGCGCAGTGGCGGTGGTGGCGGCGGCCTGGCCCAGCACGGAGAGTTGGGCCAGGGCATGGTTAGGCTGGGAGGCATGCTTGCTGGGGGCGGAACAGGCATTCGCGCAACCCTCTTCTCCAGCCAGGCAGAGCTCCATGCACTGACCTAGGGGGTATCCCTAATGTGCCAGAGCAGGAGGTGGGGAGCGGGCAGAGTGCCACATGCCTTGGCATCTCAGGGATACCCCCCCCTAGGTCAGTAAATGGCCCTCTGCCCGGCTGGAGGGGGGGTTTGTAGGGCGGTTGCTCACCTCATGGCTGTTTCGTCCCTGAGGCTGTGCCTGACTCTTTGGGAGCCAGTTCGCAAGGGAGCAGCTGCCCGGCAACCCCAAAACAATAAGCCCTTCCCCTATAATAAGCCCAAGGCTTATTAAAAATAAAAAATTAAAAATAAAAAAATAAAAAACAGGGAAATAGTTGTGTGAGAAAAAATGATTAGAAAAGACATTTTGTAAGCTAGGAAATATCTTACAAAAATAGCTTTCAAGTAGGAAGAGAAAATGTAGCTTAATTATGAGGGACATTTTAAAAATTTATTGGAGCAAGTTGATAAGGTTGAACATGGGAGTCTCCAACAGACTCAATGTAATTATATATTTAAATACGTGTATGTATGTATGTATGTATGTATGTATGTATGTATGTATGTATGTATGTATATGTATGTATGCTGATTGTGCTGATTTGTGCTGATTTGTGCTGAGTATTTGTATTTGTGCTGATGAGTAGTGAGCTCCCTCCCATATTTGGGCATACCAGGGGTTGTAACACACACACACACACACACACACACACACACACAGTTGAAATGCTCAGATAAATAAGCTATAAAGAAGTGGACAAATCATTGGGAAAAGTTGAAGAATGGAACTGAAAGGTATGCAATTGAATTGTATCAATATTAGCATCACCTAAAAATCAATCCTGGTTTAACGCAGAAACACAAACAGAGGCATATACAATATGTATAGAATCTGATTAGTCCCTTCGCACAGAACACATGCATATACAGAGACACCACTGAGGATTAATGGTTGTGAAGAATTCTATAAGAACATGCTTTGAATGTTTTCCTTTCCTTCTTTCAAATAGCTATTTATATTTTTTTCTTTAAAATAAAGGCAAATCTGATCATACAAACCAAGACAGCGAGGGGGTGTTTGCCATTTTCCATTGTCACACTTTATTTTTTGTGGGCCATGAAGAAGGAAATGTTCTTGACACTTGAAGCTAATTTCTTCTTCGCTGCGGTAGATTCTCATCTCGGCTACATTGATGGCATTGGGAAGCTGAGGTGGTGGAGGACAGGTTTCTTTAACAAAAACAGCTCATAATTAGAATTTGATTAGGGTTAGAGCTAGACATTCTTAAACCTATTTTTAAAAAGATTTTTCCCCTAAGTATTTTGGGCCTGGTATGGCCCAGACTGTCATTAGATATGGTAACATGTAATGATAATCTAGATTTTGTTGCTTAGGCTAGCAGTTCTCATTTGTGGTCTAGACGTAGACTTTGAGAACGTCTGTCTAAGGCAAATGTGAAAAATACAAAGGAGCCAAATCAGTGACAAAGATAAAACAAAGAACTCAGTTATACCATTACAGAATTCCCAATATAGTTCAAGACATAATTCTTCATGTATGGACTATTTTAAAACTTATAAACCTTTCAATAAAGATACTCAATATGATCTGATTTCTACTTCACCCAATGAAGATGAAGGAGACTTTTATATCATATCTCTTTCTTATCTATTATGATTGAGAATTCCTTGATCACAATGAGTTTGAAGTTCTAATTAAATTTGTATCATACAATTAACAGGGCTTATTTTATTCAGGCTTTCAGTTGAGTTATAGGATGAAATATGCTTCGGCCTGAATGGTAAACTTCACAGGTAGTCTTTGTGGTACCTTACAAATTTGCTATTATAGAGAACAGGAACTTTCCATCTCATCCCTCCCCCCTCATTTCATGGAAGTTGACTATCACAAGCACCTTGTCCATGCCAACTGGCTGACTGTGATTGGAGACCTGCAGGTAACCAGGTGCCAAACTATATAGGTTTTTATATAAGTCAATGGCCACAATTGACCCTGGAAATCTGTTGGGAACCAATGAAAAGTCATATGTGCTATTCTTCATTTGAAGTTTCTCATTGTCTGTGGGGTGGACTGTTTGCATGATGAGAATTCTTGACTAAGCACTTCATTCTCCAGACATCTTCTCCAAGATTTAGCACCTAACAGCATGCTCTGATTATCTCTCCAGTAGTTATATAATGGAAATGGAGACATCACACTGAACCACAAACTGCAGCAGCTAGGATCCCATCAGACAGTGATATCCATACAGTTGCCACATAGACTTCCCTTTCCACAATGACACTGAACCCAAAGAATTGACCCATTTGGGCAACAAACGGAAAACAATTAGTGAAGTTGAACTCTATTGCTATTTGCCACATATAAAAGTATTTGGCATAAAAAGAAAAGAAACTTTTTATGCACATTTTATTTTATTGTCTAGTTTTGTTGAGTTTTGTATTTTCTTTTTTCACTTTTGTTAGACTTTGTATTTTAATATTTAGAATAAAAAATAAAAAAAATATTGGAAAAAAGTAGTGGAAACCTTGAACATAAATTAGATTAAGTTGGCGAAGCTGATATTGAACTTGAGTATGAGGAAAGGCCACCGGTTAGCACAAAATCAGACAACCAGTTGCACAAAAACAGACAACCAGTTGCAATCATTCATCTAATCCAGGCAAAGTTTATCCATTCAATGCAATGTTTGATTATCTATGAATTGGACAAAAGTAAGATTTAATTAATGAAAGATACTTAGAATGCTTCTCAGTTTCCCACAATTTTGAAAAGGAATGAAGACACACCTTGTAACCTGAATACTAAAATAGTTTATTTCATTTTAATATATTTCTTACTGATTAATAAGGGATTTTTTTACCATTTATTGTAAATTAACTGACTTAGAATTTTTTTTTGAAAGAACAGAATATAAATCTAACAATATATGTATAAATAATAAATAAATAAATAAATAAATAAATAAATAAATAAATACTCCTTAATGAAGTTTTTTGGGAATTAACTAGTAGCGATGTAATGATCCAATGGTCCTCTTAAGCAGCAGAGATTCTGAAACTAATTCCAGTGATTTTTTTTTTACTATGTCAAGAAACCTGTATGGATGTCTCCATGGAAATACTCAAAGTGAAAGATGAATTCTGTACTAGATTTCCATGCTTTTGTGCTATGTAAATTCACTTAGGTTGCTTAAGACACAAAAGACTCAAAGCAAAGAGCCTTTGTAATGTGACAAATGAAATGTTATCACTGAATTTGCCCTAATGGGAAAAAGTTGGCAAAAATATGCTGTCCAATGCAGGCTAGTAATCTGTGTGTCACAAAAGAGGTGGAGTGGAAGCTGTGAAGGAAACAAAATAGCTGCTAAGGAAGAAACCAACTGATTTTAAGGCTAATGCTGTATTTCCTTTTATCCTTGGATTATTGAGAAGGATTTTTTCTACATGGCAAACTGATCTCTTCTTTTGGAATGGATACATTCACACTGCCTCACTGCAGCATCAGATTAGACAAAGCATGCACAGCTCATGGGATCATAAGGGGGCTTTTCAGAAGAAACTGTGTGCCATTAAAAGATGCTATGTAGGAAGTCCTCAGGTGTGCCCCAATTTTATTTTTTAGATATGATTAACGTTATACTATTGAAGAAACTATAAACTTGTACATAGCATGCAAACGATACCTTTACACCGTGGCTCAGGAAGCCATAATCCATTAACACAATATGTTTGATGCAGATTGGAACCACAGCGGTAGTTTGCAAACTGGTTGGTCTGAAACTGCTTCGTAGTCTGAACAGTTGGTTGAAAGACTGCATACTGTGGACGTGTACAACTTCGAGGATTAACTAACAATTCAAATATTGTTACATAAGTATTTATATAATAAGTCCATTATTCTTCTCTTTATTTATATACTCCATTCTTCTTCTTCTAGGTTATCTGACTTCATATTCCAAGTACATCTATCAAAAATATAGCCTATCAATATTTGGTTTATTCATCTGTTACTACTCTGATTGACAGATTATAGGCATCTCTTTCTATTCTCCTATATAGGATTTTAAATTTGATGTGCTCCTCAAATTAAATTGCAGGCAGATAAGGCAGAGAGTTGCCTTGAATGAGGTGGGCAGCATACAGGTTGGATTGATAAACAAACAAGCCAATAAATCAATAAACCTGAATAATCTTATCTCTTGCCTTTCTGTTCCCATTCTGAATTTCAAGGCTACCAGTTATAGATCTCCCCTATTGTGAGGAACTTAGGAATCTTAATCTATAGTAGACTGTATTGAAAACCATTCAATAAAATAATTAAAATTACAGGTTGACTCCACTTTTCTGTGACAGGCCCTCATATGTTGGGACCAGTGACGTGCAGTCAGGTGAGGCAAGTGAGGCACAGCCTCACCACTCTCATCATGAAAAAAAAAAGTAAAAGGAAAAAGCTGAGCTAGTTGCTGCCTCACCATGGATGACTCTGCTTAACCTCACTGGAGCTCTCCCTCCCCAAGTGTAGTGACTTCCTCCCCAGGGCCCCATTCATTTCTCTCTCTCACACACACAGCTGGATAAAACTATATAATAATCTAGCCCAGCTTCACTGATTACAAGTTTGAAAAGGCAACGTGGCTCCACCTGCAATCAAACTACACTTGGGGAGGGAGAGCACAAGCGAGCACTGAGGAGACCACAGGAGGAGGCAGGAAGCCAGGCAAAGAGCCATGCTGTAGTACACACACTTCTCCCCAGCCTCTTTCTTTTGGAAGGCTCAGCTCGGCTCCCCTCCGGCTTCTCTGCCTCTCCTCTCACCCCAGCCTGCCAGCAGGAGGTGGTGGGTGGGCTTTATTGTGTTCCAGGCATTTCCCACCCAGACAGCAGGCTGCATTTGCAATGGTGGAGGTGTTTGGGAAAGGCAGCAGGGGAATGGGGGGGGTATGGCAGAGGAGCTGCTTTCAAGCCACTGGAAAAGATATCCAATCCAACTTTTGTGTGTGGGGGGGTTTGTTTGAGAGTGAGTGAAGAGGGAAGGGGTAGGAGAGATAGTCCAATCCAACTTCTGTGCGTGTGTGTGTGTGTGTGTGTGTGTGTGTGTTTTTGAGAGAGGGGGAGGAAGGGAGAGAGGGAGGAAGGAGGGGAAGGAGAAGAAAAAGAAAAAGAAAGAAGGAGCAAAGGAGAAAAACAAATGCTGTCGCTTTAAATTGGAACTGAGCATGCCTGGCTGTGGAATTCTGGGAGTTGAAGTCCACAAGTCGAAAAATATTTGAAACTCAGCATTGTGCCAGTGCCTCACCAGTCATAAACCTCACCGCACGTCACTGGTTGGGACACTGTTGGGACATGTCACTCCTAGTCCTTCTCTTTGTTAGATTAGACATGCCAAGTTCCTGCATCCGTTCATCATATGTTTTAGTCTCCAGCACCCCAATCAGTTTTGCTACTCTTTTCTACATCCTTTTTAAAATATCAACATCCTTTCTTAATTATTCTTCATTGGCTATTTTGGTAGCTGCAGAACACTACTGGCTCATATTTAAGTGATTGCCTAGATCCCTCTTTAAGTTACTGCTGTTGAGCTACATGCCATCTATTTTATACCGATGCATTTAATTTGTCTTGTGTAAGGGTAAAGACATAATCCCACCAGGATTATATTTGGGACTGAATCATTTTCAAAAGCACTAAAATCTTTCTTTTTCATAGGCCCTGTGAAAATCCCCTTTAAATAGGGATCAGACATGAAAAAAAAGGTTCCTGTGAACCACACTGGCATAAACCAATTCAATATGATCTACACCTCCTAGCAGGAACTCCCATTGTTATCACTTCTGAGCAATCATGTCAATAATAAATACTGATGTATTCCAAGACAGGCCTAAAATTCATTTCTGTAAGTTTACCCATAACTCTCTGGCTTACCAAGACATGAAGGTAATTCCCACTGCCCATGAAGACACTTAGCTGGGTTGGTCCCAGTAAGGACAGATCGTTTTTTGCATTTGTATGTCACGGTGTCACCATGCCTGTATGTGGATGACTTAACATTGACTGATTGACCATTTACAATTGTTGGAGGTTGTCTACAAGTTTTTACTTCCTCTGTTGAAAGTAGAAGTAAGGAAGCAAAAAAGGTATTATTACATAAAGGAATTAATAATATAGCTTTTTCTAACAATTTGCCCCCTTTGTTTCATATACCCACTGTAGCTCCATTATCTATCTATTTATCAATCGATCAATAAAAATAACACATTATGGACGTTTTTATTTTTTCAGGCCTTTAATATCTCTGACAGAAAGTTCTGGTCAAATGAAGGAGGCACATCCACGTTCTACTGCTAACTCTCAAATTATACTACATTACTATGACTTAAATATTTTTTTGCTAATTATTTGAATCATTTGCTGCAATTCTTGTCAAGTTATTATTTTATTTTCAACACTGAAGTCTCAAAACCTGAGATGGTATTTTTAACCTGAATTGGTGAATTGGCTACATTCATTTTGTCTCCAATACTTTGTCCCAAATTTTCCGAATATTATGCTACCTCTAGCAATGTCTGACTCTACCATTTGTTCTGATGGAGCCATGGAAATGCTACAAAGAGAAAGACTCAATTTGTACTTCCTGTTGCAAGGAACAAAGGCTCAAATATTAGAACTAAGCACAGGGATATATTTATGACTCATGAGATTATTAGAATAAATCAGAATACTTTAATTCCTCTACGATTTTGTTACTTACAACACTGGAAAGGAATTTCATCCCTTCCATTCTCTTCTAATAATATATTGGAATCTGTTTTGAAGGAAGATTCCAGTTTGCACACCATGGAACACACTCCCTCCTCCACTCCCCCCCCCCCCGATAAATTGAAGAAATGACCGTATTACTTTTACAAGTCTGTCTGCTCATATTTCTTCTTCTGAACACATCTTTCAGGCAGTTACTGCTTACCTATGCATGATGGTAAGGGTGCCCATTCACCATCCACACACTCTATGGTTTTTGATCCAGATAATGCAAATGAGATCTCACACTGAACTTCCAATCGATCACCATGCTGGTACATTGGTTTAGGTTCACCAATAATTGTGCCATGTGAAATGATGGGTGATGCTGGACAAGGTGTAACGTTTTCTAGAAAAAAGAGAATATCACTTTATTTTGAGTGTTTACTCAAGTCCCAAGCAGATATGCTTGAATATTATTGTTGTTGTTATATCTATTACAACAATTACAAACAAGCACAGGAACAAAACAGTAGAAGTACAGTAATAGATAATGTTTGTTAAAAATGTCAAAATAGGTGTAGTGTCCAAGAGTATATATTAGAAATAACTTTTAAAAAATAAATAAGTAGATTTTTGTGTCTACTATTGTTATCTGGTACTTATTTCTTCCGTTACCCTCAAAAAGATGTGGATTACATTTACAAATCTTACAAAGACATGTGAAGTTGTAGCAATAGCTAGAAAGCTCTTCAGCAAAGTCTACATGTGACTTTTCAATAATTTTCTTCTTCAAAGCATGTGGAATGTTAGAAAAGCATCAACTCTTCTGACTTGGCACTAATCAACAGGGGAACAATGAATGAAAGTATTAGAAAGTAGAGGAAAGTTATATTTAGAACCAAGTGCTCCATTTTAAGAATGGTAATGCTGAACATGGTCAAGCATTTATCTTAAATGCCTAGAAGGATCCCAAGAGGGCCCCCTGGCTAAATATCAGAGCAAAGACAACTTTCTCCTTCAGATTAAATACTGAAGAAAATTCAGAAATAAGCAGCTTTTGTTGTTGAGTCAGCCATGGCTGAAAGAAAAGGAACCTTTGATACCATCAATCAATGTAACGTTCTGGATTAATTTAGGACCTTGGGAAATGGGGCACTTATTGAGATGTTTCTTCTTATTCCACGGCTGGTTCCAGTCAATGTAGGGTGGAGCAGTGTAGTATGAACCTCTTGCTTTGTGAGCTGACTAAATGCTTAGCCCCATCCCTTTCTAAACACCTGTATGAAGTTGTTGGAGGAGGTCATTCACCAATTTCTGTGCAGTATTATCCTATTTCAGTTATACCTAGTTGTACATTTCTATACCTAGTTGTTCAAGTGAATCCATCACAGTACTGTCACAATATCCAGATGGCTGTGTGGGTCTCAATGGGGAAGAACAGACTTTAGATCCAACCTAAACAAGATCAAGTGGCTATGGGTTATTGACCTTATCAGTCTTGACTCTGAGTGGAATTGCACTTCTTTCCTTGGGTTCAGTTTATATTTCTTGCACACATGGTTCCTGTTTGAAGAGCAAGTGGCAACTGTGACTGGAGAGCTTTGCAAAACTTCATCTTGCATACCAATTGTGCTTGATCCTGACTCAGAGCAAGAAATAGACATCATAGAAGCCTAAAAATGCATTTTATTAATATTGCATATATCAAACTTATATCAAACTTATATCAAACAAATAGTTTTTATAGGGGAACATCTGACAGTCATTAATGCCTTAGTCACCTCCTGATTGAATTATTGCAATGTGTTGTACATGGGGCTATGAACAGTCAGGAAAATTCACTTGGTCCCGAATACAGTGATATGGGTAATTATGTATGTCTCTCATTTTGCCCATATGACATATGTACTCTGTGAACTGTTGTGGCTCCCAATCAGGGGTAGGTTCCTGCCAGTTCTAACCTCTTCTATAGAAGAGGTTCCACAAATCTATTGTGCCATTTAGAACCGGTTCCAGCTCCCTCCCCCAGCCCATCCGCACCACGCTTGCTGCACCCGCCAGTCACTGATTGGCTGGCTCACCAATCGCCCCGCCCGCCTCTAAGAGTCCTATCTAATCCTTAAAGTCTTAAAGCTGTCAAGTTTGATCATCCCTGGAGTTTTTTTTTTCTAAAGGGTTAGGGTGCAAGGGTCTTGTACTAACCTTTTTTGGCTCATGTGCCACAAGTGGGTGGAGCGCAGGGTGGGTCGTGTGTGGGCGTGCCGCATGCATAATGCAATGTGCAAGCCCCCAGTGTGCATGCACGCACTACAAGCACTCCCCTCAATTTTTATATACTTTTTTTGCCCTCCCCAGGCTCCAGATGCTTTATAGGAGCCTGGGGAGGGCAAAAAGAGCCTCCTCCACCCCACGGAGGCCCTCCGGAGGCTTCAGGGACCACCCGGAGGCTTCCCTGAAGCCTTCGGAATGCTTAAAACGACCATCCGAGCAAACTGGAAGTGACTTCTGGTTTGCTCAGAGGATTGTTTTGAGTGCTCCGAAGGCTTCAGTGACCGTCTGGAGGCTGCCCTGGCACCTTTGGAGTGCTCAAAACGACCCTCTGAGCAAACCGGAAGTCACTTCCAGTTTGCTTGGAGGGTCATTTTAAGCTTTCTGAAGGCTTCAGAGACCATCCAGAGGCTTCCCTAACAGATTTGGAGCGCTTAAAATGACCCTCCGAGAAAACTGGAAGTTACTTCTGGTTTGCTCGGAGGGTCGTTTTATGCGTTCCGAAGGCTTCAGAAAAGCCTCTGGACAGTCCCTGAAGCCTTTGGAGTGCTCAAAATGACCCTCCGAGCAAACCGAAATCACTTCCTGTTTGCTGGAGGTTTATTTTAAGCATTCCAAAGACTTCAGGGAAGCCTCTGGATGGTCCCTTAAGCCTCCGGAGGGGGGCGGGGGAGGTCCTTTTTGCCCTCCCCAGGCTCCTATAAAGCCTCTGGAGCCTGGGGAGGGCGAAAAATGGCTTTAAAAAAGGGTGAACTCAGCTTAGGGTGCCCTGACAAATGGCTCTGCGTGCCACCTGTGGGACACGTGCCATAAGTTCACCATCACTGGTCTTGTAACTTGACAGCTTTAAGACTTGCACACTTCAATGCCAGAGTTCCTGAGCCAACATGACTGGAGGAGGAATTCTGGGAGTTGAAGTCCACAAGTCTTAAAGCTGTCAAGTTTGAACACCCCTGGGGTTTTTCTTTCTAAAGGGTTAGGGGTGCAAGGGTCTTCTAACTTGACAGCTTTAAGACTTGTGTGCTACAAATGCCAGAGTTTCTGAGCCAACATTTTGGTTGCTAAGCAAGGGTGTTGTTAAGTGAGTTTCACCACATTTTACAAGTTGGCCACGCCCACACAGTCACATGACTGCCAAGCCACTCCCACTCGGTCACATGGTTGGCAAGCCACTTCCACCCGGTCACATCGCCAGCAAGCCACTCCCACAAAGCAGGCCACACCTACAGGTTCTAAAAAGTTTTGAGACCTACCACTGCTCCCAATAGGCTTCAAAGTGCAATTGAAGGTGCTGGTTACCATCTATAAAGCTCTACATGGGATAGGATTGGCTACTTGCAGGGCCAACTGCTCCCAGGTGTATATATTGATCTGATTTCCCTCAATGAAAAATGTCATCTTAGGGACCCAGGTTGTCTGCTTTTCTGAGAGGTGCACCAGCCTTTTTGAAACAATTTTCCCCCAATGTAAAAATGATCCCCACCTTAAACTCCTTTAGAAAAACAGCTAAGATCTTTCCTATCTGCCTTTGGGTAAGGAGAACCAGATTTCTCAAATGACGAGCTTCTTACCACCATTGTATTTTCTTAGAAGGTGTTAATGGAATGCTTTAATAATTTGTTGATCTTTTTTTTTCTTTTTGTATGCTTCTTCTTGAGCAGGGGTTATACTAAAAACCTCCAAGTTCCCTTCCAACTCTGTTATTCTGTTACATTTTTATATATATTTTCTTTTATGATATTCTTAATATATTTTTTTCTTTTCTATATCTGTTTCCTTTTTTCATTCTTTTCTGCGCTTTCTATTTCTCTTTTTTTAGTTTGTATTTTTACTGTTGTAATTGTAATTTTTTATAAATTTTAATTAAAAAATTGTATGTTGTTTAATGATTACAATAAAGAACCGCACTTCAAATACAGCTGTTACTTGTCAGTACAGAAGAATTGCCATTTCTTTCCTTTTGCAATATACATTTCTGGTTTTGTGTAGGTGGTCAGTATAATACAGTGCTTCTCAAATAGTGGGGCCCTCACAGTCGCGACTCAAGCCTATCCATCTCGGGCAGCCACAACAAGGCGACTGCTCCTCCCACGGCCAGCGGCGGCGCCCATTTATCAGGCCTCTGACCCGGAAACTTTATCGGCCGCTGGAGCCGTACGGGAACCAGATCTAGTGCCAGCTAAATGGGTGGGGAGTAAGGCGGGGCCCCGGCGGAGAGAAGCGAAACCCGGGCTTCAAGGATGCGTCTCTGTCTGGAGAGTTTCCAAGGCTCCATGGTAAGGAAAGGCGAGAGTTTCCAAAGCTTAGAGTGCTCTGGTGTTTTATCCCGCTCTCCTTCCCTTTGAACCCCGCTGCAGAGAAGCTTGTTGAGGGAGCCAATCAGCGAGCATTTGGTTGGCATAAAAGTCAACAGCCTCTGCGGCTCCCTCCCTCCCTAAGTCGGTGGTCATCTTAAGGACCACTTGGACAGTCTTCGCATCTGGGATGCGTGGGTCTTTCCCACTGAGACGAGCAGGTGTTGTTTCTAGAAATCACTGCGTGTGATTTGTGTGTGTATGTGTGTGTTTGTGTGTGTATACATGCACATACAAGTGTCATTTCTTCAGTGTTATCACAGAAGTGAGTACACCCCTTAACATTTTGTAAATATTTAAGTATACTTAAATATTTACAAAATGTTAAGGGGTGTACTCACTTCTGTGATACTCTATATATAAATATATGTATGTATATGTTCTAGCTGTGCTCCTTTAAATCTTTTATGCTACAGTTAATAAAGCTATTCTTTGTTGTAAATTGATCCACATTTCTTTCTTTTTTTATTCTCTTATACGTTAATAAGGATACAGTGTTATGCAGAGGTGTACTTATAACAATTTTATAGACAAATGATACTATTTACAGTCGTGTGGGGGGCGCGAAATGTTTTCTTCTTCCTAGGGGGGGCATGACAGAATATAATTGAGAAGCACTGGTATAATATTACAATAGATTTGGAATTCTGCTATCTGACTTCTTTTTGTGCTTGGTTATGATAAAAGTACATTCAAAAGTCCTATTAATATAATGAAAAAGAAATAATCCCATTGCCTCTAAAATATTTTTTAGAAAACCTGAAAAACAATTAATATTACTATTCATATAAACATTTTCTTTTCCCACTTTTCACCTCAAATACAGTAATAATTCTTAAATTGCCCATTTTTACCTTTACATATTGGAAGCTGTGGAGACCATCCAAACTGATAACATTGTGTAGATTCAGAGCCGACTCTTGTGAATCCTTTGTTACAATCAAAACGTACCACCATTTTATGCTGAAATACGTCCAGTCTTGGATCAATTGTGCCATCTTCCAAAAATGGAGTATCACATATTATGGCTATACAAATATTGAATAAAATGGAATGTTATTTCAGAATGAAACTGCTTGCCAGAAAGTTTGAGACATTTATGTTTAGATATAAAATAAACATGATTTTATATTCCTTAAATGCAATATGAGTTCTTCTAAATATTCCTTAGAGTTTCCCAGTATTATACTGGAGTGAAGTGGTGGTGGTGATTGTCATCCAGGAATCCCTTATGGCTTTTGAGGGCACTACTCTACAGATCATCAGATACGAGACCCTGTTCATTAAATTGCACTCCAGAGATTAACTGGGATTGTTGCTGTAGTTCCTACTGTACAATAACCTCCGTAGCTGAGCTCCTTCATTCCATTTCTAGGATGAAAGTGTGGTTCCCCAGACTTCAGAGGACTTCAGTTTGCCTTCTCTAGGAGTGGGGTCAGATGACTCAGGAGTTCATGCCCATCTTGATGGTCATGCACTTATCTCAGATCATCCAGAGCCCAACATGGGATAATGAGCATACTCCAGAACTCATTTCCTTTGGAGTAGTAGCTGTGTGACCTGGAATTGGGAGAGCTTCCAGTATCTTAGATCACACCCTGATTACTATGTGATTCTCTAGTGCCTCTATGGATCCATTAGATTGGTCTGTCTTAGATGATGGATACATAAATTTCAGGGGAGCTGGATGGTTGTTCCTGCTGGTCTACTTTACGGTCTGTTCAAAGACTTGGTCACTGGTTGGAAGAAGAGTGGGGCTGAGGAATTGTATCAGATAGCAACCATGCAACCTCTCCTCTCAGGAATCCTGCCATTTCCAATGGTTTATGAAAAAGCTGAGAGAGATGAACAGACAGAAGAGATGTCTAGAGTATTGCTGGCACTCAACAAAGGATAAACTTGACCAAATATGGGTTAGAGTCTCTACTAAGGTCTATCGTGTGGCAGTAAGGATGATGAAGCTTCAATGCTTCTATACCCCTACTGCCTGCACTGATAGTTGCTCCATGGCCCTGTCTAGGGTGACACAAATCCTTTTGAATAAATGTTTTGTAGGAGCATACAGAGAAACTTTCTCAGAATCTGTAAGAAAAAAAAGTCTCAGATAAGTTAACAGTTAGATGCCAGCCTTGTTGCAGGTCCCGGGCAGATGCCTGTGAAAAAGTCTTATTTGGGAACAGTTTGAAGTGTTGGACATGACAAAATGGACCAGGTATTTAGGAATGGGAGTTCAGCCATCTTCTCTATAGATCATTGTCCCTTCTGGCTCATTAAAGGAGCCTGTAGGATACCCCTAGTCACTGCTTAATACTAGACAATTTTAGTCCTGTATTTAACCTTGTTTTGGAAAGGTGGTTGAGAAAGTTATTGTACACTGCTTCAGATGATCTTGTGTTTGTGAAATAGAGCCAACTGCTCTGCCCCTTGGACTCACTATAAATGGGATTGTGTGGTGCCTTTCCAGAAGTGGGACCATTTTGAAACTGCCACAATTCAGCATTTTCAGCTTTAGCAGCACCTAATTATTATGATTATTAAGTCTTACAAGAACTAACAATCCTGTGATTAATCTTTAAAAACATTTCTCAATAAATCATTTTGATTTGTACATACAGTGGGGCAAAAAAGTATTTAGTCAACCACCAATTGTGCAAGTTCTCCCACTTAAAAAGATGAGAGAGGCCTGTAATTGGCATCATAGGTAGACCTCAACTGTGAGAGACAAAATGTAAAAAAAAAGACCAAACAATCACATTGGCTGATTTGGAAATAATTTATTTGCAAATTATGCTGGAAAATAAGTATTTGGTCAGTATCAAAAGTTCATCTCAATATTTCGTTATATATCCTTTGTTGGCAATGACAGAGGTCAAACGTTTTCTGTAAGTCTTCACAAGGTTGGCACACACTGTTGCTGGTATTTTGGCCCATTCCTCCATGCATATCTCCTCTAAAGCAGTGATGTTTTGGGGCTGTCGCTGGGCAACACGGACTTTCAACTCCCTCCAAAGGTTTTCTATGGGGTTGAGATCTGGAGACTGGCTAGGCCACTCCAGGACCTTCTTACGAAGCCACTCCTTCATTGCCCGGGCAGTATGTTTGGAATCATTGTCATGTTAAAAGACCCAGCCACGTTTCATCTTCAATGCCCTTGATGATGGAAGGAGGTTTGCACTCAAAATCTCACAATACATGGCCCCATTCATTCTGTCCTGTACACGGATCAGTCGTCCTAGTCCCTTTGCAGAAAAACAGCCCCAAAGCATGATGTTGCCACCCCCGTGCTTCACAGTAGGTATGGTGTTCTTTGGATGCAACTCAGCATTCTCTCTCCTCCAAACACGACGAGTTGTGTTTCTACCAAACAGTTCTATTTTGGTTTCATCTGACCATATGACATTCTCCCAATCCTCTTCTGGATCATTCAAATGCTCTCTAGCAAACTTCAGATGGGCCCGGACATGGACTGACTTAAGCAGGGGGACACGTCTGGCACTGCAGGATCTGAGTCCCTGGCGGCGTAGTGTGTTACTGATGGTAGCCTTTGTTACGTTGGTCCCAGCTCTCTGCAGGTCATTCACTAGGTCCCCCCATGTGATCCTGGGATTTTTGCTCACCGTCCTTGGGATCATTTTGAGCCCACGGGGTGAGATCTTGCGTGGAGCCCCAGATCGAGGGAGATTATCAGTGGTCTTGTATGTCTTCCATTTTCTAATTATTGCTCCCACAATTGATTTGTTCACACCAAGCTGCTTGCCTATTGCAGGTTCAGTCTTCCCAGCCTGGTGCAGGTCTACAATTTTGTTTCTGGTGTCCTTTGACAGCTCTTTGGTCTTCACCATAGTGGAGTTTGGAGTGTGACTGTTTGAGGTTGTGAACAGGTGTCTTTTATACTGATGACAAGTTCGAACGGGTGCCATTGATACAGGTAATGAGTGCAGGACAGAGGAGCCTCCTAAAGAAGAAGGTACAGGTCTGTGAGAGCCAGAAATCTTGCTTGTTTGTAGGTGACCAAATACTTATTTTCCACCATAATTTGCAAATAAATTATTTCCAAATCAGCCAATGTGATTGTTTGGTCTTTTTGTTTACATTTTGTCTCTCACAGTTGAGGTCTACCTATGATGCCAATTACAGGCCTCTCTCATCTTTTTAAGTGGGAGAACTTGCACAATTGGTGGTTGACTAAATACTTTTTTGCCCCACTGTATATATCCATCAAAATAAATATCAATATCAAGTAGATTAGGTCAAATAAGGAATTTGAGACCCCCATTTTATTTAAACAATAAAAAGCTGCTTTAACAATATTTCAATAGATAGTAAACTTTTCATTATTCAATAAAAATGGTATCTTGGACATTGGATTCAATTGCATTTCTATAGAAAAGAAATGGGTAAATTAATCTAGTATCAGAGATTAAATCAGACTATGTTCCAATCAAACATGTTTTGGCAATGCCTAAAATCATTAAATTAGGCCATGTTATCAGTAGTATCCTCCTTCTTTGGATTTTCCCTAGTGTTGCTTGTTTTTCCACGGTGTTTGCCTGTTCACAAAGTGAAGTTGTCAATGCACAATTTATTTATTTTTATTTGATTTGATTTCTAGACTGCCCCCTCTCCCCGAAGGGACTCGGGGCGGTGTACAGGTACCAAATTAAAAACCATACAAATAATCATAAATATAATTAAAATCGAATTAAACTTTAAACCCCTGTACAAATTTATAAAAATTAAAAACTTAGTCTAAGACCAACCTGTGAAATTTAAAAATACAGACTGAGGTGGGAGAGCTGGAATTAGGCCAAGCCGGCTAGATTAAACAAGTGGGTTTTGAGCTTCTTACGGAGGGAGCGGAGGTCCGTGGTTATTCTAATATCAGGGGGAAGGTCATTCCAGAGGGTCGGGCCCATCACAGAGAAGGCCCTTCCCCTGGGTGCCGCCCGCTGGCACAGCCTAGTGGACGTCACCCGGAGGAGTCCCTCTCTGTGTGAGCGAATCGGCCGAAGGGATGTGTGGGGCAGGATACGATCCCGCAAATAACTAGACCCTGTGCCATGGAGCGCTTTGAAGATGATAATCAGCACCTTGAAACGCACCCGAAAAGCTACAGGTAGCCAGTGCAGCCCGCGCAGGAGAGGTGTTACGTGGGAGTATCTAGCGACTCCCGAGACTGCCCGCGCGGCCGCATTCTGAACCAACTGCAGTCTTCGGGTGCATCTCAAGGGGAGCCCCATGTAGAGAGCGTTACAGTAGTCTAGCCGGGACGTCACAAGCGCATGGGTGACTGTGTGAAGGGCGTTCCGGTCCAATAGGGATGCAATTGGTGCACCAGGCGAACCTGGTGAAATGCCCCCCTTGCCATGGCTGTCACATGGTCGTCCATTGACAGCCGGGCATCTAGGAGGATGCCCAAATTGTGTACCCGATCCACGGGGGCCAGATGTTTGCCCCCAATGGCCAGTGATGGAATCAGCTGGTTGAACCGGGGCGCCGGTAGCCACAGCCACTCCGTCTTGGACGGGTTGAGCTTGAGTCTGTTACTTCCCATCCAGATCCGTACGGCTTCCAGACACCGGGACATCACTTTGACGGCATCGTTGGGGTGGTTCGGGGTAGAGATGTACAGCTGGGTATCATCCGCGTACAGATGGTAATCTACCCTGAACCCACAAATGATCTCGCCTAGCGGCTTCATATATGCATTGAACAGGAGAGGTGAGAGGACCGACCCCTGTGGCACCCCACAAGTGAGCGGCCTCTAGGTCGACCTCTGCCCCCCTGCCAATACAAATTGCGCTCGGCCAGAGAGGTAGGAGGAGAACCATCGCAGAACGGTGCCCCTCACCCCTAGCCCCTCCAGTCGATGCAATAGGATACCATGGTTGATGGTATCAAAAGCCGCTGAGAGGTCTAGTAGGACCAGGATGGAGAAGCAACCCCCATCTCTGGCCCTCCAGAGATCATCCACCAACGCGACCAATGTCGTCTCCGTGCTGTGGCCGGGCCGGAAACCGGACTGGCGCGGGTCCAGATAATCAGTTTCCTCCAGGTGGCATGGAAACTGTTGTGCAACCACACTCTCTACAACCTTAGCCAGAAAGCAAAGGTTGGAGACGGGACGGTAGTTGGCTAACACAGCTGGGTCCAGGGAAGGCTTCTTGAGTAGGGGCTCACCACCGCCTCTTTCAACAAGAACCCCTCACTCAAAGAAGCGTTAACTAACTCCTGGAGCCAGCCTCGTATGACCTCCCAGGATGCCAGTACAAGCCAGGAGGGACACGGGTCCAGTAAACATTTGGTGGCTCGCAGTCGCCTATGCAACCTGTCCATATCGTCGGAAGTAACAGAGTCAAACTCCTCCCAGAGTGGAGCCTCAAGACCCACCTCCGACATCCCCTCTAGACCACGAGTAGAGACCAACTCGCTTCGAATCTGAGCGATTTTGTCCTACAGATACTCCCCAAATTCCT
This sequence comes from Natrix natrix natrix, assembly GCA_029891615.1. NCBI lineage: Eukaryota > Metazoa > Chordata > Lepidosauria > Squamata > Natricidae > Natrix > Natrix natrix. Next base: position 73,089 of record JAKRSK010008632.1, on the reverse strand, counting down.
CTGCTCTACCCTGCAAAGGGGCTTCCCGCGGCCTCTGTTGAAGGAGGGAGTGGGTTACCCCAAACAGGGCGGCAGGGCAGTTATCTGCGGACTCAATAAGGGTGGCACAGTACTGACGCTTGGCCACTCTCAATGCCACAAGGTAAGTCCGTAAATGGGCTCTCACCTGTGATCGGTCAGATTCAGAGTGGGACGATCTCCATCTGCTCTCTAGGCGTCTCTTGCGGCGCTTCATCACCCTCAGCCCCTCGGTAAACCAAAGGGCCTGGGTGGTTCGCTGCCGCAAGAGAGGCCGCAAAGGGGCAACCTGGTCCAAGGCCCCGGTGGCCGCACTGTTCCATGCAGTCACTAGGTCCTCCATCCGGGTGCGGGTCAGGGCTACAGGAAATGGCCCAAGCTCCGTCTGGAACCTATCAGGTTCCATCAGGCGTCTGGGGCGGAACCATCTTGGACATTCCGGTTCCGCCTCCCCGCGATGGGGAGTAGCGGCTGGGAAGTCGAGCCGGAGAAGTGAGTGTTCTGACCATGACAGGGGTGTAATAACTAAATCCCCTACTCCCAGATCACTCCTCCACTGGCCAGAGACAAAGATAAGATCCAGTGTGTGACCTTCCTCGTATGTGGGGCCCTGAACTACCTGGGTCGGGTCCATGGCTGTCATGGAAGCCATGAACTCCCGAGCTACCTTGGATGTCTCCCCTACCGATGGCAAGTTAAAGTCCCCCATGACCAACAGCCTGGGGGTCTCAACTACCATCTCGGCGATCACCTCGAGGAGCTCGGGCAGGGCTGCTGATGCATAGCGAGGAGCCAGGTATACAATCAGCAAGCCCAACTGTCTCCCTGGGCCCCATTTCACGCATAGGGACTCACAACCGGTTATCTGTGGCACAGTGGTCTCTCTCGGCTCGAGACCTTCCCTCACAATGACCATTACCCCACCACCCCTGCCTAGTGCCCGTGACTGATGAAATGCGTGGTAACCTGGCGGGCACATTTCCATGAGAGGGAGACCTCCCTCGTGGCCCAGCCAGGTCTCTGTGATTCCTGCCAGGTCCAGCTCCCCCTCCGACACCATGTCGTTAATGAGGGGGGCTTTGTTGACAACGGACCTGGCATTGCATAGCATCAGTCTCAGGCCCTGGCTCTGTAGGGCCTGACCACTTAGATTGCGGGGGTTGGGACATATGACCGGCCGTACCCAACGACCACGGCCCCGGTCTCCCAACCGGCGATAAGATCTCTGGCTACCCTCGCACCTGCCCCTCCCAACGACCGTTGGAATAAAAAGACCCTCTTCTTGAATATCACTACTCCCCCCCTTAATGGCTCCGCTTACTTCCTTATTAACTCCACCCTCCGGCTTGGCATTGGTCCCTCCCTCAGTCTGACTAGCCCCTCCCCCCACCCTGGATGAGGAATTTTATTTTTCAGTCAGCTTGTCTTACAGCCTGATGCCTATTGATCCAAGGTCACCCAGCTGCTTTCTGAATTGAGGGAAGGACTTAAAACTGGATTTCCCTGCATTTAGTCTGGTACCATTATACTTTGCTGACTCTCCCAGACATAAACTAAGGATGGGTGATTCTAATGAGATATGGTTATCCTTATTATTTACATTATTTTTGTTATTTATGTGAATATATAATAAATAGATTATTATTGAGAAAGTTATAGTTAATATTTAAAAATTACTGGAAGAACAAATGGGAAAAAATTAAATAAACTATTTAATTATTCTACATTTTTTAGTTTCTCTTTAAAAAGCCAATTTGTGGAAAATAATTTAGGATTACAATACTTTTAAGTATACATAAATATAAATAATACCTTATGGAAATCATTAGGAAAATATTCTTGATGAATTGATTTAGACAAGTGGATTATTAGACTGGTATTTCATTAACTTACGAAAACAGCTAGGAGTAGGTTCCCATCCTTTCTCAGTGCACGCTACAGTGTCATCAATGGTATTTTTAGTGATTTCAAACCCTTCTTTACATTCATAGTGAACTTCGTCTCCAGGAAAGAAAACAGGCTTAGTTGTATTGAAGATAAAATCACCTTCAGGTGGCTTTAAGCATGTCTCTGTGGAATCAAAGAGTGAATATTATTAATGTCTCACTGTTCTTTTCTCATGAGTTTAAGTTGTAAACTCAACAATTCTCACCAAAGAAAGACCTCTTAGGTATAGGCGCGTGCACAAAGCAAATGATGAGTTGCTATAAATAAGCTCGCACTGCTTCACACTAGTGATTTTGGCAAAGATGGTTAGTTGCTTTTTAACCAGGTTAGTGGGTCACATTAGACAATTTGGTCTTGCAGACTGCTTCACTGACCCTTTTATGATTCTAACATCTGAACACATATTCATAGTTTTTCAGGATTGTGCTATAGTTGTGGCTACCTACACTGCAGACAGACGCTATGTGAGCACTTTCCATCTTTCAGCAGTTTTTGCTTTTGAACCTGAAGTGAATTTTGTGCTTTTATATCTTGTGTAGAGAGCATGGTAGATGCTCAACAGGATTTCTTGCCCTTTTGCAAGTTTAAGAATATATAACTCTCGAATGTCCTTTTATTTAGATTTCAAAACGTGATAGAAGCAGATGATGAAAACATAAGGGACATCATGATAAACATTTTGGCCGAATATACCCATAAAGAAAAACAACAGATGGAATGGGAAATAGACCTGGCTTATAGAGTAAACTCAGCTTATGCTAGAACACACAATGTTCCCAGGGAGGTTCACATTAAATTTCTTAGGAAAAGTACAAGAGATGAAATCCTGAATGCACAAAGGGGGAAAGCCCTGACATACCATGATAGGGAAATAACCATCTTGAAGCAGATCCCCAAGAAAGTTAGGGAAAAAAGGAAAAATTATTCGCAATTAGCGAATAAATTATACCAGAAGGGGGTGTGGTTCAGATGGTTGATGCCTGAAGGTATGTTAATATTCTGGGAGGAGACAAAAATTAGAATCAACACACCCATAGAGGCACAGGCCTTTATGGAAAAAAACAAAATACACCTAGAAAAAAACTGAAGATCCTACAACGGATATGCAGGACACGGGAGGGGCCGGAGCTCTGCTGGCGGGGGGAGATGGGGCAATACCAAGAAAGCTCAGATCACAAAAATGAATAAGAAAATCTTCTTGACATAAACTGATCGAAAGTATTAATGGAATTAACATATGGACTATATACTACTATATATTAAATTGATTGAAAGTACCAATAGAATTAATATGCTGACTATATATGACTATGTATTAATGACTTCTACACAGATGTATAATATGAGTTTGGAGGGAGGGGGCGCCTACCACACTTTGCAACTGCCAAAATTTGTATACTTTTTCCACTACCTTTTCCGTTGCAAATCTTAAAAAAACCAATAAAACTTTGTTTAAAAAAAAAAAAGAATATATAACTCTCTATGTAAATGGAAAATCCATAATATATATTTCTGTTTGCATCTATAGGATATTTGTGACGGAAGATCTTGGGAGGACAGTAAATAAAATGTAAATTGTATGTTTACAATAAAAGTGTACACATATTTAGGTTGCAAATTATTTTTTTCAAATCATGAACAAAAACAATAATTTTATACTATGCGCCTATATACTTCTTGAAGAGATACATTTAAAAATGATTATGATATCAGGCTACTCTTCACTGAATAAGATTCCTGAGAAAAGAGATAGAAAAAAACAAGGCATCCCCAAAATTCAGAATATTCTATCAGTTCATTTGCTGTGCTCATCAGAGAGGAACCTGTTATTAAATGTTATCGTTTGTTCCAGTGCAATATCAGAATCTGATCTGGATTTCTGCCTTGGATCTAAAGAGAGAACAGAGAGTGATAATAGGCGATGGGGCAATAAAAGGCCCTTATTTCTTCTGCTTACAATCTGTGAGGTCTGTGGGGCGAATGGAAGGGTGTTGATTTGACATCTTCGATCTTATACTGAAAAACAGGACTGGAGTTCTTTCTACCTTCCTGTTTTATCACTGCACAGGGATTCATTCAAGCATTATGATTCTTGCTGTTATTGTTATATTTTCACCCTGCCTTTTCATAAATGAGTCAAGGCAGCAAACATAGCTATACTTCTAGCTTCTCTTTTCTCTACCACAAGCACCCTGTGAGGTGAATTGGGCTGAGAGAGTGACTGGCCCCATATTAACCAGTGGTTTTCACACCTAAGATGGGACTACAACTCACAGTCTTCTGGTTTCAAGATTGGCACCTTCAGGATTATAACAAACTGGCTCTAGAGTATATATTTAATGAAAAGTATTTAGTGAGAAGTAAGAAAGAAGTAAGTTTTTAAAGCCTTTTGTAAAATAAAAACCTTCCTGGAGACACAGATAAAGTAACAATTATTTCCTTGCGAATGATCTGCAATACTTCCAAAAGAGTTTCATCATAATGTGCAGGATTTTCTGTGCTTTCTGGCATAAAGGTTTCTCCTCATTAATTTTGGGCCTCGCACCACTAAGATTTCTAAAATTAAACCTCTAAGCTTCTCCTCACCCGATCTGTCTCTCTTGATGCACTGTTTTCTTATGTTCTCATGCAGTCTAGTTTAAAAGTGTGTCTCTTTGTTTTTGAAATGTTTTGCCACTACTAACTAGTGATTAGTAGTGGTGAATAATTATAGTAGAATGGTATATAGCCAGCAAATTCCTTCCTAGGAACAGGTTCAGCTGATGCACACCGGTATTGCTTTTGATGAAACTTTTACAAGTGTGGTTTTCACCTCTTCCTGAGGTTTTTGATATAATCAAACACTTCATTCGTACAGCAACCTTTTGATTGGTCTGCTGAATCCCATAATACTAAATGATCAAGAGTTCTGATAATATTCATTACCGAGGGACCTTTAACAAGGTTTCCATCAATAACAAGCTGAGAACTAATTATATTGCTTTGTCCTAAAAGAAAATGCTTTCCTCAGTTAATATTTTAAGAAATGACTTTTTCCAGTAAAATAAAAATATTTTTGACATCAAGAAAATTTGTGCAGCTTCTTCCCTAAGCCTTTTCTCCTTCCTTCTCTTTCCAGTTACAAGCTTAAACATGTGCCCTGAAACACGTGCACTTCAAATACAAGAATATCATTAGATTGATAAAATAGTGCTATGCCACATTGTTACTAAAGATTGAATAGCAGATTGCAGCCTCTGAAATACAATTCACAATCCAGTAGATATGACTTTGGCCACATATTGAATTTCCCTGCCCAGCCCTCTCTTCCTATTGGGCAAGGGAAAGAATTAGGTGTTTTAAGACAAAAAGTGGCACTTGGCTGCTGTTTGGGAGAAGAACTTCCATCTTCCCAGCAGCTTCTCAAGAAAACTCCAGGAACCTTCAAACAGAAGCTGATTTGATTCGGATTTATATTGAAAGAGGTAGAATGTCTAGCCAGGAATGTATTTGAATTTAGAGGTCCATTTTCTGGATAATGCTGAATTGTTTCAAAGTCACTGTAGAAGTTAGGGGAACACAATGTTTAGTTAAGTTCAGCTTTATGACTATCTCAGGCAGCTTCGAAAGATAAAATTTCAATAAGTATCTTATGATCTCTGATAAGAATGTAAAACCTCCCTAGTATCTTTGAGGAGATTTTCAACAGAGAAAATTTTAGAATTTCTGGTTTGTCCAGTGGTTGAGCTTTCCTCTGGAGTTTTAGTTTTTTTCCACCAAAATTTTCCAGTCATTCGGGAGACCTCTCATAGTACACTGTAGTGGCTACATCTACAGGCCAGGACTAGAGAGGTTTACATACCCCTTTTTTCCATGAAACAGTTTGGCAACATTAATTCAATAACTGGACATTGAAGCAGAATATTGGCAGAAGCAAAAAATACCCCACCAAATAAACTTCAGGGTATCTTTTTCTGAAGACTCTATTCAGATAATGATATTGCCATAATATTAGATATCATATCTCATTGTGTTTTAGAATTCTTTGTTTTGAAAAGACTTGTGAATTCCTTTGAGTTATAGATTTTGTGGTCAGTGGTAGTTATGCAGGAAATTTGGAGCATTTTTAGGAAGGTGTGCTGCCAGATCCTTAATTTTACCCTTTTTTAAAAAAAAAAAAAAAAAAAAAAAAAAAAGGTGCTGCACAGATCTTAATTACTTGGCCACCTTCTGGCTAACTTATTTTTTCTTTGATTGCTTTGCCTTGCCTCTTTAAGAAGTTATTTTTTAACATTCAATTTTATACAAATCTGTTTTGGCATCAGAATTGGAAAGAAAACACAGATTCCTGTTTAATTTCCCAATTATCACTTTTGGATAAGTCAGTATTGACTGTGTTTGGACAACACCAATTTCAGGTGTGGTTAAATAGTTTGTGGCTTTTGACAACCTTTATAGAGACTGGAGGGTATTCATTGTGTTTCTCAAGTATCTGTAAACAAGTCAGGACATGAGATCTGTGTTTCCATTTTTCTAGATTGAGACAGTTTTAACTTTTACTGTCTTTTCCTTTCATTCTTTAAAACTATTCATTTCATTTCTCCAGCCACTTCTGTTCAAACCTTTTTGGTCTTCAGGCCATCTGTTCTGCCATTTCAGTAATATTCCTTTTATTCTTCATTTAATCAAAGTTGTTCATCAACCAGGGGTGAAATTCGACCGGATTGGACCGGCTTGGGTGAACAGGTAGGGACGATTTGAATCAGTTTGCTGAACCTGTAAAAATCCCTCCTGGTTGGCCCTGCCCATGCCCACCCGCTCGCCGCTCACCTCTTCTGGCCACTCGCTCGCCCTTCTGGTCACTCAACCTGCCCACCCAATCTGAACATTCACAGTGGAGCTGCTGCAGCCTGTCCCTTTAAGTTAGTCCCTGGGAGGGAGTGGGCTGGGAGGGGACCATAAACGAGCAGCAGCCCTGCTGTAAATGGAGGGAGAAAAGTTCAGATTCTCTCTGCCACAGAATTCAATGTTAAATGCAGCAGAGAGAATCGGAATGTTTCTCCCTCCATTCACAGTGGAGATGCTGCTCCCTTTATGGTTCCCCCCTAGTCCCCTCCCTCATGGGGACCATCTTAAAGGGACAGGCTGCAGCAGCCCCACTGTGAATGGAGAGAGAAACATTCAGATTCTCTCTGCTGCATTTAACATTGAATTCTTTTTTTAAAAAAAACAAAGTTTTATTGGTTTTTTTAATTTTTACAAAGGGAAAAGGTAAGGGAAAAGTTACAAATTTTGGCAGCTGCGAAATACGGTAGATGCACCCCCCCTCCAAACTCATAGTATACATTTGCATAAAATTCAATATTAAGTAATAACATGTAGTCAGTGTGGTAAATTCAATTGGTAATTTCGATCAGTTTATATCAGATGACTTCTTACTCATTTGTGTGATCTGAGCGTTCTTGTTGTCGCCCCATCTCCCCCCGCTGGCAGAGCTCCGGTCCCTCCCATGTCTTGTATGTCTGTTGAAGAATCATCTGGTTTTTCTAGGAGCAGTTTATTTTTCTCCATAAAGGCCTGCGCCTCTATGGGTGTATTAATCCTAACTCTTGTCTCCTCCCAGAATATTAACATACCTTCAGGCATCAACCATCTAAACCACACCCCCTTCTGGTATAATTTATTCGCCAATTGCGAATATTGTTTTCTTTTTTCCCTCACTTTCTTGGGGATCTGTTTCAGGATGGTTATCTCCTTATCTTTATATGTCAAGGCTTGCCCCCTTTGTGCATTCAGGATTTCATCTCTTGTACTTTTCCTAAGAAATTTAATGTGAACCTCCCTGGGAACATTGTGTGTTCTAGCATAAGCTGAGTTTACTCTATAAGCCAGGTCTATTTCCCACCCCATCTGTTGTTTCTCCTTCTGAATATACTCAGCCAAAATGTTTGTCATGATGTCCCTTATGTTTTCATCATCTGTCTCCATCACGTTTTGGAATCTATGATAAAAAGACATTCTCTCAAACTCTATTTTCATTTGTTGGGTGTCAAGTTCTTTGTTTCCCTTCTGCACACCCTCTATCCCCCCCCTCATCTCAGCTGCCCCATCCTCCAAAAGATCCAGTCTCTGTGAGTTCTTATTAATTTTATCCTGGTTCTCCTTAATTTCTTCTTTCATCTCCTTCAGTTGTCTCTTTATTTCCTCTTGTCCCTGTAGAATTTGTTGAAACATTTGATGAAACTCCAAGTCCGTAGATTTAGGTTGCTTGAAGGCTGTTAACGTTGATTGTGTGCTAGGACTGGAGGTTGCAGATGTTGGGGCAGAGGCAGCAAATCCTGACTTTCCAAGAGGTGGTCTTTTAGATGCCATTGTTTATGAAATAAAGAGTCCAGTCAGTATAAAGAAGGATCAGTCAGAAGAGTAGAACAACCAAGAGAGTCCAGGAGACAGAGAGTCCAGGCAGAGGGGAATTTTCTAATCACCCTGGCAGATGAGCAAAAGTTTTTCACTCCAAGGAGTTCAAAGGCAAACAATCAACAAGAGAGTTATCCAGGTAGCACGGAGACAAAGACCGGAAGCCTGAAGTTTGGAAGGTGGAATCAAGTTTCACATTTCATAAAGACAATGGAAGTGTGCCATCTTGCCCTGCCAGCTTCGGGTTTCAAGGCAACAAATAAAGTTTTCAAAGTTCAAAAATCCCAAAGCTTCCAGATCTCATTATTTTATAGGTTTAAGTCCGAAAATCCACTTAGTTAGGGTGTGGCATCTTTGGTTTGGCTCTCCCCCTCCTCCTTCCCTTGGGGCTGAGAGCACACTTGTTTCCAGCCGTTTGTCCAAGGGGGGGGGGAAATCCCTCTCCCCTCCAGCCGCGCCTCTTCAAGTCAAACCGAAAAAAAAGTTCGCACAACTGACGAGTTTTTAAATTAGTAACGGGGATGAAGGGAGTCTACGCCTCACCGCTCCGCCGCCGCATCCTTTAGTTTTCTTTCTCTCCGAACAGCCTCTCAGCGAAGACACCCACGCGTCCTCCGATCTGCTCCCCGGTGCCTTGGGCGAGGCGGGGGACCTCCCGCCGGCCGCCGGCGATCCAGGGATCCCCCGCAGTGCCGCCCCTCCAGCAGGACGCCTCTGCGGGGCGTCCTGTGCCCCCCAAGAAGTGGGGAAGCCCACCGGGGAGCCGGAGCGAGCAACAAATTGCCCGTCGCCGTCAGCCAACGGAACCGGAACCCCCCATTTAACATTGAATTCTGTGGCAGAGAGAATCTGAACATTTCTCCCTCCATTCACAGTGGAGCTGCTGCAGCCTGTGCTTTTAAGGTACTTCAATCCCCTGGGAGGGAGGACTGCCCAGGGGGGGCCATAAAGGGACCAGCAGCTCTGCTGTGAATGGAGGAAGAAAAGTTTGGCTTCTCTCTGCCACAGCATTCACTATGAGCTCTTCTCATGCTCATACACACATTTTTTTCTTCCGGGTTCTGTGGCTTAGTAGGGGGGGTTCATGTGACTGAGTGGGTGTGGTCATGAGTGATGTCCACTCAGTCACAAGAACTCCTCCCCCCCAAGCTACGGCCACAGAACCGGTAGGGGAAAAAATTGAATGTCACCCCTGTCCTCAACTTATGATTTTGTTCCACTTGTTGCAATCATTGTATTCATGTGCCATGATAAAAGTAGGTCTGCTCAGGTGCTAGCAAATTTCACTGCATGTATTCCTATAAGCTCATCCACATTTTCTGTTTCTCTTGAAGCAAAGTGGCCTTCCCTAACAGGAAAGTATGAAAGTATGAATACATAGCATTGACTCCAACCTGTTCTTGTCCCTTTGCAAGAATCAGCTCTGCCTGCCATTTCTCACTCTGTCTCAAAATGGTATTTTCTGATTTCTTCTAGTAGTTCAAGTGCTATGCAGTCTATCTGTGATGCTTTACTAGAAAAGGAACTTTCACTTTTTTTCTGGGTACTATTAGCTATCTTCCACAGCCTTTTCAATTTGGGCCACCTAGCCAACTATAGAGGGATTTTTTTTTCTGTACAACCGAACTACACTTTGCTTTCTCAAGCACACATCAGACCTGGCATCAGGCTGCTTATATACTTGAAAAGGGTATGAATACCTGTTCCACCATACTCCTGTATGGTCGTCCTATCACTGAAAAGTGTAAGAATTTTACCTGGTGTGAGGAGGTAACATGGCAGTTACTTTTACCTTTCTGGCCCTCCTTATCATCTTAAAGAGGAACATCCCATGGAAATACCCTAGTTTTCCTACTGCATTGTTGTTTTGCACACTCCACAGCATACTTCAAAGTACACTTTGTGACAGCATTCTTTTGCAAGCTGGAATGAAATTCAGAGACCTGAGTATTTCTTCTAGAGTAATACTAATAATTTTTTCTTCCAAAGTAGCACCATTGGTAGATTGCTAGGCAGGAAAATGGCCAGGAGCTTCAACAATCACTCCTTCTTCCTTCCAGAGTTTGTCAAATAGGTTATTTTTGGATGGACATTAATTAAGCTTTCAGATCATTGAAAATTCAGTTCAGTCCCTACAATCTTCAGATGGCTTATGAATTACTGGTTAATGATAGCATGGAATAAGTTTTCTAGACTATATAATGCTATGATTCCATTTTTATCTTGTTTTTCCTTATTTTATGGTGAAACCATTTTATGATGATTATAAAAGACTTTAGGATTATTTTTAATGAAAAAAATTACGGAAATCATACTGTAACTACTGATAGCTATAATAAACTATTCTCCTACCACCATAATTATCTCACCTCAACTATCATAATTATAAGAATATTATTCATAAACAATGAAGCAATTCTGCTCTAGAAAGAAATTTCATAGAAAAAGTTACTTACGTTTACAGACAGGAGGAGGATCCCAACCACTTCCAATGCATTTGGAAAACCTTGGGCCTCCAAGGACAAACCCTTCATTACATATTGTCTGAATGTCATCATTGTACATATATTGAGTTTGTCTAGGTTCAAAGCGGCCATTTGCCACTACTGGAGGGAAACACTGAATTTCTATGGAGGAATATGAATAGAAATAGGTGGTTAATCTTTAACACCATTGAACAAGAACATTTATCTTTCCCAGAGGTGAAGACCACAGCTGTGATACAAGGATATCTGAAAGAGAGATTTAAAGGCCTTGGGAATGGACATTAACAGCTGGGAAAACTTGACCTCTGATCGTTCAGCTTGGAGGCTAAAGACGCAGCATGGCCTTCTCCAATTCGAAGAGACATTTGTTTGGCAGGCCGAGGCAAAGAGGCAGTCCTGGAACCAGCGAAATTGGAGGGCTGGGCAGGGGACAGAATGTATCTTCCCTCGGTGTAGAAGGGATTGCCACTCTCAAATTGGTCTTTTTAGTCACATCAGATGCTGTTTTAGGAACTCTTTCCTGAGCACAATACATAGTCTTTCGAGACTGAAGGATGCCAATGATGAGGTGAAGAGATTAGTTGATTGCAAATTACTTTTCATCATTTATCATCCAGTTATTTAAACAGCCATTTATCAAATATTGATCCTGGGGATTAACCCTGACCACATGGGAGAACCCTGCCCTAAAGCTGCTGCTCTGTTCTTACTTTGCTGCTTGACTTAATGTGATTTCACAATACTCAGGGAAGGAAAAGATAGCGCAATTAGTACCCAAATGTAAGCACCACCAATGCTTAAGTCATAAGGTCATTTCAGTTTGAAACAACTGATTTGTGGATCAGTTCTGCCCTTTGCACATATCTTGAAAATAGATTGAGTTGCTCCCTTGCGGGACTATCACCCAAATTTTTCCTAAAAGAAACCATGCCTTTTTCTACACTTTGTGTGTTAGACAGAAATGAGCTTGGATCCTCTATCCAAGTAATTGCTACATGGAACATTCATGCCCGTTTGGCCCTACGTTTATTGCTGGGCCATATTACTTGTGAACGATTGCAGACAGAAGTAAATGTTTGCCTCAGATGATCTTCAGAAAAATAAGGTCCTTCTTTGAAGAAAGACATTTCTAAGTCTGATCAATTAAGATTAAAGGAAGTATAATATGCCACTTGGATCCACAAGTTCCAGAAAACCATGAATCCTGAGTTTTTAATTAATCAAGGATTATTAAAATGTTGAAATTGTAGACTTAGTAGCTCTTTTTGAATTATCCCTTTAAAACTAATTATAGCTAGTTTAGGAAATTCAGTGTGATGTAAATAATCCATAGAGCTAGAAGAAAATTGAGGCAAAATTTTCTTTTACTTGTTAAAAAAAGGAAGGATGAGTCTTCTAAGATGATGCTTGTTATTCTTGTTCTCTTTATGTCTGATAAAAATGAAATCAAATAAAAACATACAAAGATTTCTTTCCCTATTTTATCACAAGGTTTTTAATCAGATCAGATTGATTGGAGCTGGAATTCTGGGCATGCATAGCAAGAAGAATAAAATGTGTATAAGATTTCAAAACAACCATGAGCATTAGAAACATATACAGACCTTTACATTGAAGCCTTGTACCCCATCCATTCTCAGTACATAAAGCGTCTGGTCTGTCAACATATGTGTATCCTTCATTACAGGAGAATCGTATCCTCTCACCTTCCTTATAAGTGAGCTTTGGAATTAATATGTTTCCATTTTCAATAAAGTGTGGCTCACAAGTTATTTCTACCATAAAATACAAACAAAAGGGTTTTTTCATTAATAGCCTCTTTATTCACTTGAATTAAAAAATATGCTGTATTACTAAAAATTTTAAAGAATAAAGATATATCTTTGTAATTTTAATCTCATTTTTCATCGTAATAGGATTTCGGGTTGAAAAAGTGACCTTTTTCATACTCACTGGGATGAACAATAATAAATCTACTATTTCACAATCAAATGAAATGCCTTCAGCCTCAACCAGTGTCTTCGTGTTAATATTAAACAGAAGTGGGGAGGGGGCTGAGCACTGACGCAACCTGCAAAGCAGGATCTGTGGGCTAGATGTCTCCTTCCATGAATGCTGACTAAGACTGTCCCTGAGGAAGGAGAAGAACTAGTGCAAGACAGTGCTACCCAATCCAATCCCGGAAGCCAGCCCAGAAGGTTACCCTGATTAAAGGGCATTAAAATACAAAGGAGAGAAAGGATGGATACATCCTATTCTCACCACAGGTATGATCAATTCCATTTTCATTCTGTATTCAGGTCTGAAATCCAACTGAAAAAGTCCAGAACTTTCTCCACAGTTCTCTGAAGCAATTGTTTGTACTTAATAACCTTTCCCAGGAAAGGTAGGTTGGGACAATATTAGACAATATTTTTCCAGCTGATAGTGGCTTCTTGAGGAAAGAGTACACTGCTGGCTCATTAAGTGAAGGAAGGACCATCTTCTTTCCCAAGTAAGAATTTACTACTGCCAGAATCCAACCACATCTCACCTGACAGGAGGCCTTAGCCTACCAGGAGGGACATGGATGTATTATACTGATGGCCAAGCTAATGGTCATGATTCAAACTTCTCCCACACAATGAAACTAGACTAAGTTTCAATTAGTTCCATGGGGCTTCTCTCAAGATCAGAATGTAGAATGTATTCCCCGCAATCCTTAGGAAAACCTGAGTTTGCCTCCCGAAACCCCGCCCCTTTACCAAATGGCCGTGCATAATCTTTAGGAGGCTTTCAGAGTGCTCCTGGGGGCTAGTGAGGGCAGAAATGAGCGAAAAATGGGCCGTTTTTTGCTCAATTTTGCCCCCCCCCCCCAGAACACACTATAAGTCTCCTAAAGGCTATTCATGCCTTTTTTTTGAAAAAAAAAAAATAGGCCATTTTTAGAAGGCCTGCAAAGTGCAAAAACTTTTTTTTACAAAATTGCCCCTTCAAAATCTTGGTGCATCTTATACTCTGGTGCATCTTATACGGTAAAATACGGTAGGTGCAATAAGGACAGAATACTATGGATACTTCACTGTTCCTATTACCATGAGATAGGTCAAGAGGTGGTATTCATCAGGTTCTGACCAGTTCTGGAGAACCGGTAGCGGAAATTTTGAGTTGTTCGGAGAACTGGTAAATACCACCTCTGACTGGTCCTGCCCCCATCTATTCTTGGCCTCTTAAGTCACAGCTGATCTGGAGGGAATGGGGATTTTGCAGCAACCTTACCCTGGAGTGGGGAGGGAATGGAGATTTTACAGTATCCTTCCCCTGCCATGCCCACCACACCCACCAAGCTATTTCACGCCCACCAAGCCATGCCCACAGAACCGGTAGTAAAATATTTTGAATCCCACCACTGGATCAGTCTTAGTAATAGCTCTAACTCACACTCACTTGGCTTCACTTCTTGTTGTCCTCCAGTGGTACTCTAGATCTCCCATTTCACTTAGAAAGTTCCATTTAGAACCAATAGGGGTTTATCAGTTGTCCGAGGCAGACCAAATAGGTCCAATCTTTCTGTAGTGGGGAGCAGCCCATAGAACTCTAAGCCAATCAAAGAGTGATCCAACCATGACAAAGGAGTGCAATAATCACTCCAACTCAGACTTCACTTAACTTCCCCTCACTCACCTATACATTCTGGAACAGTTGCACTCCAAGTGCCATTAGCTGTACAAGTAATTTTATTAGATCCTTTTCTTTTGAGGTTTCTAATACATCCATACAGGGACGTGCAGTGAGGTTTATGGCTGGTGAGGCTGGTGATGATATCAGAAAGGTGGGGAATGGGACCACGTGTGCTGGAGGCTGAGGCTGCCTCAGCTTCCAGCACACGTGTTCCCATTCCCCGCCTTCCTCAGTGCGCTCTGCCGGCTCGCGCTCTGCAGTCCCCAACAGCAGCTGATTTTCAGTGCTTTTCTGTGCATCTGGCGTTTAGGACATCTGGCTATCTACTTAAATGCCAGATGCACAGAAAAGCATTGAAAAGCACTTTGCCTCCAAACCACTTCGTCTTGATGACGTCGCCGCAGCTGCTGGGCGATGCCGAGGTGGTCCGGGCGGCCGAAAGAGTGAGCGAGCAAGCGATGGAGGATCAGGCAGCTCACTCAGATCCTCGGTCGCTCACCCGCCGAACTGCCTCGGCGCCACTCTGGCTACCTCCATTGGTCCGCGGCCAGGAGGTGCAGTGACATCATCAAGACGAAGTCCAGCGGAGGCAGAAATGTTGTCAGCGTTCCCAGACTTTGTCTTGATGACGAAGCCACGAAAGCGACTGGGGAATGACAAGAACCTTCCTGCCTCTGCTGGACTTTGTGTGCTCCTCGCAACTGCAATATACATCCAGAAGCGGCTTTTGTGGCTAATGGGGTTTGGGCTTCCAGCCCAACAGCCCCTGCCACTTCTGGACATCTATTGCAGTCACGAGGAGTACGCAAAGTACAGCGGAGGCAGGAAGGTTATTGGCGCTTTCGAGAACCCTCCTGCCTCCGCCGGTTGCCCAGCTGGCGGTGCCCCACGCTGCACCTCCTCCTCCTCCCTCCTCTTCCTCTTCACTCCCCAAAGGCTCTTCTCCTTACCGGAACTTAGCGGGAGCCGTGTAAAAGGGATGGGAGGAAATACATATTATTATTATATATTATTTCATGATGAGAGGTGAGGCTCTGCCTCCCCTGCCTCCCCTGACCCCACGTCCCTGCATCCAAATATCACTAGATCACCAGATAAAAAATCTTCATTCATTTGATATTTTGCACCCTGAATAATCTTCATATTGCTTTGTGGTGCTATTGGAGGACATTTGTTGATTGCAAATAAAGTAATATTGTGATATAAAGCTAATTAAGAAATGTTTCAGACTTAGAAAAAAGGAACAAGGAATGAAATGAAACACATCACCAACCATAAATCTAGTGATCTGCACACTATAGTTTCCAGCAAAATGGCAATTTTTTTTTTTAATGAAACAAAAACAAAGTTATTTACCAATGATCTTTCTGTGATCATTAAAAATACATATCTATTAAAAATATATAAGTGGACATATTCTCAATCAGCATAGAAATCTTTTAGTCTATCACATTGGGTAATTGAGCAAATAATGGAAAATAGATTACCATGAAGTGCATTACATTATTGCAGAAATTGTAACACTGTTTATGTAAAATATAATTAAACAATAAAGACATAAGCAAAGAAATAATTTCTCACTCATATACCCAAAGCTAATACTGAGGCACCTTAAAGAAAAGTGCACAAAATGATTAGTTAAGGCAAAAATTATCAAGCTTTTTGTGGTTTCAAATTTTGAAAATATTCTCTGTATATTTTGTATATACAGTATATACATTTTGAATATACTCTGTATATTTTCACCAAGTAGATATCTATGTAAGCTAATTAAATGTGGGCTGAATGACATAATAAATGAATAAATAGAGGACTAAAAATTGGAGATAAAGGAGTGAGATGCCATAACTGTCTTTTACTATTCAGTAGTTTAATGGTTTGGATAAGATGAGGTAATTTTCAACAAATGTAAACATGAAAGAACAATTAGATGGAATAATTAATACAAAAATAACATTAAAATTATTTAGATGGGATGGTATGAAAGTAACATAACAAACTTTAGCAGACACAAACACAAATTTCGTCACTTAGGATATAAAAATTAAAAGACAAATACAGAATGAGAAATTTATTTATTTATAAAATTTATTTGACATCTCATATCCAATGACTCTGGGTGGCTTACAACATAAAAACATTGGAAAACATTAAAATCATCCACTATAAAACACAGCAAATAAAAACATTAATAGATAAAATCAAGGAGAAAAGATGGCAAGATGGCAAAGGGAGCCAGACACAGTGGGAGGGGAGGAGCCAGACACACCTCCAGTATGATGCTCCTCCATTGGGTCCCCAAGCCATGTGGGAGATCCAGGTCTTAATGCTCTCCCCATGAGGGTGGGAGTCAATTTCACCTCAGGGGGTAAGATGTTCCAGAGGAAGAGGGCCAATTCTTTAACTGATGGAATCATCAGTATTCCCTCTCTGCTGACATGGGGGTGGGCCAGTCCCATTAGGGTGAATGGGTTCTCATGTAGACTTGACCCATGCTATGCAGGCTTTAAAATATCTAGCTGGTAATGTTACTTTTAGAAGATCTTGAATTGCAAATTGAAAAGGATCCAAAAATGAGATTTCACTAAAAAAAAAAAATTAACTAACTTTAATTTCCAAATCATGGTAAATGAAATGAAACTAACCAAAGGGTAATACTGTTTGTTTAGTCAATAACTAGTAAAATTTTTTAAAAAAATACTATGCAAAAGTAAAAATCAAATAGATGAGACAAATATTAGCGAAACAAAAATAAAACGACAAATAAAAATGTAACATACCACATTTTAATTTTTAAATATCTGTCTATGTGTTGTAATTATTTCTGCAAATATAAATATAAAATATTACAATCTAGTAAGTGTGTGTGTGTGTGTGTGTGTGTATTTGTGTTACAACCCCTGGTATGCCCAAATATGGGAGGGAGCTCACTCCTCCCTCTTTCTGTCCTTCGGCTTATCACAGAAAACCATCCAGGCAGAAACCCATATTTTTATTTTTAATGTTGCCTTTTTATCCATACTAGTCTCTCTTTATTTATTTATCAGCACAAATACAACATATATAGTCTAAAACAAGATGAGTAATTTATTAAATCTGAAGTAATTAATAAAAGAGATTATATCTATAACCATTTTTGCTTATTTTAATTGTGGTAACCCAGAAAGTGGCTGTTGCACAAGTGATGAAGGATTCTGAATCTTCTAGATGAAAGTTCATATATAAATTTATGTTTTAAGGATAGAATATAAGCAGACCTATCTCTTTGTAAGACAATTTACAATTTAAGAATGCATGTGACTTCCAAGTGATAACAATAGTAGATTAGGATGTCTCTGGAGGAGTGGAGATAATATTGTGATGAGGACTGAAAATTGGATGACATGCCTGAGCCGCCAGAGCCTCCTTGAATAAGGAAAGACCAAGGGACTGCTCACTGTGCTCCGGAAGGCATGGGAGGAAACTGCTGGACATTAAGGTCCTTACAGCTGATTTGTAAATCTGAATGGCCGGAAGACTCAGGAAAGTCAAAGAGCTCAGATCCACATTGGAGCCTTTAAGGACATTGGGTTTGCGTAAAACCTCACTTTCTTAAACACATTTATATTCAAAAAATTTTAAAGAGAAAAATGTTTTTTGAAATAGCAGAACAATTAACAACTTGGTGAGTGTGAACCTTCATTATGGATTAAAGATAAAAATAAAATAACAATTTTAAAAATTTTAAATCAACGGCAAAAAAACTTGATGGAAGTTTGATCTAAATAAGTTTTAAATGGACAAAAAGGACAGTGAAGTTTGAAATATTACTTTTACACAGTGTTTTTTAAATTAGTTAATAAATACGTATCTTAGTGGGAATATAGATTGTTCAGAGTTTTAGTGAAAAAACAATTGGTAGACTTTTCAAAATAATGAGCTAAAGGAATTTTAAAACAGAACATGTGACTTTAGAATGTCAAAGTGTCAGAAGGGACCAAAGCTTAAGGTAATACAGAAAAGGCAAATGGAAGGAGAGAAGAGAGAAACTCCCTTTTACTTTTGTACCTGGCTCATTTTCTCTTTCTGAATTGCAAATAAATGAAATGGATACTACATGAAAATCACAAACTTGGAAAAGGAAGGAGAGGATTGTTAGAGCACCCAAGAAAAAGATGATCACTCCAAAGATTTTTTAAAAATTGAAGAGTTGGGAAAGAATGTATCTGAATCTGTTGAAAGAGACATGACTACATTTTAAGGGAGATTGGAAGAAAGATTTGTAAATATGAAGGAGGAAGTGAAAGAAGAGATTAAAAACATCTTGAAGAATCTCTAGGACAGTTGACTGGAGAGGTGAAACAAATTTTAAAAAATACAAAATAAAGCAGAAATAATAAACAGAAAATGGGAAAAAAGATTTACACAATCTTGGCACTATTGGAATGAAAGAAGAAAAAGAATTATCTCTGAGATTCAGAGTGGTTTCAAAGGACCCCAGTGAAGATAAAGAGTAGGTTTGTTCAATCTGTTCAAAATTTCTGTAATGGGATGGAGTTGATATGCAGGCAGCGACAGATAATGTATACGGGATCAGCATGCATTAGGCAAAGTTAAGAAATGCATCAGGGATATTCTTGTGTACTTTGTTAGGAGGAAGACAGGAGCTTAAGCTCTTCAGAAACATTTTAATACCTGGTTGAGAATCAACACAGATGTACATAAAGAAGTTCCAATCAGAATACTACACATGGGTAAATATACTTAGATATAAGATAGCCCTGTAAGAATAAGATGTTCAGCAGAGTGATGGCATGAGGGGAAAAACTGTCCCTATGTTTAATTATTTTGCCATGCCCTAGAGCCGTGATTGAGAACCTATGGCATGCGTGGCACAGGTGGCATGTGTAGCCATTTGTCAGGGCATGTGAGGCTTGCCCTGTCAGTTGGCCAGCATGCATGCGAGCATGGCTAGCTGACTTTGGCCTTCTTTTGAGGCCATTTTTCACCCTCCTGAGGCTTCCCCTAAACCTCCAGAGCATGAAAAACCTGCCCTACGGGCAAACCAGAAGTTTTGGAACGGACTCCTGGTTTGCTCTTAGGGCCAGTCTTAGCCCTCCGGGGCATTCAGGAGCCCTCAGGAGGCTTCCCTGAAGGCTCTGGAGAGCACAAAAATGCCACTACGAGCCAATCGGAAGTCACATCCAGGTTGCTCATAAGGCCAATTTTAGCCCTCCGGAGCCTTCAGAGGCCTCCAGGAGGCTTCCCTGAAGGCTCCGGAAGGCAAATAACGACACTAAAAACAAACCGGAACTCACTTCCAGG
Source organism: Natrix natrix natrix (assembly GCA_029891615.1). NCBI lineage: Eukaryota > Metazoa > Chordata > Lepidosauria > Squamata > Natricidae > Natrix > Natrix natrix. The sequence continues at coordinate 53,278 of JAKRSK010008632.1, read as the reverse complement.
TTGCTCATACAGTCGGTTTTTTTTGCCCTCCAAAGCCTTCAGTGAGGCCCCTGAAGGCTCTGGAGGGCTAAAACCGGCCCTACGAGCAAACCAGAAGTCTGTTCCCAAAGTTCTGGTTTGCCCATAGGGCCAGTTTTTTGCACTCCGGAGGCTTCAGGGAAGCTCCTGAAGCCTCCGGAGGGCCTCCGAGGGGGCTGTTTTTGCCCTCCCCATGCTCCTATAAAGTGTCTGAAGCCTGGGGAGGGTGAAAAAAAGCATGCCAAAAATGGTGGGGAGTGCTGGTCATGCGCACATGCATGCTGTGGTTGTGCGCATAGCATTATGGGTGTGGCACGCCCACACATAACCCCCCTGTGTTCCCCCCGCTTTTGGCACTTGAGCCAAAAAAGGTTTGCCATCACTGCCCTAGAGTGACATCCTGAGGGCGGTGTTGAAACAGTTTATATCCAGATGTGAAGGGTTTGTAGATATTTTCTCAGCCCTTCTTCTGATCTGCTCAATATACAGATATTCTATGAAACGAGTTTAAAAAAACAGCATATCATTATCAATAGCAGTTTTAAAAAGTTAACATGCAAAACCCTTGTTCAGTTTATGCTAAACTTTCAAAGAATTCATTCATGGGAGACTGTCTGTTTCAGAAGTCCAATACATTTTTAAATACAATTCCAAATATATGTAGTCCTTGAGTTACGACTACAATTGAGCCCAAAATGTATGTTGCTTAGTGAAACATTTGTTAAGTCAGTTTTTCCCGTTTTATGACTTTTATTGCCACAATTATTAAGGGAATCATTGTGTTTGTTAAGTTAGTAACATGGTTGTTAAGTGAATCTGGCTTCCTCATTGACTTTGCTTGTCAGGAGGTCACAAAAGCTGATCACATGAGCCCAGGACACTGCAACCATCATAAATATGAGCCACTTGCCAAACATCTGAATTTTCTTTTTTTTAAAAAAAAGTTTTATTGGTTTTTTCAAGTATTTTGGGGAAAAGGGTACATAAATGTGGAGAAAAATTTTGACAGCTAAATCATACGGAAGGTGGTACTTCCCCGGAATCTTACATCTTTCTCTTATTTTATATATATCAAAATATCATTATTACATACATATTAGCAGTTTAACATCAAATTCTTTAACATCTTCAACCATACTTTATATCACTTCTAACCATTTCGTTGTATTAACAATTGCAATGTGTTTTTAAATCATTTCTGTGACCTAAGTGTCATTGCTGTCTCTTCTCCCCTATCTGTTGGCTGAGCCATGGCTCCTCCTCCTTTCATGTCTTGTGCACTGTCTCTTGTTTCCTCTAGGAGGTTCTTGTGTTTTTCCATGAAGGCTTCTGCCTCCACTACTGTATTAATTCTCAGTCTACCCCCCTCCCAGAAAATCAACAAGCCTTCTGGAATTAGCTACCTAAACCAGATATTTTTTTCATATAATTTTTTAGTTAGAAAGAAGAATTTCTTCCTCTTATCTCTTATTCTTTTTGGTATATGTTTCCGAATGGCTATTTCTTTGTCCTTATATCTTAAAGGTTCCCCCCTTTGAACTCCTAGAATCTCATCTCTTGTAGTCTTTCTAAAAAATTTAACATGAACTTCCCTTGGAACATTGTGTGTTTTAGCATATGCTGAATTGATTCTATATATCAAATCCATATCCCACCCTAGCTGTTGCTTATCTCTTTTAATATAATCCACTAGCATTGTTATCATAATCTCCCTTAAGTCTTCACCCTCCATTTCAGGTATGTTTTGAAATCTAAGAAAAAGAGACATCCTTTCAAATTCCATTTTTTCCATATAATTCTCAATTCCAACATTTTTTTTTTTGTAAAGCCTTCATCTCTTCTCCCACCCCCACAGCACCCTCCTCCAGAGCATCTATTTTCTGGCTATTTTGCAAAGTCTGTTGTTTATTCTCTCTGAGTTCTTCCCTTAAGTCAGCCAGCTGTTTTTTTTATTTCGTCCTGTCCCTTTAAGATTCACTGGAACATTTGTTGAAACATTTCTTGAGACTGCTGTTCCCCCTCGGGGGCGCATTGTTGTAAAAAGGAAGATAGCTGTGTTTGTTGTGGAACAGGACTTGAAACAGAAGAAGATGGAGCCGATGATGGTTTAGGAATGGGGGACTTTTTTGCAGGTATTGTGAAGTTCAGAGAAAGTTTATAAGTCTAGACAGAAAAGATGGCATCTACAGGAGCGTGCTGTCAGGCGAGGTCTACAGGCACGCAAAATCCAGCGCGGGATATCAGTCTTCAATACAGCTCCCCTCTAGTTGTAGTCAATTTTCCCCAATCCAAGGAAGATTGTATAAAGAGATTCCTCTAGGGTTCACCAGGGTTTTGTAGTTCCAACCCAGAAGATTTTTCAAAGACAACAGTTCATTTGTAACGGCAGCAAAAATGGGGGAAGAAGCGCCATTTTGGCTCAGCTCTCTCAGGAGATCGGAGAACAATCATTCAAAAAGTTTCCATTCATAGTTTATTAGGTCAGTTCACTTTCTTTCTTTCGCAATTGTTCAGGAAAGTCATTACCCCATTGCTTGAAAGAAGTGAATATCAAAGAGTTTTTTCCCAGTTCTCTCTCTCTCCTCCGAAAGAGAGATCGTTTAAAGCCGCTTTTCCGAGAGGAGGGGGAGAAAAAAAAAACCCTCTCCAATCTCAACACTTTGCCAAGAACAAAGAGTCTTAAGAAAGCTGCTAATCCTTGTTTACTCAGTTGTTCAAAGAAGTAAGAGAAAGACCCCGGGGGAATTCCCAGCTCACCGCATTTCTGCTGTTGCCTTCACATGGAGCGTTTTCTTCCGATCTCCTCAGGACGAAGGTGCGCATGCAAACGCACCCCCCAAAAGCCTCCCGATGCCTAGGGCAAAACTGGCAGCCCCCCTGTGGCCGCCGCTGCTCCAGGGGGCTCCAGCAAGCTGCCCCCTTGGCAGGACGCCCCTACAAGGCACCCTGTGTCCGCCCGTGAGTCAGGGGGGCCCACCAGGACGGCGAGCAGCGGACAGCATGTCCGTCGTCCACAGAAACCGGACGTGGAATCCAAACATCTGAATTTTGATCATGTGACCAAGAGGATGCTGCAACAGTTGTAAGTGTGAGAAAAGGTCATAAGTCACTTTTTTCAATGACATTGTAACTTTGAATGTTCACTAAATGAACTGTTCTAAGTCAAGGACTACTTGTATCACAGAAGATTTTGAGAGATAATCTATATGATTAAATCAGAAGAGCATAAATTAGTAGATTAAAGTTGAGTAGAGGTGGTAAAGCACGCCCAGGCCCAGGAGGCAAAAAACTGCCACCACGAGTAGGGAAAATCAGATCCACATCAGAGCCCTGGCTGCCCAGGCCCAGGAGAGATGGGGGGAGGCACCAGGGCTGGGCAGGCCTGCTGCTCTGGGAAGCAATGGTCTAATGGACCTGCTTGAGCTTCTGGTGGCCTCAGTAGTGCCAAGGTGTGTTGGGTGTGCAAGGGGAATGCACTCCACATGTGGGCCAAGGGCAAAACCCATGAGAGGGCCAAGATGAACAGCAGCAACCTGCTCTCCAACCACGAGCGAAAAGAGAGTGGATGCAGCAGGTGCACCACACCCTCCTCCCCTTGTCTTTGCCTGCAGTGGCAGCAGTAGCCAAAGGAAGGTACAGGAGAGAGGCATGCAGTCCGGCTTGCGGGATGTGTTGGGCAGTCACCTGCCCTGTCCCACTCACATGAGATGGAGCAGATGTGTCCGGTGTCCACAACAAATGCCTCCCCCCCAATATGGCTGCTGCCAGTGCTAGTGCCGCCACCATGTGGCCTCTGCGCTCACATACCTGATACCATATCATGCAGAGCCATCAGTCTCTGTAGAAAAACAGTGGGGCCTCTTTTTAAAGCCAAGAATAAATGGGCCAAAAGACTGCTCGGGCAAGCTGCATACGAAACATTGAAAAATCTTTAGACAGATGGAGTCAGGAAATTCCCAGGGAAATACCTGATTAGGCAGATTAAGGGTTGTCTTCCTTTTATTCTGTTCTGATAGCACATCCTCCTATCATGTCTCCTGTATCATTCTGAAACTAAATAACCACTTTAGATATGTGCAAAATCTGCTACAATGTTCTGGGTGAGATATACCCCTTAGTCCAGCGGTCCCCAACCTTTATGGCTTGGTGGCGTGGCAGAGGGGGGAGATGGGACCAGCCCATTACTCACACAAGTTGAGCTGTGCATCCGTGCTGGCCCGCCACTCGTGCAAGTCAAGCTGCATGCATGCAAGACATACCATTGTTCATGCAAGTTGAACTGCACATACATGTGTGTCAGTGACGTGCAGTCAGGTGAGGCAAGTGAGGCATAGCCTCACCACTCTCATCATGAAAAAAAAAAGTAAAAGGAAAAAGCTGAGCTAGTTACTGCCTCATCATGGATGACTCTGCTTAACTGTTAAAAAAAATTGGAAAAGGTACGTGTGGGTTGGAGGGAGGGGGAGGAATTCAAACTTCATCCTCCTGGTGCTGTGCAGGGCTTTGGGCAAAGGCTGGAGGGAAGGACCCTGGCTTGCTTGTGCTCTCCCTCCCCAAGAGTAGTTTGATTGCAGGCAGAGCCACGTTGTGGGGCCAGTGTGTGTGCTACAGCATGGCTCTTTGCCTGGATTCCTGCCTCCTCCTGTGGTATCCTCACTGGTGCTCTCCCTCCCCAAGTGTAGTGACTTCCTCCCCAGGTCCCCATTCATTTCTCTCTCTCACACACACAGCTGGATAAATCTATATAAAAATCTAGCCCAGCTTCACTGATTACAAGTTTGAAAAGGCAACGTGGCTCCGCCTGCAATCAAACTACAAGTAACACATAAAAATTCTACTTACTGACACATTTTGGTGAAGGTGACCATCCATTTTTTGTGCATTCAACCACTTGGTCTCCATTGTCTGGTTTAAAAGTAAATCCACTGTCACACTGAATTCGAATTAGATCCCCATCATGGTATACAGTTCTTTGAGGTCGGAAAGAACCATTGGATATTCTTGGAGAATTGCATGTAATTTCTAGAGAAAATAAGTCATATATTAAAAGAAGAATAGCTTGCACTCATATCAGATTGGTAGCACATTAAAAATACCATTATAAGTTTTAAAATATACATAGGATCACGAGACCATGCATGCCTATTGTTGGACTTTAACTAATTTAATATTGCCAATTGGTTATTTAAAATGTACTGTGAAATTAGCCATTTTGATTAATAACACTTTTAGTAACTCTTGGCTACTATTTATTTGGAACATCATAAATAAATTCAACCAGTTGCTGTAATTAATAATCCGCTTCACTTTGGTTTTGAATTGAAACATAAAGCTACAATTTGATACCTACCTTCTTGCTATTCAGTCCCTTCTTCGATCCCAGTAGCGTTTTCAACCACCTGCAAGGTTGTAAAATTAAGAGCTCCACATTGTAGTGGTTCCACTATTGGAAGGGTTACAGACAGGGGAAAGAGGTCAGGCTTTCAAATGCTTTGATGGAGCCTTGTTCTTTTTCCCATTTCTGTTCCAATTCTGCTCAGAATTATGAGCAGTCATATATCCATGGTGATAATTTTGAGGTGGAGGATAACCAACAACAATAGAGATTACTGTGGCAATGGATGCATTTCTGGAATATCTGAAGGATAGAGTGGGACAGATTTCCTGGAGAAAATCAATCTATGTGATTGCTGAGAGTTGATGTCAACTTCTTATCATGCAATTAAAAAATTAATGTCTTCAAGGAATTGCCCTGGAAATTGCTCATTAAAAACATCAATTGATCTACAATTCAAAATCTCTATTCTCAGTGTATACTACTCTATTAGTTCTGCTATGTTACATCACTGCTGCAGGAGCTGCACTGGCTACCAATGGACCTCTGAGTGCAATCCAAGGTGCTCGAAATGACTTTTAAAGTTGATTATAGCTCAATTATAGGACATGAATGACATTGAGTTTTCCAAATAACCATGGTTTATCTAATCTGCATGGCAAGACGACATTTACTAAGAGTCCCCACCTTCCAGGTTAGAATTCCTGAAAGAATTAGAATGAAAATACATTCTTCAGCTCTGATGAACACCCTTTGAGGGGTGTGGGAGTAGGAATGAATTTCCAGAGGAAAAATTGCACAGAGCTGAAGAAGCTTCTTGGATGAGAAGCAAAACGTCTTCAAAAGAAAATGTCCAGTTGCCTCCTGAAAAAAATACCTTTGGAATAACCATGACCTGGATGACTCAGAATCTCTGCAAACATTTAGCTATACAATTTGAGATGAACACCCTTTCAATGTGGGAATAGGAATGGCTTTCCAGAAGAAAATTTTCAAACTACAGGAACCAGGAGCGCTACTCAGGTAATCCTGAGGACAAGGATAAACCTCCAAGTGCTTCAACGACCCTTTAAAAGGATGCAGATTACCAGCTGTCTGCAAGAACATTTCCCACTATCCTCTCAGAGCTGAAGAAGCTTCTTGGATTAGAAGCGAAACATCTTCAAAAAGAAAAAAACCAAGTCCAGTTGCCACCTGAAAAAGCACCCTTGGGTCCCTCATTAGACATCCCCTAATCTGTTAGTCCCAAAATTAGAAGCACAGCATTATTTTTTTACCAGGAACTAAAGCTGTTTCTCTAGTCTTGTTCGTAACTGAGTTGGAATTTCTATTGGTATTGAAATTTATATTTGGCTATGGTGAGAGTTTATAAATTCTTTAAACATAGTAACAATAGTAGCTCTACTCGGGAGTTTATTGTCACTCTAAGCAATTACTGTATCTTTCAATGATATAAAAATATTGCTATACAGATACATTATCCTACATTGATGAAATAGCAGTCTTTGTGGAAAATTCTAAAAAATGCAGTGGGCATTTTTTGCATTAAACTAGCCATGAAATGGCCAATGGGTCAGAGGTGGATTGCTGCCGGTTTGGCCCAGTTTGGCCGAACCGGTAATGGACTTCAGGCCTGTTTCACAGAACTGGCAGCGACCCAGGCCTGCCACGCCTCGGAATCAATTTCCTTGCTGCCAATGGGCCACCGCCATTTTGGTTTTTAGTGACTGTGCATGTGCAATTCACTGTAAATTGTTCCGTGCATGCATGAAAAACAATTTACATTGAACAGCACATGTGGGAGCAGCACATGTCTGGTGCACGTCTGGCACACGTGTGGCTCGCACACAAGCAAAGCGACAGCACACGCACGTTGCGCGTGGGTTGTGAACCAGTAGTAAAACCGGCAGCAACTCACCCCTGCAATGGGTGTGTCTTTCATGGCTTCACTCTCTCTCCAGCAATCTGCAGCCTTTCAGGGTGTCCTATTTCAAATACACGCCAAGAGATTCCATTGAGCCCTTGTCCAAAGAAAAGTGCAGTCCATCCAGGAACCCTTCAAGAGGGATATAAATATCTGTACCAATAAAACACATGAAGTGCTTTGGCTCTGGACTGGTGATAGCAGTAATATAAAACTAAACTTTTAAAAGTCACCTTTGCATTTAGGAATCACGGATGATGTTCCATCACAATACATTACAAAAGCTGATTGGGAAGAATTTTCTGCAAGGACATATCCTGTTCTACAGGTCAGCTCAATAGAAAGACCACGTTGAACAAATATATTTTCAGACACATCTGTTCCATTTTTAACTTCTATCTTTTGGCTTTCCAGTTCAGTCCTGGGGATCACACAGGGATCTGAGGGGGGAAAGAAAGCAAATTTTGTTAGAGAAGAGTGTCAGCATACAAATGAATTGTATTATCTTATTTCAAAATTCTAGTAGTACAATTTAACTTTCATCTACTAGCTACTTCATGTGGAACTGAAATTGTATATAAAGGAGAGCTGCTGCAAGCAAGAACAATTACATGGTGTTTATGGAAGAGAGAAAGAAAGCAATAAATGGACTCTAATTATTAGAAATGCTCATGAAAATTAGGTGAAGACTTTCTTTTCTGCTTACCAAGACAAATAGGCACTTTTGTCCAGGTTCCATTGTCACAAAAAGATCTGTTCTGGCCTTCCATGGCATAATGGTATTGGCATCTGAATTCTACTGAAGAGCCAGATCTGTACTGCTTCTCCGATAAAGTAATAATGTCTCCGTTCTCAATCCTGGGTGGACCACTGCAGTTTTTTCCTCTTTCTATTAAATATGAAAGCACAAGATAGGAGAAAAAGTAAACTTCAAATTACACATAGCTATTCTGTCCCTATCATAAAATCTCTGACAAATTATATCATTTATTCTTTCAGAAAAAATATCAAAAATCAATAAGCTATAGATGTCTTGAATCTAGTTCCTGATATTTAGCGTAGTAGTAATCTTGGCCATGCACAATATAACCGAAGTTCCTTAAAATGGTTAGATTCATTCATTTTAGAATGCAATTTAAAATAGCAACATAGAATTCACATTGCAGGAAGAATTGGTTCAAGTCCCCAGCCAGCTGAAACGAGGGTACAATCAAATGAAGGGAGAAGCCAATAAAGAAGGTTATCTTGATTGGTGTCAGAAACGACTTCAGCAATCGGTTTGGGGACAGCTGACAACCTGTTCTGGTGAATGGACAGACTTTTATACTGTTTTGGGTGTGCGTGATTGAGATGTCTGGGCTTATTGGGCAATAGGTTTCAAGTATATGAGTTAGGTTATTCTAATTGTGATTTTATTGCCTACTTGTGGTTCTGAATGGCCACCAATACTAATATTAAGTGTTCATTTCCTTGGTCTAATCCTATCATTTTGATATGATGAGTTTCGGCTTGATTCTATTGTGTTGCCTGTTCATAGATTGCTGCTGCTGCACTTTCCTCATGAATGGGAGAGGTCTGGTTTTATCATGTACCACCTATTTTTAAAGAACAATTATTTCATAAGTAAGTTAAATATTTCTGAAACTCATCATCAAAATGCAATCTACATCTCAAAAAAACTACTCACATGCCTCTACACATAGATAGTGATGGTTAAATAAATGAATAGTAATATCAATGTTGTATAATTGCTTATTCAATTGGGGGGAAATTAATACATTAAGTACCTGTAATTCTCGGGCCATCATATGTAAAAATAAAGGTAAAGATTCCCCTTGCATATATATGCTAGACATTCCCAACTCTAGGGGGCGGGGCTCATCTCTGTTTCAAAGCCAGACAGTCAGCACTGTCCGAAGACATCTCCATTGTCATGTGGCCGGCATGACTAAACGCCGAAGGTGCACAGAATACTCTTACCTTCAGGTGGTTCCTATTTTTCTACTTGCATTTTTACATGCTTTCGAACTGCCAGGTTGGCAGAAATTAGGACAAGTAATGGGAGCTCACTCTGTTATGTGGCACTAAGGATTCAAACCACTGAACAACATTGCTTTAAACAATATACTAACAATTTACCTGCTTATTCACTGGGCGCTCTGTATTTAAATTTAAATTTTATTATCTTCACCTTGATCAGCATAAAAATAATCCATAACTACAGAGTATATTTTCTATTTATAGGCTCTTTTAACCATCAAATAACTTCAAGTTAAATTCTTGCATATAAGTTTCATGACTTTTCTTTTTTATAATTTTTACTAAAGTTTTTTAAAACCCATAAAAACTAACACAAACTAATAAATAGCAGGGAAGGGGGGAAGAAAGGAAGGAATTGTGAAAAAAAATGCTTCCAATTTCCTTTGCAGCAAATATAAGTACATTTACAAAATTATCTCTTATTCTGTAAGTACAAAAATTTGCATCCCTTTCTGATAATTTTATTTAAAAAATTTAGAAGAAATATTTTGTATCAAACAGCAAATGCACAAGATTAAGACTTTCAACAACAAATAAATGATAATTATGAAAACTATTAAAATCTTCTGGACTATTTTTTGTATAAATGACCTAACAATCTAAAAATTAAATGTCTTCAAACAAAGAATAACAAAATATCCCTCTGGAACCTATGGAATTATTAAATAAAATAAAATCATATTCCCAGTCACTTTAATATTAACATGATATATGACAATTTCAAGCAAAAGAGTTTGTTCATCATGCAAAATATAGGACTCCTTTTATCACAACAAATTCCAATACCTACCAATATTATGTATATTTTCAACTGCAAGGAAGCATAATGTCAATGTCAAAGACTACTTCAGCTTCAACCACAATAATACATGAGCAAACAATAGATACAAACTCAAGGTAAACCGCTCCAAACTCAATTGCAGAAAATATGACTTCAGCAACAGAATGGTCAATGCCTGGAATGCTCTATCTGACTCCATTGTTACATCCCCAAGCCCCCATAATTTTAACCTAAGACTGTCTACTGTTGACCTCACCCCATTCCTAAGAGGTCTGTAAGGGGCATGAATAAGTGCACCAGCGTACCTACTGTCCCTGCCCTACTGTCTCCATTTATTCGTACCCATTCACTCTGTTCATATTTATGTTTGTATACCGTATATCTGTTATCTTTTGCATGTTTGACAAATAAAATAAAATAAAAATAAAATGAAATAACTCTTAGCTAAAGCTCAAGATTTTGGATTGAATTTTAGAAATAGTTTGTATATTTGGAAAAAAATACGAGAACACCCTTCTCCAATCTGATGTGTTTCAGGAGTTTTTCTTTGCTATTTTAGATTAAAAATAATAAAAGTCTAAACCAAGATGTAAGTGATTTCAGTGAAGAACAAATCATTTTTAAAATAATGTAACTTTAGAAGCAAATGTTCATATTTATTATCTTATCTTAATTACTTTAATTAGGTTTTAATGATTAATCTTAAGGGGGAAATCCATGATATTGGCAGCATACTTACCAGAGATACACAATGGCAACTCTATGTAACCATCAACACACTTTCTGACTGATGGAATCACAAGCACATATCCTTCATTACACAGAAATTGTAGGCTATGATTACTCTGAATAACCCGAGCTTTTCTTTCACTCCCAAACACAAACAAGTTTTTTGTTGCTAGCTGTTGTCTTGTGATTCTGCAGGGTGCTAAAAAAAAACAGAAAAGAAGGTAGATATTCTCAAGGGAGATAATTGACCATTGGTTTCTCCTCTATTCCACCCCTAAGAAAATCAGCCAAGTTTACAAATAGTGGGTCAATACTGAATCATATGACTAGATGTCTTTCCCCCACCACTTTTTCCCCCAAAAGTATAATGGGTATATTTTTAAATATACTTTTAAAATATTCTCTGAGCTATCCAGTAAATATTATAATGGCTTATTTAAAATTCTGATGTTGTTGTTCAGTTGCTAAGTGTGTCTGACTCTTCAAAACCCCATGGACCATAGCAAGCCAGGCCCACCTGCCTTCTACTGTCTCCTGAAGTTTGCCCAGATTCTAACCACCTCATCCTCTGCTGTCCCCTTGACCTTTTGCCTTCAATCTTTCCCAACATCAAGATCTTTTGCAATGAGTCCACTCTTCTCATTTGGTGGCCAAAGTATTTCAGCTTCAGCTTTACTATCTCTCCTAGCAAAGAACAGTCAGAATTGATTTCCTTTAGGATTGATTGATTTGATTTCCTTGCAGCTCAAGTGACTCTCAAGAGTCTTCTCCAATATCACAATCTGAAAGCATCACTTCTTCAGCGTTCAGCCTTCCTTATGCTCCAGCTGTCACAGCGATACATTAGCACTGGGAAAACCATAGCTTTTAACTGTATGGCCCTTTGTAAGCAAGGTGCTGCCAGTTTAATTTTTCCAGCTTTCAAATGGAAGAAGATGACACCAGTACAGTTTGTGGCTCCAGAGTAGAGAGAAAACTTGGGTCCAAATTCAAGCTAGTTCTCAAACAATTTGGCATTATTATTGGAACAATCCTACATTTTCTTCCAAGTCTACAATAATCAAAGGAAGCATGATGGCTTACCCAAGCATTTTGGCGGACGAGGTGTCCATTTTTGTCCTTTACATTGAATCCATTCAGGTCCTTCCAAGACATATCCAAGATTGCATTTGTACTGCAGTTGATCATTTTCCAGATACTTGGCTTTCTCAGTGCTTACAATTTCCCCAAAATCAATATCCTCTGGTTTTTCACAGGCTGAAATTGTATTTTCATAAAATTATCTTATTTGCTTAGAGAAGCACACATTTCCTATTTACTCTCATGAACTTCTCATGAACTGCGAGATAACAAACTTCCTGTTCTAACCCAAGTTAAATATTTTCCACTTTACATACATATTAGAACATATTAGAAAAGAAATACCTGCTGGGCACTTAATCCTAACTACAGGTAATCCTCAATTTAGCAATGGTTTGAATTCCAAGGTACTTATTTATTATTCAAAGTTCCAACATTCCCCTACCCCTTGGTCACAGGAATGCACTTCAGTGCTGAGCAATTGGGGTGCATGTCTGACTATTTGCACATACACATAATAATTTTATGACAGTTTTGCTGAAAACCAGCATTTACTTCCAGTTTACAGCTAAACCACACCAACAGTGAACCACAGGTGCACCCAACAAACAAACACATATTTGCTTAATGACTGGGACAATTTGTTAATGGCCACCACAGAAAATGTTCATAAAATCTGATCCACTTTATGATCACAGCAAGTTACAATTGTGATGGGATGTCTCCATTAGGTTATAACTCAAGGACTGCCTATAATATGTAACCTTCCCTTGCTAATGCCTACCCTAAGTAACTCTGTGGATGGGGAGATAGAGAGAGGCTGAAGGGCTGTTAAATTTGATCCCCAAAGCAGACAGAGGACTAGAGTGGAAACCACGGAAGCTAGTGTTAATATCTAACACCTCTCCCCTTTTGGTTGGGATGTTCCTATTGGTCACATAGTCTTTGAGGTAGGCGGGTCTTTGTTTCTCTCTACCAGACCTGTGCAGTTCATTTGGAACCGGCTCTTCAGGCAGGTCGGATGGACCTGTCTGCTCTCCAGCTCCGCTCTGTGGAACCTGCTGGAACTTACCCCAGGCCACGGCTGGAGTTCCCTGGCTTTGCTCGCTTGGAGCTCCTTGTGGACCTGCAACAAACTCAGATAAGTCAGTCACAAGTTCGAAGTCTCAGCCGTAAAGATACTCGTGGAACCGCTTGACTCCCGCTACAGGAGCCAAAGCCTCTCTGTCCATTTGGCTATAGTTCCTTTCAGCGGAAGACAAGGTTCGCGAGTAGAACGCGATGGGGGCTTCCAAGCCATTTGGCATGCGGTGGCTGAGGACGGTGCCGATGCCAAAAGGGGATGCGTCGCAAGTTAACACCAGTGGCAGAGTTTGGCTGTACTGGACCAGCAGGGAGTCAGCAGTCAGCAGGCGTTTTACCACGGCAAATGCGGCGGCCTCGGCTTGGCCCCAGGACCATTTGGAGTTCTTAGACAGGAGGGGATGTAAGGGCTCAGCGACCGTTGCTTTCTGTTTGAGAAAGATGCTGTAGAAGTTAAGGAGCGCGGGGAATGCCTGCAGCTCGGCCTGATTGCGAGGTGTGAGGGCTTCCTGGACAGCTTTTACTTTTTGGGATGTCAGGTGGATCCCAGAACCATCAATCATGTACCCCAGAAATTAATTTTGCATTTTTCTTTTTTGAGCTGGAGGCCTTTTTCAGATAGGCGAAGAATGAACAACGAGACATCCAGCAAGTAAAGCCAGCCCAGAGCATCGGCGTATCATCGAGCGGCCATTTTGAGTGGCAAATTCGAATCGCCTCAGACAAGAATGGCCATGCACGCCCCGCCAACTCCATATGACCCAGTGGCCGAATACTGGGAATCATATATCCTGAGGTTCGAATGCTTCCTCAAGGCAAACGACCTCATGGGGGTTCCCGACTCCCGCAAGAAAAACCTCTTCCTGGGCTACTGCGGCTGAGAGGTCTTTGAAACAGCGAAGGATTTATTGGAGCCAATCCAATCCAGGTGGTCCCTTGGGCAGTGTTACAGCAGACTCTAAAAATGCACTACGCGCCCAAACCTTCGAGGCACGTTCGCCGCCACGAATTCAATGTGTGGAACCAGAAAGAAGGGGAGTCCATAAACCAATTTGTTGTGGCCCTGCGAATGTTAGACCGTTTAATCTGCGGAGTGTGGGACATTAACCTCCAGAGACGTCTGCTAACCAGATCAAACATGTCTCTGCAGATCGCACTCGACGAGGCCAGGGCGTCCGAATCGGCTGATAAGTCCATGGAAGCCTTGCAGCGCCAGCACAACATGCCACAAGCCGTGCAGAAGCAAACGCGTGTACATCACAAGGCCGCTGAACAAGAACCTTCTGACAGCAAAGACGATGACAGCTACCGCATGCGTAGTAGCCGCACGAAACCGGCACGAAGATTCAACTCGCAACTGCTGCCCTGCGCAAGCTGCGGAGGGGACCATGCCCGGTCTACCTGTCATTTTCAGGACGCAACCTGCCAGTGTTGTGACAAAAAGGGGTACATTGCCAAAGTGTGCCGGGGCGAATTCCCTGCCACTGCTTGGCAGCCAAAACCAAATCCAAACCGCCAACAGAGGCCTATCCCTGGGGCCTGGCGGAAAACTCAAGGGTGCTCAGTGAGAGAACCCAAAGTAACCTATCAAAGCACGATAGGGCAAGTCCGCACCAGGCTTTCAAAAAAGCTGAAAGTCACAGTCCTCATTGAGGATGCTCCCTGCGAGCTTCAAATTGACACTGGATCGTCCCTCACGATCATCTCCAGGTCAACCCTGAAGCAAGCCATCCCGAGCCTGAAAAAATGGCACCTTTGCACGCCAGACATCATGCTGCACGACTACCAGGGAAACTGAGTCCCCATCGTTGGCCAGGGCACCTTCAAGGTGCAATTTAAAGACATCTGCACCAAGCTTCCCGGAGAAGATGCCTAGAGAGTGGCTGGAGGGCCAGCCGGTCCGAATCTGATCAAACACTAGTAAGAATTCATATTAAATCCTACTTAGTGGCGATAGAAGCGGCAAAACGGCAATATTTTTCCACTCTTATCACGTCCGCAGATAACCGCCCAGCCGCCCTGTTTAGGGTGATCCTTGCCGGCACTTTGCTTTACCCTGGTTGGTCCTGGAGAAATCTTTGTGATAGTTTTATGTATTGGATTTTCATGATTAAACCTTTCTCAGTTGTAATCACTCTGTCTTTCTTCCCTGCATATTTCATCAGCAATATCGGACCAAATTTTTTAATGCTGTCAATAGTTCATTTCCTAGAGCTATTAAACCATTGCTTACTAATATTAACCTTGATATTCATTTCTCAATACATATTATCTATAGTTATTTCTTTTTATCAGGTCTAAATGCTGCCACACAGATTTTATTCTGTAATTTTTAATATTCTCATGTTCTTCGCTTTTCTTCTTTCTTTCCTTTCCAGCATAGTAGGGATCTAAGAAAATACAATAAAGGAATAACACACACACACACACACACACACACACACACACACACACACACACACACACATATACAGACAAAGATATTATAGTATGTAAAGAATGCAAATATACATTTCAAATCAGCCATGCTGGGCAGAAACAAGGGAAAAAAATAATTGCCAAATAACTATCTCTAACCTTTCACCTATCAAATTTGAAAGTAAGAGTTTGATATGGGATAACATTCACTTATTATTGTACTGATGTGTTATTAGTTAATTTTGCAATTATACGGAAAGGAATGCCTTCTATGCTCTCTGATGATTGAGGCCAGTTTCAGTTCTCCTCTTCTTTGACTTTTGTAACCATGAAAAAACGGTCATAAATATATTTCAAACATATGAATATTACTGTGAACATCAACAAATACAGTCTTAGGTTCGAATATTATCCTTATATTTTCTTGTGAAATATATAATCACTGTGAATTTAGGCTTCTGCTGATTTCTTTGTATTTATCCTGATGTAAACCCTACTGAGATATGCATATCTCTATAATTTCAAACACTCTGACTTATGAAGACTCATCTTAGATAAGGATAATCTCTTGGTTATTATCATAGCAAGTTGCTTATTAACTGAAACAAAGACCCTCCAAATTTGGTGTGAAGTTATAATACTGATACAAAGTATTTGCAACAAACCAGTTGCTGAAAAACATTATATTTGAAAAGAGGATTGGAATTATAAATATATGATATTATTAAAGAATCTGGCATTACAATTTTCCAGAAAGCCACAAGAGAAAAATGAAAGTGCTTGCAACTGGTCCTTTAATGAATGCAAAAGAAACTGTTTTCCCCTTGATTTCCCTTTGTCTTAACTTACCGTTTTGAGAAGTGCAGCCTGGCCAGAGAAGAAAAGCAGCAATGAGGAGCAGCCAGTCCCTCATAGCTCTTCAAGTAATCTCCCAACCACTAAAATTCAGATCAGCAGTTTGGCTATTTCACCTGATTTCTCTGAGCTACTGAAATCCCTTCCTCCTTTTTGCTTGTTTCTTTGCTTTTTGTTATGAAACTTGTGAAGAGGAAGTATTAGTGGGATAAGAATGTGATCTTGACAGCTAAATGAGGACTTCATGAAAACTTTGTGAACTTTGTGTTGCAGTGGTAACATCAAACAAATGAAGCAATAGTTCTACTTTCATTCCAGTGTTGATCAATTCTGAACGTTCCCAAGGTCTTCAGTAGAAGCAGCTAACAACAACATTATTATACATGACTTTTGTGAAAAATTATTGGCCATGGAAATCTTTGTCTCATTCTTCCATGTCTTAACACTTTATTTTTTATTGTAAATCACCCAGAGTGACTCAGATAAAAAGATAAAATTAGAAACTTGATAATAAATACATTACATTTGATATCTGTCATACCTATTTTATATTTATAGAATATTTATAGAAATCTCAAGTTCATACAGCTGTGTGAAAAAGTCCTGTATGCTTTACGGTTTATGACATTTTTTAGATAGACCATTGATTTTATGATATTTTATGCTAACTGCTATGCAAATATTGTTATATTTCAATAAATACTGATAGTTTTTAAGTGAAAAGCATAAGCTTTTTGCAATGTGGTACTGTTTGGATGGGGATTGTGAATTTTCTTGCATGCTTACAATGACTATGAAAACAGATTAACCAATGCATACCCAGTGGCATACGTGTTGCAATTACTAAGGCAGATGCTAGTGTTTTGTTAATATTTTTATTGTTTGTGACCCTGAAAAGGAAACCTTTATGTAACCAAACATGATTACTAATATGAAATTGGCCAGCCTTTATTGCTTATCACCAGGCAGCATCGCTTCGGCATAGAATGTATAAGCCTTTGCCCATGATTTTTGGTGACAATGTGGTGCCAGGCTGCAATAATGGTTTCAATCAGCTCATGCTTGGTCTTTGGAAGCTTCTTGCTTATTTCGTAACCAATCTTGGCCCACAAGTTCTCAATTGGGTTCAAATCCGGGCTCTGAGCTGGCCAATCCAGGAGTCAAACACCATGCTTCTTCATCCGCTGCTGGATGGACTTGGCTCGATAACAAGGAGTGTTGTCATCCTGGAAGTAAAAGTCCTTCCCTACAAGTTGCTGAGCTGAAGGAAGCATGGTCTTTTCCAGGACTTCAACATACTGCTTGCAATTCATGATTCCCTGCCCGATTTGTATCCAACCAATACCAGAAGCAGCGATATAGCCCCAATCATCACGTGCAATGGATGCTTCACAGATAGATTCAGGCAGTACGGCCTAAATTCTTCATCTGGAAATCTTCTGACATACTTATTGCACTGATTAGCCTCTGTACATTTTGATTGGTCAGCCAAAGCTCGCTGCTGATTGGCTACTTTTGATCCTAACATTCTCGAAAATTCAAGTTGTATTTGTTTTAGCACATAAACTCAATCAAAACCTTAAAAAGACTTCGGCTATATTAATAAAAATTATGCATCTCAATCAGACATAGAAATTTTCATCAAAGTAATAATTTTGCGTGGTTCCCATGAGTGAAAAGTTGGTTAAATGTAAATACGCTTTAAACTGAAAGCGTGCAGGACTTTTTCACACAGCTGTATGCTGAAATGTGAATATTTTCTTTTTCTTTCTTCTCCAAAACCTTGAAGGTATTATTACTGTGAAATTATACTAATTGCTTTTGTATTTATCCTGATGCAAACATAACCAAGATACATCTCTTAAATTTCAAACTTCTGACTTAGGAAGAATCATTTTCTTGGCACAGAAAATGATTACAGACACTGCAGCCATGGTTCCTATATTATCAATGTTCTTTTTCAGGTATTATGTGCTATAGTGGCATCCTGAGGCTCTCATAAAATCACCTCATTTGGAGGGAAGAGAGAAAAAAGTGGGACAAAGTTTAGATGCTACAGCATGTTTTTGGTTAAATTATGCTAGAACTATATTCAATTAATATATTCCATCTTTATACCTACTGTTCTACTGTTATACTTTTGAGGATATTTTTGTTTATAAGTAAAATGAACTATTAACTATTAACTAATGAACTATTAAATACAAATACTTCAATGAAATCAAACAATGGACTTTTACTTCAGTTTTAAAATGGCATTGTTACACATGGTAAACATTTGGTTATTATCATATCAAGTTCTTTTTATTAACTGAAACAAAGTCTCTCAAAACGGGTGTGAATTGACAATACTGATGCAAAGTATTTTGCTATTCAGAAATCAGGTGCTGAAAAATCTTGTATTTGAAAAGGGGATTGGAATTATAAATCTATGATATTCTTAAAGAATCTGGCATTACAAATTTCCAGAGAGCCACAAATGAAAAATGGAACTCTTTCTTTTTGCTTAAAAGTATCTGTTTCTTTAATGAATGCATCAGAAACTGTTTTCCTTAGTAACTCTTTGATTTTGATTCTTAACTTACCATTTTGAGAAGAGCAACCTGGCCAGAGAAGAAAAGCAGCAACCAGGAGCAGCCAGTTCTTCATAGCTCTTCAGGCAATGCCTGAACCATCGAACATCAGTTTAGGCGTTTGGCTTTCTCAGCTGATTTCTCCCACCTATTACTATCCCTTCCTCATTTTATGTTTGTTTATTGTCAAGGAAACCAGGGGGAGGAAGTATTACTGGAATATTAATATCATCTTGACAGGTAAGAGAGGACTCCACAAGAATTTTGTGATCAAACAAATCAAGTAATAGTATACCACCCACCCGCCCTCCTTACCTGTATTTGAGCTCTTCAGGACTTCCGTGCAGGCGCACGGAGTGTATGGCACCTGCACGATGCTCCGCCAAGCAGCTGGAGCATCACGGAAGCATCGTGGAGTGTCACAGGAGGTAAGGACGCATGTGTGCGTTGCAAGTGTGTGTGCGACAGCTGCACGCGTTCATGTGGTGGACGCTGGGCCCCATTGCACTGTAATGGTTTCAACAGGATCCAGAACCCACCACTGAGCCAGATCTTCATAACTCTTCAGGCAATGTCTCAACCACCGAACCTCACTTCAGCAGTTTGGCTTTCTCAGCTGATTTCTCCCAGCTATCACTATCCCTTCCTCATTTTATGTATGTTTGTTTATTGTCAAGGAAAGCAGGGGGAGGAAGTATTCCTGGAATATGAATATGATCTTGACAGATAAGAGAGGACTCCACAAGAATTTTGTGAACAAACAAATCAAGTTCAGATTTTCAGGCAGTGCTTCCAACACTTTAGAAGGAAAAATCACCACTTGCATTTCAGGGTTGATAAATGCTGAGTCTTCAGTAGCAGCAGCTAACAGCAAAATTATTATACAGGACATTTATGAAAAAATCTTGGTAGTTTCCTCTTTCTTCAAGGTCTTAACGCTATTTTTATTGTAAACCATCCAGAATCAATCAAGTGAGTTGGGCAGTGTAGAGATTTGATTTAAAATTACATTTGATATCTGATATAACTATTTTGCATTTATGATGTCAATAAGTATAGGAATCCCATGTTGCAGATACATTTCTTAAATAACTCCGCAGTTTTAGAAACTTCAACCAAATATAGTTAATCATTAGCCAATAATATCAGGGAGACTGTTTACCTTAGTTCCTGTTTTTTCCCCAGATTCTGCAAAACTAGCGTTGCGTTGTACATCTATAAATATCCAGAAGGTTAAAATACTTCCAACTCCCAGGGAATCGAAGAAAAGAGAAAATAAAAATGTTGACTCCTTTTCAGAATTATACAAGATCTACCTTTCTCTTCTTCCCTCATTTTTTACAGGTTTGTATAAGAAGTATTCTTTGCTGCCAATTCCATCAACTCTTTCTCAAGATAATAACATGTTTATTATCTATTAAATGCAGTTTGAATTGACTCAACAAGATCATCTTTTTCCTTTATTGTAAACAGTGTTTCTCCCTCCCACCACTTGCAGAGACAGAGAAACTGGCCATGGAGGACAAGAAGAGCCATTACCAAGGCAGCAGTCAAATAAGAGGAACCTGAGACCTGGCCCAGAAAGTTGCTTGAGAAAAACATCTATGGAGATTCTCAATCATCCAGGTTATGGTTGTCTCAAAGGTGCTTTTATAAAGGGCAACAGGTCTTTCCCTTGAAAACATTTTGCTTCTCATCCAAGAAGCTTCTTCGATTCTAAGTTAATGGTGGGTAATGGAAAGATTTATATTCTTTGCATTCATTTTGTCACTATTACACTGAGTGTTGGTTGCTAGCTCTCTCACTAGCACCTTATAGTGCATATTTCTATTTTCTGCAGCTTTAATATCTATATTATGTTGAATGTTCATGTTCATGGCTCATTGATTGAAGATGAACTAAGCCAGCCATCACTATTTTATTTCTAGGAAAATTAATTCTCACAGGCTTATGAAGGGTGTAGGCATGTCATGGATAAGTCCTTTACTCCTGGAAAAGGGAATTCACCCTCCCACAAATGTTTATTTAGAATATTAAATATAGAACACAGAAATAAAGACTATTTTCATAGTTGATTCTACCAAAATAACACTGAAAAATAATTGCATATTTCTTTTCACACTTGATTTTATTGGTAATTCAGAATTCAGAGGACATAATTGGAACATTAGAGCAATACCCCTATATTCTAGATCAACAAAATTTTCAGAAGCTTTGCAACTACCATAATTACCACCTGCTTATAAAAGCAAGGTGCTTTAACTGACTGCTGCCTATGTGATATTAATTTAGAGACTGCAAAATATAAAGCATAACCTATTCTGCTATTTCTATGTCCTCTGTTTACCAATAACATGATAGCACAGCTTGCAACATCCATGCAAAATGGGTCTAAACAAACCATTTTCTTTATTAAAACCTTGACAATAGTTTGTCAATCAGAAAGGTCGGCAGTTCACTGGTTCGAATCCCTAGCACCGCGTAATGGAGTGAGTTCGTGTTATCTGTCCAGTTTCTTCCAACCTAGCAGTTCAAAATCATGTAAAAATGCAAGTAGAAAAAATAGGAACCACCTTTGGTGGGAAGGTAACAGTGTTCAGTGTGCCTTTGGTGTTTAGCCATGCTGGCCACATGAGCATGGAGATGCCTTTGGACGATGCTGGCTCTTTGGCTTTGAAACGGAGATGAGCACCACCCCCTAGATTTGGGAATTACTAGCACATATGTGCGAGGGGAACCTTTACCTTTAATAGTGTAAAGAGGTTTGCAAAACCATTCAACTCTTCTTTGGAATCTGAGGATGCCATATTATTTCTCAAAAGCAGGCTGGAGCTTTTAAACTGCAGAACTTCACAGCCACCTGAGGCTGAGGTCCTAATAAAGCGCTTGTGCAGGAACACAATATTTAACTAACACACTGTTAACAGTGTCTGTGCAGAATCACAACTCTACCAAATCTGAACATCCCTCTAGTCAAGCTTGAAAACACATGGACACCCCCTCTGCAGTCCTGCCCCTGGGTTCACTTTGCTCACATCTTCAATGGATCAGTCTGGATTTATATCATGGCAAAGTTTAGCCATTTTGTGTTAAATAACAGTTTTTGAAGGTATGTGGTTGGAAAGCCTGCAGCAATTTCTAAGATTTAGCTGAATTTAGCAATTTCTAAGATTTAGCTGTTATAATTCAAAACCTGGCTCTGCCAATTGATTTGGAGACCTGATGGGGGCGTTCCATACAGGAGGGGTTTAATTGATTAAGAGAAGATTCCACCATCACCCTATTTTATATTGGCTCTTCCTTGTTTATCTTTGCTAATTTTAATATTTATTGTTTTATTGTTGTAATATTGTCATTTTTATCTCGCTATAAACCGTCTAGAGTCACTTGCTGGTGAGATGGGTGGCAGATGAATTAAATAAATACATATTTATACAATTTCATTCAGTCAAAAAGAAAAAAAGAGAAAACAAAAGAAAAACAAAACTGTTAGATTTGTAATAAGGAGGCTGAGGCAGCTGTCAGTCCAACAGATTTATTGAAACTAACTGGCTGACAGGAACAAAGAACGCGGGCCGTCTGACAGCTATTTATACTTGCAGCTGTCAGACGGCTTAACCAATAAGAACTTGCCAATTCTCCCGCCGGCTGGAGCCGCGCCTGGGCCAATCAGAGGGCTTCCCTGAACGCCCTCTGCTGGCCAGGCTCGGCAGAACTCAACACCCCTTTCCCCCGGATGGCGCATGCGTAACCGTCGAGGTAGCCTGGGCGTCTGCGCACGCGCTGGGAACGCCTAAGCGAAGATGGCGCATTGTCCGAGGTGGAAGGAGTGTCCGCTCCGCCCTTGTGACGAAGCGCTGGAGGCACGGCTTCGGCGGGCCCAACCCCATGGAATGGATTCAACAGAACAGGTGAGTGAACCAGCGCACCGGGGGGCGATGCGCGGAGTCGGAGACAGGGTTTTGTACAGGGTCGGGCCGGCAGGCGGCGTTGGCAGGGCCTGGTTGTGTCAGTCCGCTGTTTGCGTGCGTTGGATCTTCTGCCGGTCGCCTCCGCAGCAGGTCTAAATGCCGCCGCCAATATCTCCCATCGTGGAGGAGGACCCTGTAAGAACAGGGCCCCGTTACTTCGGAGATTCTTCCCGGTACCCACTTCGGTTCCCCTGCGAAATTGCGGGCGAAAAGTTCCTCCCCCACCAGAAAGGCCCTTGGGGGGGTAGAGGGGGTGAAGGGAGGAGTAGAAAAAAGGGGATTAAGGCGGTCTAAGGTAGATCGTAGGCGGCGGCCCATGAGTAATTCAGAGGGAGCTTTGCCCGTGGAGGAGCAAGGGGTGGTGTGTTGGGAACGAAGGTATGTATGAATGCGCTCGGGCCATGGGAGGACGGACATGCGGGCAAACGCATCCTTAGCGGAGCGGACGGCCCTTTCTGCCAGGCCATTGCTGGCAGGGTGGTACGGAGAGACGGGGGCATGGCGTATGCCGAGGGATGTGAGGAAGGAAAGAAATTCAGAGGAAGAGAATTGGGGCCCGTTATCCGAAACGATGACATCGGGCAGCCCGTGAGTAGTGAAAAGAGCATTTAGGACGCGGATAGTGGAATTGGAGGTGGTGCTGGTCATTGGGAAGAGTTCGACCCATTTTGACCAGGCATCCACAACGACGAGAAATGAGTGACCATCAAGAGGACCCATGAAGTCGATGTGCAAACGACTCCATGGGCCCATAGGTCGCTCCCATTCCCGGCGAGGCGAGGTAGGAGGGGCAGCCTGTACACGCTGGCAGGCCGAGCAGCGCTGGACGTAGGAAGTGATGTCCGCGTCCATGGATGGCCACCAGACATAGCCGCGGCCAAGAGCCTTCATGCGGACTATGCCGTGGTGGCCGTCATGGAGGCGAGACAGCACTAGGCTGCGCAGGGATGAAGGAATTACAACGCAGGAGCCCCAGAGGAGGCAATCCTGCATGATGGAGAGCTCCAAACGGCGGCGGAAGAAAGGAAGTAAGAGTGGGTCATGAGAGCAGGCCGCCCATCCTCGAGATACGGCGGCCATAGTGCGTAGCAGTAACGGATCGGTGCGGGACGCCTGAGCTATGTCCGTGATGGACACAGGCAGGGAGAGATCAGAAATGAGGGAGATAGAGTGCGTCGGGGCAGGGTCTTCCAACGGAAGAGGCAGAGGGCAGCGGCTCAAGGCGTCCGCATGGGCAATGTGGCCGCCGGGCTTATAGGAAAGGGAGTAGGAGTATGCGGAAAGAAATTCCAACCAGCGGGACATGCGAGGTGACAGGATTGGGGGGGTAGGGCGGTCCCCGGCAATGATGCCGAGGAGAGGCTTATGGTCAGTAACAAGAGCGAAGGGCCGTCCATAGAGGTAATGGTGGAAGCGTTTTACCCCCGCAACGGCAGCCAGCGCCTCCTTATCAAGCTGGCTGTAATTGCGCTCAGCCTTTGATAAGGTGCGGGAGTAAAACGCTATGGGACGTTCCGAGCCATCAGGGAAGGCATGGCTAAGGACGGCACCCACCCCAAAAGGGGAGGCGTCACAGACCAAGGTGAGTGGGAGAGCCTCGTCGTATTGGGCGAGGACTGAGGGCGCGGTGAGGGAGCGTTTGACAGCCGCGAGGGCATCTGCCTCGCGGCTAGTCCAACTCCACGGAGTTGTGGAGTCGAGAAGGCGGTGGAGGGGTTTGGCCAGGGAGGCTTTGTGGGGAATAAAAGAAGCATAGAAATTTAGAAGACCGAGGAAGGCTTGCAATTCGGTCTTGTTGGTAGGGGGGGGGGCGACAAAATCGCCTCTAGTTTAGATGGGTCGGGGTGGATGCCCTCGGCATCAATGCGGTAACCTAGGAAGGTTACGGCAGGAACCCCCAGTTGGCACTTCGTGGCTTTTAAATGTAGTCCAGCAGTGCGAAAGCGCTGCAGGACAATGCGCAGTGTCTTGACGAGCCCCACAGCGTCGGGGGCTGCGATCAATACGTCGTCGAAGTACGGCATGACCCCGGGAATGGCATGGAGCAAGCGCTCCATTAAACCTTGAAAGATTCCCGGGGCCACACTGACTCCGAACTGCAAGCGCCGGCATTTGAATGCCCCGCGTTGAGTAACAATAGTCTGCGCAAGCGCGGTGGTATCGTCCACGGGCAGCTGCTGGTACGCCTGCGCGAGATCCAGCTTAGCGAAAATGCGCCCTTTGCCCAGTGAATGCAGAACGTGCTGGACAACGGGCACAGGGTAGGGGTGCGATTGGAGGGCCTTGTTCAAAGTTGACTTAAAGTCCGCGCAGATCCTTATGGATCCGTCGGATTTTAAGGGTACAACGATAGGAGTCTCCCATGGGGAGAAATCCACTGGCTCAAGGATGCCCTGACTGATGAGCTTATCTAGCTCAGCATCGACTTTTGCTTTAAGGGCCAGCGGCAAGCGGCGGGCTTTTAGGCGGATGGGAGCGATAGAGGGATCGAGATTTAGAGAAATGGGGGAGCCGGTATAGCAGCCGAGGGAGGGGTGGAACACATCAGCAAATTCAGTAAGGAGAGAAGAAATGGAGTCAGAGGGGGGCAGAGGCGAAGGAAGGAGGGAGTGAACCCCAGCAATAGACAGACCTAGCGCCCTAAACCAGTCAAGCCCCAGCAAGGAAGATAGGGGTTTTTTTACAATGAGGAGTGGTAAAATGGCATGCCGGGAGCCGTAGGTAATGTTAAAAGTCCCGCAGCCAAGCAAGTCAATGGTAGTCACGGAGGCGGCAGTCTGGGGGACCAAGGGAGGAACGGCGGACCGATGGCAGTAAGGAATGGAAGGTGTCCCATGACATGATGGATCTTGCTGATCCCGTGTCCACCTCCATTGAGGTAGGAACCCCCTCAATGAATATGGGGAGGTGCAGCTTACCTCGGCCCTCCGCACAGGAAGAGGCCGAGTCTACCAGCCATTCAGGGAAAGCTGCGTTGGGGTCGCCAACGGTGAGGGAGTTTTGACGCTGGGCAGGCATACGGGCAGGAGCGCGTGGCGGCGGCGGAGGTTGCTGTGAAGGGTGCCGGTCAGTAGGCGCGGAGCGGCAAACGGCGGCAAGGTGTCCTTTTCTGCCGCATTGGTGGCAGAGAGCGGCTCTGAAACGGCATTGGGAGCGTTGGTGGCAGCCGCCACAACTGAGGCAGGAACGTCCATCTCTGGTGGAGAGCAACTGCAGGCGGTCGATGGTTTGATCTACCTCAGTGCGGAACGAGGAGGCTGTAGAAGGAGCGTAGGTGGAGGCGTTAGCCGCATAGGGAGAGGGCGGCAGGTAGGCAGATGGAGGTAGATGGCTGAGGTGGCTGAAATCCGGCGTGGATTGGTCAGCCATCTCGTAAGCCCTGGCATCGTCGACTGCAATTTTCAGGGTGAGCTCAGGCCAAGCCAGGATCCGTCGATGCAGTTTGATGTCGCGGAGACCGTAAATGAATTGTTCTAGCAGTGCGTCGTCGAGGTCGCTGAACTCGCAATGTATAGCCTCCGCACGGAGGGCTGCAATATACTGGGCAATGGTTTGGCCGTCCTTTTGAATGCAGCGACGGAAATACTGCCGGCGGGCAAAACGAGATGGGGCGGGCTCGTAATGTTGTTTGAGACGGAGAATTAGCTCGTCCCACGGCAGTGCATGGGCAGGATCCGGGGAAGCGAGAGCCCGGGCTGTGCCGAACATCTCCGGCCTGCAGTAATTCAAGAAGATTCCTCTTTTCCGTTCCATGGAGAGGCTGGTGAGGTCGTGGGCTATGAGGAAACACTCGAATCGTTCGAGGAAGGCTTCCCACGCCTCAGCCTCAGGCCGGAACGGGGAGAAAACAGCGTTGGAGGCCATTGGTGGCACCGTGTGAGGGTCCGTGTTGCCCGTCCTCGTCGCCAGTGTTAGATTTGTAATAAGGAGGCTGAGGCAGCTGTCAGTCCAACAGATTTATTGAAACTAACTGGCTGACAGGAACAAAGAACGTGGGCCGTCTGACAGCTATTTATACTTGCAGCTGTCAGACGGCTTAACCAATAAGAACTTGCCAATTCTCCCGCCGGCTGGAGCCGCGCCTGGGCCAGTCAGAGGGCTTCCCTGAACGCCCTCTGCTGGCCAGGCTCGGCAGAACTCAACAAAAACCTTGAATCTGTTTGTGATTTTCCCATGTTAGAATTTAGAATAAGCAAAGATCCATTTGGCTGAACTTCCCTCTGATTCTTAACATCAGGTTGGATTATGCTAACTCCAGAGCAACCCAAGGAGGAATAATTGTTTGTAGAGGTTGGATTGGATAATGAATTGGAGTATTTACTGTATACCTGTTTTTTGGAGTATTGGAGTATTTACTGCATACCTGTTTTTTTTTTTTACAAAATATATTATAAGTTGTTAGGCAATAAAAATCTTTTTTTTAATTTTAAAGAATTCAACACATCTATATGCTAAATATATAAATTACAATTATCTACTGTCATTGCTTTAAGATGAGTTCATGACTGATAATTCAAATTAATCAAATGATTAAATCTAAAATGTACATAGAAAAAGATTCTACATTCCTCATTTTAGATGTATTATTAAATTTTGATTTTTAATGTTATATTGCAATGTTTTATCTATTTTAAAGATGGTCTGAAAAGTTGTTTGTAAATGTTCTTATTTTAACAATAAAGTTGATGAAATCTAGCTTTTCACAATATAGGCTTTTAGGTTCATATACAAAGGTTGATAGGTGTTGACAATCCAGCTTCACATGTCATGTTAAAGAGAATATTTGGTTTCTGACAGTGACGTGCAGTCAGGTGAGGCAGGGGAGGCACAGCCTCATCACTGTCATCATGAAAAGAAAAAAAATGTAAAAGGAAAAAGGTGAGAGCTGAGGTCAGGCTGAGCTAGTTGCTGCCTCACCATGGATGACTCTGCTTAACTGTTTAAAAAAGCCTCTAAAAAAGCACCCTCTACAGGAGGAGGCAGGAGAACTACATGCCTCATCTAGTCTGACTTTAGGCATTTTATGATCACTCGAGCAGAGTTAAGCAAGGGTTAAAAGCCTAAAAATTCCTGACGTAGGTGAGGCACGCAGTTCCCTGCCTCATAGTAGAGGGCACTCGTTTGGGCGGGGCTTCTTCAGAGGACACGAGGCAAGAGCAGAATTGAAATCCTCTCTGAAACAGCTGGAAAAGGTACGTGTGGGTCGGAGGGAGGGGGAGGAATTCAAACATCATCCTCCTGGTGCCGGGGTTTTGTGCAAAGGCTGCAGGGAAGGACTCTGGCTCGCTTATGTTCTCTCTTCCCAAGTGTAGTTTGATTGCAGGCATGTTGCCTTTTCAAACCTGTAATCAGTGAAGCTGGGCTGGATCCTTCTGGGGCTGGGGGAAAGTGTGTGTGCTCCAGTATGGCTCTTTGACTGGCTTCCTGCCTCCTCCTGTGGTCTCCCTCCAATCCAACTTTGTGTGTGTGTGTGTGTGTGTTTGAGAGAGAGTTTGTTTGAGTGAGAGAGGGAAGGGGGTAGGAGAGATAGTCCAATCCAACTTCTGTGTGTGTGTGTGTGTGTGTGTGTTTGAGAGAGGGGGGAGAGAGGGAGAGAGGGAGGGAGGAGAGGAAGGGAGAAGAAAAAGAAAAAGAAAGAAGGAAACTTATTTCGCAAAGGAGATAAACAAATGCTGTCGCTTTAAATCGGAACTGAGCATGCCTGGCTGTGGAATTCTGGAAGTTCCACAAGTCTAAAAAAGTTTGAAACCCACCACTGTGTCAGTGCCTCACTAGCCATAAACCTCACCACACATCACTGGTTTCTGACATCCATCA
This sequence comes from Natrix natrix natrix, assembly GCA_029891615.1. Classification (NCBI taxonomy): domain Eukaryota; kingdom Metazoa; phylum Chordata; class Lepidosauria; order Squamata; family Natricidae; genus Natrix; species Natrix natrix. The sequence goes on along the minus strand of JAKRSK010008632.1, from coordinate 24,654 downwards.
TCTGGTTCCAAAAGAATGCTGTATATGGCCTGTTGTTCATTTATTTAGAGCTGTAAAATATAATGGGAACAATGAAAAATAAATATATATCTTTGCGATTTATCAAAGTCTTTTTTTAAACTGCTACATCTTGATCATTAACAGAATGCAGCTTCTGATAATTTTATGATATTAATTGATTCTATACATGGGCAAGAAGACTCTGAAAGGTCAGCATCTCAATTTATTAAACTAAATGGCTAAAAAGTGACACTAACATTGTAGATCATTCTGTCACTGAGCAATTTCTTCCTTTTAAAAAATATTGACACAATAACATTCAGTAAACTTATAAATGTTTAGAAATAATTTTTAATATTTTATTATATAAACTCTGGCAGTCAGAATGAATCCGAGGTGCACATTTTAAAAATAGGATTCTGGAACTAGATGCTCCCAAATTCTAATTCAGCCTCACAGGTAATGCTCTTGAGGAAAGATGGAATACAAATGCAATGAATAAACAAACTCCCATTATCCTCAGACCACACACTCAATAAAAGGATACTGGGAGCTGTAGTCGAGCAATACAAAAAATCATCATTTCCTTATTGGCTAAAAAAAAGTTGTTTCAATAAAATGTCTATGGAGATTCTCAGTCATCCAGTTTTCCCAAAGGTGGTTTTTCAAGAGAGAACTATACTTTCTTGTTATTATTTGAAGATGTTTCACTTCTCTTCCAAGAAGCTTCTCCAGTTTTTGCTAGATAGTAGGGAATGGAAGGATTTATATTCCTTGCAGACAGTCATTTGCATTCTTTTAAAGAGTCACTGAGGCCACTTGGAAGTTTACCTGTGTCCTTAGGGTCACCTGAGTAATGCAAATGGGTGTGGAGCCTTCTTGGAACTGCTGAAAGAATTGTGTTGTAGACTGGAGATAGATAATATAGTATTCCCCCCCCCTCTATTGAGAGAGGGCTGTTCAATTTTGATATAGATGGCCTCTATGACCCCTCTTTCAAACCAGTGGTCAAATGTGGTCTTTGCTGTTTTCAAAAGAGTGGCCTATGTTTTTTTTTAAATTCAGATGGACTGCTGAATTTTGTCCTGATGAGTTTGTTCTCCTATGTTGTGACATGCATTTATGAAGTATTTTGTTTTGTCCACCACAAGGATAAAACACCCAGATACAAAGTGAGCAACTTGGTATATGCAGTACAAGGCAGTGAGACATGTGCAGATCTGTACATTGGGGAAACAAAACAACCACTTCAAAATGCATGGCACAAATAAGAGAACAAAAGGAGATCAAGACTAGATTCAGTGTTTAAAAGCTGAAATTTAAATTTGCATTTAAAAGACAAAGGTTACTCTTTTGAAGACACCCAACATTTAGGACAGGGGAGACCACTGTTTTGAAGGAGGGGTCAAAGGGATCAACTATGTCAAAACTGAACAGCCCTTTCTCAACAGAAGGGGAGTGAAACAACATCTTCTATCTCCAGTCTACAACACTGTCATTTCAGCAATTCCAAGAAGGCTTCACCCCCATTTGCACTACTCAGGTGACCCTGAGGACACATATGAACCTCCAAGTGGCCTCAACAACTTGCTAAAAGAATACAAATGACCAGCTGCCTGCAAGGAATATAAATCCAGTCAGAGCTGAAGAAGCTTCTTTTAATAAATGTTCACTATAGAAATATTTACATATAAACCTCAGCAGAAATTGGTATTATACTACTACTATTGGTATTATTTGTAATTTCAAAGGAAAGCCGCAACATACAATAAGACTCCTGTGATCTACATAAAATTCCTTTCATTCAGAGCAATCAGAAAAAAATATTATTGGAGAGGGTGAGACTTAAAAAAAACAGAAATGCAACAAGGAGGTATTGCTCATTATTTCATCTCTTCTGGTCTGTTGATGAATCCTGGAAGATTCCAAGATTGACAACCAGGAGATTGTTCTCTTTTGCAGCTGAAATGATTAGAAACTCTACTTTTATCCAGTGGCTATTTTCATTGACCACAGAGCAACAGATTTTCTTGCCTCAAAATGAATGTTTCCAAATGAATGTGTGTAATTTTACTTTATCTATTTCATTTGAATTGATATTGACATATTCCCCTCCCCTTTAAACATGTATGCAACTCACTTATGTTATATATATATATACTGTACATTTTATAAAACCGTGTTTCCCCGAAAATAAGACAGGGTCTTATTTTATTTCGCCCCACGAAATATGGCCTTGGGCTTATTATAAGGGGAGGACGTATTGTTTTGGGATTGCGGGGCAGCTGCTCCCTTGCAAACTGGCTCCCAAAGAGCTGGACACAGCCTCAGGGGCGAAGCAGCCATGAGGTGACCATGCTCATGAGCAATCACCCGGCAAACCCCCTCTCCAGCCGGGCAGAGTGCCATTCACTGAAATAGGGGGTATCCCTAAGGTGCCAAGGCACATGGTGCTCTGCCTGCTCCCCAGCTCCCGCGGCTTGGCACATTAGGGATATCCCCTAGGTTAGTGCATGGAGCTCTGCCCGGCTGGAAAATGGGGTTGCACGAGCTCCTGTTCCGCCCCCAGCAAGCATGCCTCTCAGCCTCATGCGACATTTGTGCAGGCAGCCTAGGCTTCCTGCAGCTTCAGTCTGGAACTTTCGCCCTCTGCCCTAAGGAGCCATAAGGCAAGGTGGCTCGCTGCTCAGCCTCCTGCTTCTCCAGGCAACCTCTGTAACCGAATGTACCGAATGTACCTTTGATACTTTTGCAATATTAAACTGATTCCACACATGGACAATATGGATGAAATATCAGACATGATTACTGTATCTCTGTACATTACATCAAACAAACTCGAGACTTGTTCTGGAGTAGATTGTAGAGCTTTCTGTCACTAAGCAATTGTTTCCTTCTTTTCTTCATCTCTAAGATCATTGTTGATTCAATAAGATCTCAAAGATTTTAGGACTCTTGATGCTAATCTGGATTTTTAAATATATTTTAGGATCTAAATTCTGGCAGGCAGAGTGAACTAAAAGAATAACATTTAGGGTGAGTAAAGGAACTGTACTAAATCCAAATTTACTTTTGCTCAGATTAGACCCTCAGAAATCTATTGGATAAATTGGACAAGTCATCACTAAATGAAATTACTTTGATTGCAATGGACTATTGTCTTCAACTCAAGAATGTTATATTGAAAAAATCAGGTTGATTCAGACTAATTTTGCTGCACTGGGGCTATTGTAATCAGTGAGAATATTCCCCTGAGGATAAATTAGAGTTTCTACTCATTTCAGCTCCAGAAGAGAGGAATCTGCCAAGATTCAGGAAGAGAGGAAAGTATGGCAGTTCTTGTATTTCTCTGACCCAATCCTTGTTGTTTTAAAATACACCACTTACGAGAGAGAGAGAGAGAGAGAGAGAGAGAGAGAGAGAGAGACTTCCTCCCTATCATTCTAAATGAAAGGAAACTGATTTAAATCATAGCATATAAATTTCCCTGGTTTAGAACAATTTCAGAAAGCCAAGTTGGTTCAGAATTCCATTTTATCCAGAGACATCTCCTTGGGTTTTGTTTATTTATTTATTAATCCAATTTATAGGCCGCACCCTCTCCACCAAGTATTTAACATATGTTTCAAAACATGGATATCCTTAAAATATATAAAAACTCAAAGGTGGTATTCAGCAGGTTCTGGCCATTTCTAGAGAACCAGTAGAAGAAATTTTGAGTAGTTCAGAGAACTGGTAAATACCACCTCTGACTGGCCCCACCTCCATCTATCCTCTGCCTCCTGAGTCCCAGCTGATTGGGAGGAAATGGGGATTTTGCAGTAATCATCCCCTGGAGTGGGGAGGGAATGGAGATTTTACAGTACCCTTCCTCTGCCACACCCACCAAGCCACACCCACCAAGCCATTCCATGGCCACCAAGTCATGCCACGCCCACCAAGCCACACCATGCCCACCAAGCCATGCCCACAGAACCAGTAGTAAAAAAAAAGTAATCCCATCACTGTAAAAACTGTGTTAATTCATCCAGCTTTTCTCCCTCTCCATTATCTAAAGGAAACCTCTTGGTTAAAGATGATTGAGGAGAAACCAACTTCTTCCCTTTATGAAGCATATCAATGAAATGATCTTATATCAAATTCATTTTAATTTGGGTATAACCATTCAGTTTCCTAAAATAAAAGTGATTCTCTCTAAAGTGAGATAAGGAAAGGCACCAAGTCAGGCAGTGATGGAAACTGTAAGAAATCTAAAAATCAGAATATTTTATTTGAATTATCCTAACAAAAAGGTGGAAAGAAAATAAGGAGAGAAAGTGAAAATATAAATATTAATTAAATACAGATAATCCATTTTTCCATTTATGCAGGTAACTCTAAATGGCCTGGAATATGGGTGTAGTTGATAGCCTCTTTTACATTTAAATTCAACTGTATTTCCATCTCTAGCTCATTCTTTCCCCCTCAGCTGCATATTGTGGCAGTTCAAATCTTCTTTCCTTGTTAAACAAGGAACTGCAAAAGCTGTCTCTATTGGATGAACTGAGGATAAACTTATATTGCTTTGGTCTTAAAAGAAAATGCTTTCCTCAGCTAATATTTTAGGAAACGACTCTTTCCAGTCAAAAAAAAACAAACTACTTTGATTGTCTCATCAGGAAAAGTTTTGTACCCTTTTCCCAATATCTTATATAGGGAAAAAATCAGTGGTGAAATTCGGTTCTGTGGGTGTGGCTTGGTGGGAGTGGCAGGGGAAGGATACTGCAAAATCCCCATTCCCTCCCCACTTTGGGGCCAGCCAGAGGAGGTATTTGCTGGTTCTTGAACTATTCAAAATTTCTGCTACTGTTTCTCCAGAACCTGTCAGAACCTGCTGATTTCACCCCTGGAAAAAATATGAATGTACTTTTATGATGACTATGATTTATTACTTACAGCTTTTATGTACACTGAGAGCTTCTGTGTCCAATCACACTTGACCAACAAAGAATTCTAGTCTAGTCTAGTCTAGCCAGAGTGTGCCTTCTGTGTTTCTCAAGTGTCTATAAACCAAGCAAGATATGAGATTCTTTTGTTTCCATTATTCTAGAATGAGGAAGTCCTTTTACTCACTTTTCCTTTCCCTCTTTAAAACTATTTATTTTATCCCTGCAGCCAAATGGGGTTCAGGCCTTCTGCTTGTCCTTTCAGTAATATTCCCTCCATTCCTCATTTAACTCCTCAGCTTATGACTTTTTCTCATTGTTGCAATCATTCTATTCATGTGTCATGAAAAAAAGTCAGTCTGCTCAGGTCCTGGCATTTTTTTCTGCATAGGTACTTATAGGTTAATCTACATTTTCGGTTTCTTCTGAAACAAAGATGCCCTCCCTGACAGGTCATAAAGAGTATGAATACACAGCATTGTCCCCAACCTGTACCTATCCCATTGCAACAACCACTTTTCCCTACCATTTATTGCCCGATATCAAAATGGTATTTGCTGATTTCTCCTATTACTCCATGCAGTCTATCTGTGATGCTTCAATAAACAGAGGACCATCACTTTTCCCAGAAAACTATTAGCTATCTTCCACAGTCGTTTCACTTTGAGGTCCCATGACCAACTTCAGAAGAAAAAGTTCCCTGTAAAGGAACACCTACACCTTGCTTTGTCACACACACATCAGATTTGGCATGGAGTCTGTTATGTAACAGAAAAGGGTAATATCTGGAATACCAGCAACTCCTATATGGCTGAGAATTAGCATACCATTGGAAAGTACAAGAATTTCATCTGGTAAAATCACCTGGCGCAGGTAATGTGCCAGTTATTTTTAACCTCTCTGTCGCTGCCTATTATCTCTTAGAGAAATATTATGTATAAATATCCTATTTTTTCTACTCTAATGTCATTTTGCACACTCTATAGCATACTTCAAATTACAGTTGACTTTTGAGCCAGCATTTCTTGCAGGCTGGGATGAAATTCACCAGAGATCTGAGCCTTTCTCCTTCAAGCTATCAAAGCTTGAAGCTATAAAACCATCAAAGAAAATCTCAAACACCAAATAGGAGATCCAGGGGGAAAAAACCCCACATACAGGCATAAAGTTGTCAAATGCTTATATATATACATGCTCAAGGTTTGGTTATATATATACATGCTCAAGGTTTGGCTAATGGGATGAATTAGAAGCACTACTGCTAGGTCTAATAAATTATGCTGCCACTATTATTATTTCATAATAAATCATTCATTGTCAGTAAAGCAATTTCTGCTTTAGAAAGAAATTAAAAACATGGAAACTTTTTTTAAAAAAGCTGCTTACCTTAACAGAGAGGAGGTGGGCTCCAACCATTAGCAGTGCATTTAGATAACTTATTTCCTAAATTTGAGTTAGGAGAACACCATATCTCAACTGCATCATTATACTTATATTGAGGTCGAAAAAGGCCATTCCTCACTTCTGGAGGTAGACAGTGAATTTCTATAGAGAAAGATGAGTATGGATAGATGGTCAGTAAGTCACTGCCTATGAGATTAATGGATTGCAAAATTAGGAGAGATCCTCATGCTATAAACCTTGAAGTGGACCTATAGAATATATTTTGTTTATGATCTGTAGGACCTTTCTCTCTTTCTCGTGTGTTTCAGTTCTATCAACCTCACCAGATGGATTGCCTAAGGAAGCTTAAGACTACCATCATGAAATTTGTTAAAATAACAATATCTTATGCATCTGATTGTGCTATATTCAACTTCCTTGATTCAGTAAATAGTGAAGAATTCGTGAGAGCCTTCAAAATGTTATCTTGGTTTTCTCAACTTAAAAGTGCTTCAACCTATTTTCCCTAGGCAACAGTTTCTGCATTTTTTTTGTCAAGGGAATCGTTCTTACATTCCCCATAGGTATATGGGGATAATACCAGAGATCAATATCACCTCAAAAGTTGGTGATTGCAGCATAAGCTATCAAGCAATTGCCTCAATGTACAAAGGATAAGGTGTATCAAATCTAGAGGACATCTGGCAGAGGAAAACTGCTACCTGTATCTTTCCCCTAAGGAATTGATCCCCAACTCTTCAATTCATCATCCCCTTCATGATGTTTGAGATTGTTCACTGACCCCCAGGTATTTATTACATTTAAATAATTTAGTAGTTACTTACCAATGACTAAAATAACAACAATAATAAAACCATACATTAGTAGATTATATAAAAGACAGTCCAGAACAAGGGGGCTTGCATAAGCACACTAGCATGCCTTCCGTCCCTGTCCTATGTTTCCATTTATTTGTACTCATCAGTGACATGCGGTGAGGTTAATGGCTGGTGAGGCTGGTGACATCATCAGGAAGGCTGGGAATGGGACCACGTGTGCTGGAGGCACACATTTCTGCCTCCGCCCTCCGCAGCTCCCGGGCGCGTACGGATGGAGGTAGGCAGAATGGCGCCGAGCCAGTCCGGCGGGCGAGCGACCGAGGATCAGGCTGCCTCGCTCGCTCTTTCGTCCGCCCGGATCGCCTCGGTGTCGCTGTGGCTACCTCCGTCCGTGCACGCCCGGGAGCTGCGGTGGGCAGAGGCAGAAATGTTATTGGCACTCCCGGATGACGTCATCTAATCTCAAAGGAATCCATCATATTGCTAACATGCTTACCAGAGATACATAAAGGCAAATCCATGTAACCATCCACACACTTTCTGACAGATGAAGCCACAAGGACATATCCTTCATTGCACTGAAACTGCAGGCTATGGCTACTTTGAATAAACTGAGTTTTTCTTTGACCTCCAAATACAAACAAGTTTTTTGCTGCTAGCTGTTGTCTTGTGATATGGCAGGGTGCTAAAAAACAGAAAATAAGGTAGATCTTTTTGTGAAGGAGGGAGATCCACCCTGAACTAATGAGGTATGGATCGTCGGCTTTCCAAGCAGCATATTTCCGAATAAGCAGAAAATAAAACCCGAAAAAATATTCTAATGAACAACTTTAATATAAGATAAAATAAAGCACAAATCTTACTATTTAAATCTTACATTTTGGCAAGAGCTATGTTGCCCACTCCTTCGGCAGGCGAACGGAAGATCAGAAGGAAAGTAAAGAATGTGTAACGTATTATGAGACATGTGCATTAAACATTGTCAGATAAGAAACAATCCAGTCTATTGTATAACTCAGAATATAAGCACAAGTTGACAAACCAATTAATGCAGTGACACTTTTCAATGGAGGTAATTTGTCCATTGGTTTCCCTCTATTCCATACAATATTGCAGGCTAATTCTGCCAACTGCCAGAGTTCAATTCTCATCACCTCAAGGTTGACTCAGCCTTCCATCTTTCCAAGGTTGTTAACATGAGGACCCAGATTGTTGGGGGCAATATGCTGACTTTGTAAACTGCTTAGATAACGTTGTAAAGCACTGTGAAATATTATATAAGTGCTATTGCTAATACGTTTAAAATATTTTCTGAGCTATCCAATAAATATTATAAAGTCCTTCATTGAATTAATCCCATCCTAAAATCAGTAATGAGCAGAAGAAATAAATTTGGGGAACTGGAGGAACAGCCACTATCGAGGGGAAAAAAATCAGATAAAAGAAATCTGAGTCCTGGCCAGAAATAGTGACTCCATAGCAACAGAAGTAACTTTTCTACCTTCCTGATAATTGAATTTGAATACAGATGTAACCAAGATCCCAATTACTCAGCATTCTACAGAAGTAAACATAAGCTTCCAATTGAACTTCTTTAATTATATTCATTGATTTGCTTGCTCATTCAACAATTTGAATCAGTTTAATTTCTCCAGATTTCAAATGAAGGAAACTGACACCCAGACAATCACTCGGTTCAGTGTAGAAGGAAAACTGGGTTCAAATTCAAGCTAATTCTCAAAAAAATTGGCAGCTGCAATTCTACATTTTCTTCCAATTAAAGAAAGCATGACGGCTTACCCAAGCATTTTGGTGGATAAGGTGTCCATTCTTGTCCCTTAAACTGAATCCATTCAGGTCCTTCCAAGACATACCCAGGGTTGCACCTGTATTGCACTCGGTCACTTTCCAGGTACTCGGCTTTCTCAGTACTCACAATTTCCCCAAAGTCAATCTCATCTGGTTCTTCACATGCTGAAATTATATTTATATAAAATTATCTTACTTGATTAGACAACTTTACTTTTGCTATTTAATCTCATGAATGTGTCATGAACTGTGAGATAACAAACTTCTTACTCTAAACTAGTGTTTCTCAAATAGTGGGGCGCGCCCCCCAGGGGGGGCGCGAGGCTCCGTAAAGGGGGGGCTCATTTGACCTCGGCAAACACTGTCACAAGCTTCCATGTGTGCCCGGGCCGGATCGGCGCAGGCAGGTTGGTAAAAGGAGTTAACCGTGAGAGGGCGGGGGGAACGGGGACGCGATCCTCGTCCGATTCAAGGAGTCGAGCACCGCTCGATTGGAGGCAAGGTGGGCGGGGAAGCCGTTTGGGGCAAAAGGCGAAAAAAGAGACATTGCCTGCCCCAGATCTAAGAGCAGGGGAAGGTGGGGTCGGACCCCCGCCTGCTTTTCCTGCGCCTTCCCAACACCAGCCTCACGTCTTCTTCTCTCAGTGCCGGATCGTCCCCTTTCGAGGCGGCAATGGGGAGCCCAGCGGAACCCAAACTTAGCAGCAGGTCCAGCGGGGCAGGTTGGCAAGCGCCCCCTTGGCGTTGACGTCCGGCCGTCCGGAGAAAGGCCGTGACTCAGCACTTTGGGGGGGGAGACACCCACCCGCGTGCCCCATTTTCCCATATTGACAGCCAGCGGGAGAGAGTTTGCAAAGAGCTTGGGGGGGTTGTTTTTGCCGCCCTCCCCCCTTTGCGCCTCTCCCTCTCGGTCGCTGCCCGGTATAGTTTCGTTGATCGCATGGAGTGGGCGAAGCAGGCACCCGGGTGAGTGGGGAGGGGCACGGCGTGCGTCTCGCCTTGCCGTGGGTGGGTGGGGAGAAATCTGGGGATGCTCAAAGAAGGCTCCTCTGCCTGATCCGGGCCTTCTTCCTTCCCAGAAGTGCAGTCTGGGTTTTGGATTGTTGAGTGGTATTTTCAGGCTCCATAAAGCTTCCACTACTGACTTCCTCATGTCAAAAGAACAAGAGAGCTTTTATTTTTGTTTGCCAACTGACAACCAGACATGGTAGGAAAGATGAGAGAGGCTGACCTGTTTCTTCACCAAACTAGCTTTGTGATTCATGAGTTCATTTTCACTTGACACTGAAAGCCATAAGAGCAGAGTCCAGGGCTAGATCTGGTGACCTTCCTATAACTTCTCGCAGCCCGATGCCTGGTAGGACTACCCATCCTATCTTTCTGAACACCTTCATTAGAGGGTTGGTGGACTGGAACAAACTATTCTTTCTCTAACGGTTATTAGATCCAGACATCACCTCTGATTAAAAAATCAGCTCAAATTATTTTATATATTTTTGTTTTGCAGGTTAACGTTTTTTTTAATATTGTGTTCCTTAAATCCTGTGCTCCTTTAAATCTTTTCTGCTACAGTTAATAAAGCTATTCTTTGTTGTAAATTGATCCACATTTCTTTTTTTTTTATTCTCTTATATGCTAATAAGGATACAGTGTTATGCAGAGGTGTACTTATAACAATTTTATAGACAAATGATACTATTTACAGTCGCGCGGGGGGCGCGAAATGTTTTCTTCTTCCTGGGGGGGGCATGACAGAAAATAATTGAGAAGCACTGCTCTAAACCAAGTTACACAAGTATTTCCCACTTTTGTTTTGACTGGAAACTAATTCCTGCTGGGCACTTAATCTTCACTACAGGTAGTTCTCGATTTAGTGATCATTTGGACTTGCTTACTTACTTGGAGAGGAGCTTATGACCCAGATTCCCACAGTCATCCTTCTCCATGGTCATGAGTGCAAGTTGGTGCTGTACAGATGAGCTGCATTTTGGCCTTTTGCTGCATCCCATTGTTTTCAGACAGTTTTGTTGAAAACCAGTATTTACTTCCAATTTCTAGCAAAGCATATCAACATTGCCCTATTTAACAACAATAGATTTGCTTATCTGATGGTGATTGCTGGAATCATGGTATTTACTTAATGGCTACTACAAAACAGGTACTGAAAATCTAATCAGTCACTTGACCAATACACTTTATGACCATAATAAGTTATGATCCTGGTGAATAGAGTCCAAGTCGATTGTAACTCCAAGACTACCTTCCCTTGATGATGCCTAACATTGAACAACTCTGAGGATGCAAGCTACTTTGTTAAACATAAACCAATTGATTAAAGAGGGCAAACAAGAAGCTGAGCCCTAGCAACTCCCAGGCAATCATAAATGACTGGCCCATGACTGGCGAACCAGTTATTCAATTGCAATATATCTTCCTTGAGGATCTGCTTCGATTAATTCAGCCTTTAAATCTTTTCTTAAGTATATACCATTTTTCTTCTCTGGAGCAGATGCCACAAAGTGTGGTCCCAATCTTGCGTTCATCAAGTATTTCTGGTCCTGTGTTCTAGTATGTGTTTCTTGCAAACAAATTACATCATTTTTAAATTGTTTCAGATAGTGAAATATTTTTTTCCTTTTTTGTGGTGAATTTAAACCATTAACGTTCCAGGTTAGAAATTTAATTGTCATCTTCAGCTTCCTGAAGCTTTCTAAGAGCTGCCTGGAAATCTTGCTGGGATTTCACCTTCGGTCTTGCTCCCCCCACAGCTTCTGTGTTCGTGTTTGTAATTTCTTGGATTATTGTCTGGGCTTGCTGCATCTTTAATTCTTGCTCTTTGCGTTTAGTGGCCGCTCGAGTTTGTCTTTGTTCCATAATTTCTTCTGTCTCCTCAGGTAAATCCAGAGCTTGAGCAGCTCCCGCTTGTACTTGAATATCTTGCTGTCTGGTCTTGCCTGCTTCTTTTCTTCCTCTAGATCCTGGGGATATCCAGCCTTTAATACATTGCTATAGGAATCTCTTGCTTTCCAAACTGAGTTAAGACGATATCTTTCTCCTTGGTAATTCACCACCAGTCCGGCTGGGGCCTCCCATCTATATTGTATGTGGCAATTTCTAAGTTCATCCACTGAAAATGCCTAGTCCTTTCTGGATCTCAACATTTTGGGGGGGATTTCCTTCAATACTACTACGTCTTGTCCTTTCACTTGTAACTTATTTTTGTAAGTTGCTTGCAGTATTTCATTCCTAATTTTCCTGGTGACAAAATAAATTACAATATCTCTTGGTAGTTTTCTCTGTCTGGCAATCCATGAATTGACACGGTAAATTTTATCGATCTTCCAGGCACACTCTACCTTTTGTTCTCCAGTTAATTGAGTGAAAGCTTCAGCAAAAATATCTCTCAGATCTTCTTGGTTATGTTCTTTCAGACCTCTTATTCTTAAGGCAAATTCCATTGTTCTGTTTTTTATCATTGTAACTTCTGCCTCTGATTTATCAATTTTGCTTTGTACCTCCTCAACTTTATTCTCCAACTTGATATTAGACTGATTAATTTCTTCCACCTTCTCATCCAGAGATGTTACATAACCAAGTAAACCCTTAAATGCATCTACTATATCCTCCCTAATCTGTTGATTACGTGTTTGAATTAAATCTTTAATTCCAGACATTTCCTCAGACACGTCTTTAAAAGCATTTGAAATCTTTTCCTCCAAAACAACGGCTTGGTCCTTTAATGCATTTTGGAGAGCCTCGAGTGTCAGAGTTTGTGTTTCTACTGGGGGTAATAAAGATTGTAATTTCTGTGTCTGGGCTGGGGAACTTCCAGCACTCTTGGAAATGCTTAGTTTTGTTTGTTTTGAAGCCATTTCCAGATATTCAAGCAAACTTTTCAACAGCCAGTTTATTGAGTCCAAAAAGTCCACCTATTCCCCCAGATTTATTAGCTAATACTGTTTGCTTTGATCTTAAACTCTTGAGTCTTTTAACATCGTTAGCAGGCAGTTAACAAGTGCTGTCCCTTTTAAGTTTCACTTTCGACACACCCTTTGTTATTCAATCTCCATCTTCCTTTTAAGTCCCTTTGTCTTCACAGAGGGGAATATATTTCCTCAGAATTAAGGTTTGTACTTACGATTATATTCACTCCTGTTTTGCTCTGCCTGCGTATCATTCAAATATAGATTTAAACATTGACAGCAGGGGTGGTTGTGACGTTTCATTTCTGCAAAAGCAGAAGCGTCCCGGATGAGGAGCTATGTCGGGTTTCTGGGGAGCTCTCACCCTTCATGCCCCCGAATTTCTTCTGGGGATCTCGGGAAGCTGTACCCATGCCTGTCTGCTCACCCCCCCTCTTTTCCCAAGGGGGGAGTTTTCAAGCAGCTAGACAGCTGATTTACTCTGTTCTAGCAGCTTATACTCAGTCACAGGGCTGGCGTTCCCTACGGAGCGTCTTCCAACGCTGACGGTGCCACCGGAAGCCCTGCTATTCACAAAACTTAGATTAGAGAGGGAAATTTTAAATATAAGTCTGCTATATTCTTAAGTTATCTGCCATTACAAACTTCTAGAAAGCCACAGATTGAAAATGGAACCCTTTCGTTTCACTAAAAATAACTGTTCCTTAATGAATGCTGTAGAAACAGTTTTGCTTGGTAACCCTTTGATTTCCTTGTCTTCTTAACTTACCATTTTGAGAAGAGCAGCTTGGCCAGAGAAGAAAAGCAGCAACCAGGAGCAGCCACCTCTTTTTTTTTTTAAACAAAGTTTTTTATTGGTTTTTTAATGTTTTACATAGGGAAAAGGTAAGGGAAAGGTTACAAATTTTGGCAGCTGCGAAATGCGGTAGGTGCACCTCCAAACTCATAATATACATTTGCATAAAATTCAAATATTACATAATAGCATATAGTCAGTGTGGTAAATTCAATTGGTAATTTCAGTCAGTTTATATCCCGTGGATTTTCTTGCTTATTTGTGTGATCTGAGCTTTCTTGATGTCGCCCCATCTCCCCCAGCTGGCAGTGCTCCGGCCCCTCCTGTTTCTTGTACCTCTACTGAAATGTCTTCTGGTTTTTCTAGAAGTAGTTTATTTTTTTCCATAAAGGCCTACGCCTCTATGGGTGTAATAATTCTAACTCTTGTCTCCTCCCAGAATATTAGCATACCTTCAGGCAGTAACCATCGAAACCACACCCCCTTCTGGTATAGTTTATTCGCCAATTGCGAATAAGATTTTCTTTTCTCCCTCAATTTCTTGGGGATCTGTTTCAGAATGGTTATCTCCTTATCTTTATATGTCAGGGCTTGCCCCCTTTGTGCATTCAGGATTTCATCTCTTGTGCTTTTCCTAAGAAATTTATAATAATAATAATAATAAATTTGGATTTATTAGCCGCTCCCTTTCCAAGTAGGACTCGGGGCGGCGTACAATGGAGCATATAACATAAAAAATATATAACAACACCAAACGTACATACATACACAACACACATACATACACGGAGGAGGAAGCAAATTACATCAATAGACAGTTAAAAATCTGCTTTAAAATACCCCAATTGTAAAAAACCCAATAAAATTAATATTTAAGAACAATTTAAAAAACAGTTTGGAGGAATGGGAAAATTACGATTGCGATTGAGCCAGGCCGGATAATTGAAAGAGGTGGGTCTTCAGCTGTACACGGAAGGAGCGGAGATCGGAAGTAATCCTGATGTCACGGGGGAGGTCATTCCATAGGGCTGGGCCCATCACAGAGAAGGCTCTGCTCCTGGGTGTCGCCCCCCGGCACTGTTTGGCGGACGGCACCCGGAGAAGTCCCTCTCTGTGTGAGCGAATTGGTCGTAGGGATGTGTGGGGCAGGATGCGATCCTGCATATAACTAGGCCCTGTGCCATGGAGCGCTTTAAAGATCATAATCAAAACCTTGAAACGCACTCGGTAGACCACAGGCAGCCAGTGCAGCTCGCGCAGGAGAGGTGTTACAGGGGAGTATCTAGTCCTCCCCATAATCACCCGCGCGGCCGCGTTCTGGACCAACTGTAGTCTCCGAGTGCATCTCAAGGGAAGCCCCATGTAGAGAGCATTGCAGTAATCCAGGCGAGACGTCACTAGCGCATGGGTGACTGTGCGTAGGGCATCCCGGTCCAATAAGGGGCGCAATTGGCGCATCAGGCGAACCTGATGGAACGCCCCCCTTGCCACGGCTGTTACATGGTTATCCATGGACAGCCGGGTATCCAGGAGGACGCCCAAATTGCGCACCTGTTCCATGGGGGCTAGTTGGACGCCCCCGATGGCCAGAGATGGAAGCACCTGGTTGAACCGGGAGGCCGGAAGCCACAGCCACTCCGTCTTGGAAGGGTTGAGTTTTAGTCGGTTGCCATCCATCCAGACCCGTACGGCCTCCAGACACCGGGACATCATTTCGACGGCCTCATTGGGGTGGTTCGGAGTGGAAATGTATAGCTGAGTATCATCAGCATACAGATGATATCCCACTCCAAAACCACGGATGATCTCGCCCAGCGGTTTCATATATGTGTTGAACAGGAGAGGCGAGAGCACCGATCCCTGTGGCACTCCACATGTGAGTGGCCTCCGGGTCGAACTCTGCTCCCCTGTCAACACACGTTGCGTCCGACCAGAGAGGTAGGAGCCAAACCACCGTAAAACGGTGCCTCTGACTCCCAGCCCCTCTAGCCGGTGCAACAGGATACCATGGTCGATGGTATCGAACGCCGCCGAGAGATCTAATAGGACCAGGATAGAGGAACAACCCCTATCTCTGGCCCTCCAGAGATCATCGACCAATGCGACCAAGGCCGTCTCCGTGCTGTGCCCGGGTCGGAAGCCGGACTGGCGCGGGTCTAGATAATCATTTTCCTCCAGGTGACGTGGGAACTGCTGTGCTACCACACTCTCTACAACCTTCGCTAAAAAAGGAAGGTTGGAGACTGGACGATAATTGACTAGGTCCGTTGGGTCCAGGGAAGGCTTCTTGAGCAGGGGCCTCACCACCGCCTCTTTCAAGGCGGCCGGTAGAGACCCCTCACCCAACGAGGCGTTCACCAGGCCCAGGAGCCAGTCGCGCGTAACCTCCCAGGATGCCAGTACAAGCCAGGAGGGACACGGGTCCAATAAACATGTGGTGGGTCGCAGACGTCCACGCAACCTGTCCAAATCCTCGATGGCAACCGAGTCAAACTCCTCCCAAAGCGGTCCCTCAAGACTCGCAACGGGCGTCTCTACTGAACCACTGAAAGGGGTCCATCCCATCCGGATTTGAGCGACTTTGTCCTGTAGATAATTCCCAAACTCCTCTGCTCTGCCCTGTAGAGGGGCTTCCCGTGGTCTCTCAAACAAGAGGGAACGGGTCACCCGAAACAGGGCGGCAGGGCGGTTATCTGCAGACGCAATAAGAGCGGCGCAATGTTGACGTTTGGCCGCTCTTAGTGCCACAAGGTACGTCTTCAAATAGGCTCGTGCCTGTGCTCGGTCAAATTCGGAACGGGAGGATCTCCAACGACTCTCTAGGCGTCTCTTGTGGCGTTTCATCACCCTTAGCTCCTCGGTAAACCAAGGTGCCAGGGTGGTTCTTCGCCGCAGGAGAGGCCGCAAAGGCGCCACCCGGTCTAGGGCCCCGGTAGCCGCACTATTCCATGCGACTACCAGGTCCTCTACTCGGGGGCGGGTCAGGTCCACAGGAGGTGGCCCAAGTTCCGTCTGGAACCTATCCGGTTCCATCAGGCGCTTGGGGCGGAACCATCTAATACCTTCCAGTTCCGCCTCCTCGCGGCGGGGGGTAGCACCAGGGAAGTCCAGCCGGAGAAGTGAGTGATCCGACCATGACAGGGGAATAGTGTCTAGATCCCCTATTCCCAGATCACTCGTCCACTGGCCAGAGACAAAAACAAGGTCCAGGGTGTGGCCTCCCTCATGAGTAGGGCCCTGAATTAACTGGGTCAGGTCCATGGCTGTCATGGAAGCCATGAACTCCCGAACCCCCTCAGACGCTTCTCCCATCGACGGCAGATTAAAATCCCCCATCACTAAAAGTTTGGGGGTCTCAACCGCCACCGATGAGATCAGCTCAAGGAGTTCGGGCAGGGCCGCTGAAGTATAGCGAGGAGCCAGGTATACTATCAGCAGGCCCAACTGCCTCCCTGGGCCCCATCTCACGACGAGGGACTCACACCCGGATGTCTGCGGCACAGTGAACTCTCTCGGCTCTAAGTCTTCCCGGATAATCACTGCTACCCCACCGCCCCTTCCCTGGGCCCGAGGCTGGTGAAATGCTCGATAACCTGGAGGGCACATTTCCACAAGGGGTAGACCTCCCTCGTGGCCCAACCAGGTCTCGGTTATTCCGGCGAGGTCCGGGTCCCCCTCCAAAATTAGATCGTGGATGAGGGGGGCCTTATTGACAACGGACCTCGCGTTGCATAACAGCAGTCTCAGGCCTTGGGTCTGTAGATCCTGACCACCTAGTATGCAGGGGTTGGTACAAACGACCGGGAATGACCAAAAACCCCGGTCTCCCAACCGACTACGCGCTCTTAAACTGTCCTCGCACCTGCCCCTCCCCACGACCGTTGGTATTAAGGAGCCCTGCACAGGAATGCTATCTTCCCTCTCCTCCCCCACTCCGCTCCCTCCTCTTTCGACCACACCTAGGTGCCTGGCTCTTCCATCCCTCCTAACCGGTTCCCCCCCCCCCATCCCTACAACCCCTTCCAATTTTTAAAAAACAATTAATTAAAAAACCCCTCAACGTGCGCTTCCTCCACCTCTCTGGGTTAATGATCCCGTCCTCGAGGTGGCCCCTCGAAAGGGCAGGAGGCCATAACTGCGAGAGGGGGGACTCTCGTAGCTGTAACAGGTCTAGCCTCGTGTATAACATAATTGGACAGGCCAAGTTCATCAAGAGGGAGCTGTAGGTGTTAATATGCATCAGCAACTGCAATTCCCACTAGGGGGATGGTCCTGGCATGAGGATAGTCCAGGCAGGGGGATAGGCTGGTGAAAATAGTCCACATCTGGATGGAACTGATGACTGATGAAAATAAGTAAAATAGCCAGCTGGTGGATAGAAGATTGCAGCTAAGAAGTAGATCTTAATAGGTGGTAGGTCATAATAGGCGGTAGGGCGAATAGCCCATAATAAATAGGTGGTAAATGAGTGGGGGGGGTATTTTGTGAGCACAGCAAAACGCTGGGTCTGACCTTCTGCATGGGGCTCTGATGTTCCAAGCCTCCATTCCATGGCCTGCCATAGTTGTAAATAGTCCTCCATCCATTTGGCAACCCATAGGCGTTGTTATTGGGCCCAGGAGGGCTGCATCGGCCTCCCTGCGGCCAGCCTGTAGCCCTTCCATCGTTCTTTCCGCTCTTTAATGTGTACCTCCCTGGGGACATTGTGTGTTCTAGCATACGCTGAATTCACTCTATAGGCCAGGTCTATTTCCCACCCCATCTGTTGTTTTTCCTTCTGAATATACTCAGCCAAAATGGTTGTCATGATGTCCCTTATATTTTCATCATCTGTCTCCATCGCGTTCTGGAATCTAAGATAAAAAGACATTCTCTCAAACTCTATTTTCTTTTGTTGGGTGTCAAGTTCTTTGTTTCCCCTTTGCACACCCTCTATCCCTCCCTTCATCTCAGCCGCCCCATCTTCCAAAAGATCCAGTCTCTGTGAGTTCTTATTAATTTTATCCTGGTTCTCTTTAATTTCTTCTTTCATCTCCTTCAATTGTCTCTTTATTTCCTCTTGTCCCTGTAGAAGTTGTTGTAACATTTGATGAAGCTCCAGGTCCGTAGATTTAGGTTGCTTGAAGGCTGTTAACGTTGATTGTGTGCTTGGACTGGAGGTTGCAGATGTTGGGGCTGAGGCAGCAAAGCCTGACTTTCCAGGAGGTGGTCTTTTAGATGCCATTGTTTATAAAGTAAAGAGTCCAGTCAGTATAAAGAAGGATCAGTCAGAGAGATAGAGCAGTCAAGAGAGTCCAGGAGGCAGAGAGTCCAGGCACAGGGGAGTTTTCTAATCACCCTGGCAAAGGAGCAATCGTTTTTCACTCCAGGGGGTTCAAAAGCAAACAATCCACAAGAGAATTATCCAGGTAGCACGGAGACAAAGACCGGAAGCCTGAAGTTAAAGGGTGGAGTCAAGTCTCACATCTCATGAAGACAACGGAAGTGTGCCATCTTGCCCTGCCAGCTTCCAGTATTGAGGCAACAAATAAAGTTTTCAAAGTTCAAAGTTCCCAGGGCTTCCAGATCTTATTGTCTTAAACATTAAAAGTTTAAATCTGAAAATCCATTTAGTAGGGGTGTGACATCTTTAGTTTGGCTCTCCCCCTCCTCCTTCCCTTGGGGCTGCGAGCTCACTTGTTTCCAGCCACTTGTCCAAGGGGGGGGGGAAATCCCCCTCCCCTCCAGCCACACCTCTCCAAATCAAGCCAAAAGTTCAAGTTTGCACAGCTGACAGATTTTATAGTTGGTAATAGGAATGAAGGGAGTCTACACCTCACCGCTCCGCCGCTGCATCCTTCAGCTTTCTTTTTTCACTCCGAACAGCCTGTCAGCGAAGACGCGCCCACGCGCACTCTGATCTGCTCCCCAGTGCCTTGAGCGCACAGGGGACCTCCCGCCAGCCGCCGCCGATGCAGGGATCCCCCGCTCCTCCGCTCCTCCGGCAGGACGCCTCTATGGGGCGTCCTGTGCCCCCCAAGAAGTGGGGAAGCCCACCGGGGAGCCGGAGCGAGCAACGAGTTGCCCGTCGCCGTCAGCCGCCGGAACCGGAACTCCAGGAGCAGCCACCTCTTCATGGCTCTTCAAGAAATGTCTGAACTACCAAACCTCAGTCCAGCAATTTGGCTTTCTCAGCTCATTTCTTCCAGCTACTACCATCCCATCATCATTTTATGTTTATTTGTTGTCAAGAAATCTCAGAGGAGGAAATATTACTGGGCTAATATAGCCACAAAAAATGAAGCAAATAGTTCAGTTTTCAGGCAGTGCTTCCAAGGTAGATAAGTAGCAGAAGCTAACAACAAAGTTATTATGCAAATGGTTTTCTTATTTTTCCATCTCTTAACACTGTAAATCACCCAGAATGACTCAGATGAAATAGGCAGTGTAGAAATGTGATGATTAATTAATTTACATTTGATATCTGACATACCTATTTTGCATTTATTCCAGTGGTGGGTTCCTCCCGGATCGCACCGGATCGCGCGCGCTCCCTTTCAGCGCTCCACCTGGCCTCGCGCTCCCTTCCGGCGCTGAAACCGGAAGTACAGTTTTGCCCGGCCCTGGCGAAGCAACGACGCCTGTCTGCGCTCCACCAGCTCGGCTGGGAACGGAGATGTTTCCTCAGTGGAGCGGAGCGCCTGAAGCTCCGCTGAGGAAACATCTCCGTTCCCAGCCGAGCTGGTGGAGCGCAGGCAGGCATCGTTGCTTCGCCAGGGGCGGGGCAAGACTGTACTTCCAGTTTCAGCGCCGTAAGGGAGCGCGAGGCCAGGTGGAGCACTGAAAGGGAGCGCGCAAGCCAGGTGGAGCGCTGAAAGGGAGCGCGCAAGCCAGGTGGAGCGCTGAAAGGGAGCGCGCGCGATCCGGTGCGATCCAGCAGGAACCCACCACTGATTTATTCTTTCAATAGTTAAAGGAACCACAAGTTTGCAGCTACCCAATAATTTCCTTAAATGATTCTGAAGTTTAACAATCTTTAACCAAATGTAGTTAA
Source organism: Natrix natrix natrix (assembly GCA_029891615.1). Classification (NCBI taxonomy): domain Eukaryota; kingdom Metazoa; phylum Chordata; class Lepidosauria; order Squamata; family Natricidae; genus Natrix; species Natrix natrix. Next base: position 3,946 of record JAKRSK010008632.1, on the reverse strand, counting down.
CTATTAGCCAACCTTATCAGGGAGAGCATTCGTACACTTTGGTACCTGTTTTTCCCCTCTAGATGCTGCAGATCTAAGATTGGGTTTCACTTCTACGAATATCCAGAAGGACAAAATAGTATCAACCCCAGGGGCCAGAAGAACAGAGAAAATAGCATGACCTTGTATCAGAAGGATACAAAATCTACTCTTTTTCTCTTACTAACCAGGAAAATTCCCATGTACAAGGGAAAATGTGACTACATTTTATTTTCCTTTTTTGGGGGGGTGTCTTTTAGAGAAAATATGGTGTCAATATTTTATAATACGTTTTTCTTATACGTATTATAAAAATTTTCATGGTGCCATCTTTTTTTTTTAGTACTGCGCATGTAACCATAGCGCTCATCAAGCACGTGCACGAAGTACATCCCTGAGCGAACCGGCAGTAACAGAAGCTGGAACCCACCCCTGGGAAATGCCTTTTATCTCTCCCAGGATCTACAAGTTTCTATAACTGTAGCTAGTACAATAAATGTAGTACTAACCACCATGACATTGGTTTCAGAGTCAGGTTTAGTTTACAGGGATAGAATTACTTTTAATATGAACTTTTCTGCATTCTTTTTCCTCTTGCCCCACCCAGACATTGGCTACAAAATTGGCCACAAAATTGGCTAATGCAATACAAAACATAACTGACATAAACCACAACTTACATCACATATGTCAGGAGGATGTTGTACAGATGAAATAAATTGGTTGCATAAAAGCTTGCATAATGACATGTACTTGATATCACAGATTCTTTCCCTTTCTGCAGAAACCCTTCTATCTTTACCCATGATCAGCAACTACAAATTCTCTTCAGGGCACCTCTTACTCTTTATACTTTCCATGTGCAAAGAATCTGCCCAGAACCACAATTATCGTCCATTTCTGTATCATGTAAAAGAGCTGAAGAAGCATCATGAGAAGGAAGGCCTTTAACAGCTTTCAGAAGAAAATCTATCTCTTCTTGTAATGCTTTCTGGCTAGCCATCAATATATCTTCATCACAGTTTTGGTTAATAGAATGAGAAGCTGGAAGACTGCATGCGTTTCTCTGTTATCTGTGGCAGGACTGTTAATATAATGCCTGAATATAAGAGATTTAGAAAAATGAAAAGCAGGATGATTTATTGCAAGATGGATAAAGCAAGTCCTAGTCCAGTTGTGCCAGAACAACTTCAGTATTCAGTGTGAGGAGGACCAAGCCAATGGTAAACATTGCAAAAACGTTTGTCAGAAACTAGTGAAAAAGGCTGTTTAAATGATATGTATGTACGTACATACGTACGTACGTACGTACGTATGTATGTATGTATGTATGTATGTATATGTATGCACACACAAACAAACAATCAGATATATGTACATGTGTATACATACGTACCTACACTTACGACCACAATTGAGCCCATTTGGTGAGACATTTGTTAAGTGACTTTTGCCCATTTTACATCCTTTCTTGGTACTCTTATTAAGTGAATCACTGCAATTGTTACATTAGTAGCATGGTTGTTAAATGAATCTGGCTTCCCCATTGTCTTTGCTATGGGTCAGTTTCCAAGCATCTGTATTTTGATCACACGACCAAGGGGATACTGCAATGGTCATAAATGTGAAAAACCATTTCACTTCATTTTAACTTTGAACAGTCACTAAATTAACTGTTGTAAATTGAGGAGTGTGTGTGTGTGTGTGTGTGTGTGTGTGTGTGTGTATACACAGATAGATGGATGGATGGATGGAGGGATGGATGGAGGGATGGATGGATGGACGGACGGACGGACAGACAGACAGTGACTGCTCGGGTTCAAGACCCAAGCTTTATGCAATGGGGTGAACTGTCAGTATTTGCCCCAGCTCTTGCCCACTTAGCAGTTCAAAAGCATGCAAATGTAAGTAGATTAATAGGTACCATTTTGGCGGGAAGGTAATAGTATTCCATGTATTCCTTTTGGCTTATACTCAGAAGCCATGGAAATTATCTTCAGACAATGCTGCCTCCTTCAGCCAAGAAACGGAAATGAGCATGGTGCCCATGAGTCAGACATGATTGACAGGGAAACTTTTATCTTTATATAAATTTAAATCAACACACATGACAGTGATTGTTCCCTGTGAATAAAAGTGTTGTGAAAGAGCTTTGTAGGCTTAAACCTTAGAATAACAGAGTAGGAAGGGACCTTGGATGTCTTCAAGTCCAATCCCCTTGATGATCCCATTGAGCTCAATCAGCATCAGGACATCTATTCATCTTAGTTGACATCTGTGAGAATTTACATATTTTTAGAAAATAAAAACTGAAAATAATTTTTACAGATGAATTTTATTCATTTCATAAACTCAACTCTTCTTCATGCTAAAGTATCATTTTCAATGTTCTATTGTCACTGTTTTAAGAAGAGATGATTGGTAATTCTCATTAATCAAATGTTTTGGCTAAAAAATTATACATTAAGGTTACATTATTGACTTCTGATACATTTTGAAAAATGTGTATCACATATTATAATACTTAAAGATGGCCTATGTATTTGTTGAAAACTGAATTATCATTTTATCAAAATTATCAATAATACTAAGTACTAAAATGTAGATTTTAGAAAATAGGCTTTTATCTTCAAGATCCATTGTGAATAGTTGCAGACAATCCAGAGGTCGTGTATTTTCCAAAACAAACACAGTGAAGTTTCATGTAGGGTTATTAAAGAAAATTATTCATGATTACTGAAATCCACGCACTGGTTAAATAGGACTGCCGTCATACATTGTCTGCGACCTACAAAATAAAATGTGAGTTTAAAAGTTATATTTTAAAGAACTATTTATTACACCTCTACCTCTGTTATTTATTATTATTAATAATTAAACAATATTAAACTGATTTCACACATAGGTAATATGGATGAAATATCAGACATGATTATCTCTGTACGTTAAATCAAGTGGCCAAAATAGAGACTCATTCTAGAGTAGATTGTAGAGCACCCTGCCATTAAGCAGTTCTTCTTTTCTTCCTCTGATTCAGAATAAACTCGCTGCACTGAGGCCATTGAAATCAGTGAGAATACTCCCGCTGAGAATAAATTAGGGTTTCTACTCACTTCAGCCCCAGAAGAGAAAAATCTTCCAGGGTTCAGAAAGAGATGAAATGAGGGCATCTCTTTGCATCTCACTGACCCAATCTTTATTGTTTTTAAATACACCACTTACTGCAGTCCTAGACATTTCCCCTCTGTTCTTCTGAATGAAAGGAAACTGATTTAAATCATGGGATCCCTAAGGATTTCCCTGGTATAGAACAATTGCAGAAAGCAAGGTTGGTTTAGAATTTCATTTTATTCAGAGAAAACTCTTTGTTAAATATTTACAACACATAGATACCCCCCTTAAAATATATAAAAATTGTGTGAGTTCATCTAATCTTTCTACCTCTCCATTATCTGAATGAGACCTGTTGGCTTAAGATGACTCATCTTCCTTCCCCATTTTGGTAAAATAATCTCATATCAAATTTATTTTTAAAAGGCTGAGTTAATTTGGGCATAACAATCCAGCTTTCTAAAAGAGTGATTCTATCCAAAGCAGGATAAAGGTACTTTGACACGGGGGGGGGGAGGGGGTCACCATAATGGGACAGTCTGTGGCAGCTGCCTTCTGAGCAGCTCTGCTGTGAAGGGAGACAGAAAATTTCGGCTTCTCTCTGCCACAGCATTTAACCTGGCTGCTTCTCTCCCTCCTTCTCGGCCTCATACACAGAGAGCAAACATGAGAAGGAGGAGAGAAGCAGGCAGGTTGAATGCTAGAAGACTCGGCCGAAGTTTTCTGCTGGTTCTGTGGGCGTGGCTTGGTGGGGGCCATCCCACTTTGCTGTGAGTGATGTTGAGTTGGCCATGCCCACTCAGTCACATGAACCCCT
>JAKRSK010008630.1:0-21317 GCA_029891615.1 Natrix natrix natrix | reverse complement strand
CTATCTATCTATCTATCTATCTATCTATCTATCTATCTATCTATCTATCTATCTATCTATCTAATCTATCTATCTATCTATCTATCTATCTATCTATCATCTATCTATCATCTATCTATCTATCTATCTATCTATCTATCTATCTATCATCTATCTATCTATCTATCTATCTATCATCTATCTATCTATCTATCTATCTATCTATCTATCTATCTATCTATCATCTATCTATCATCTATCTATCTATCTATCTATCTATCTATCTATCTATCTATCTATCTATCTATCTATCTATCTATCATCTATCTATCTATCTATCTATCTATCTATCTATCTATCTATCATCTATCTATCTATCTATCTATCTATCTATCTATCTATCTATCTATCTATCTATCTATCTATCTATCTATCTATCATCTATCTATCTATCTATCTATCTATCTATCTATCTATCTATCTATCATCTATCTATCTATCTATCTATCTATCTATCTATCTATCTATCTATCTATCTATCTATCTATCTATCTATCTATCATCTATCATCTATCTATCTATCTATCTATCTATCTATCATCTATCTATCTATCTATCATCTATCTATCTATCTATCATCTATCTATCTATCTATCTATCTATCTATCTATCTATCTATCTATCTATCTATCTATCTATCTATCTATCTATCTATCTATCATCTATCTATCTATCTATCATCTATCTATCTATCTATCTATCTATCTATCTATCTATCTATCTATCTATCTATCTATCTATCTATCTATCTATCTATCTATCTATCTATCTATCTATCATCTATCTATCTATCTATCTATCTATCTATCATCTATCTATCTATCTATCATCTATCTATCTATCATCTATCTATCTATCTATCTATCTATCTATCTATCTATCTATCTATCACTATCATCTATCTATCTATCTATCATCTATCTATCTATCTATCATCTATCTATCTATCATCTATCTATCTATCTATCATCTATCTATCTATCTATCTATCTATCTATCTATCTATCATCTATCTATCTATCTATCTATCTATCTATCTATCTATCTATCTATCTATCTATCTATCTATCTATCTATCTACTATCTATCTATCTATCTATCTATCATCTATCTATCATCTATCTATCTATCTATCTATCTATCTATCTATCTATCTATCTATCTATCTATCTATCTATCTATCTATCTATCTATCTATCTATCTATCTATCATCTATCTATCTATCTATCATCTATCTATCTATCTATCTATCTATCTATCTATCTATCTATCTATCTATCTATCTATCTATCTATCTATCTATCTATCTATCTATCTATCTATCATCTATCTATCTATCTATCATCTATCTATCTATCTATCTATCTATCTATCATCTATCTATCTATCTATCTATCTATCTATCTATCTATCTATCTATCTATCTATCTATCATCTATCTATCTATCTATCTATCTATCTATCTATCTATCTATCTATCTATCATCTATCTATCTATCTATCTATCTATCTATCTATCTATCATCTATCTATCTATCTATCTATCTATCTATCTATCTATCTATCTATCTATCATCTATCTATCTATCTATCTAATCTATCTATCTATCATCTATCTATCTATCTATCTATCTATCTATCTATCTATCATCTATCTATCTATCTATCTATCTATCTATCATCTATCTATCTATCTATCATCTATCTATCTATCTATCATCTATCTATCTATCTATTCTATCTATCTATCTATCTATCTATCTATCTATCATCTATCTATCTATCTATCATCTATCTATCTATCTATCTAATCTATCTATCTATCTATCTACATCTATCTATCTATCTATCTATCTATCTATCATCTATCTATCTATCTATCTATCTATCTATCTATCTATCTATCATCTATCTATCTATCTATCTATCTATCTATCTATCTATCTATCTATCATCTATCTATCTATCTATCTATCATCTATCTATCATCTATCTATCTATCTATCTATCTATCTATCATCTATCTATCTATCTATCATCTATCTATCTATCTATCTATCTATCTATCTATCTATCATCTATCTATCTATCTATCTATCTATCTATCTATCTATCTATCTATCTATCTATCATCTATCTATCTATCATCTATCTATCTATCTATCTATCTATCTATCTATCTATCTATCTATCTATCTATCTATCATCTATCTATCTATCTATCTATCTATCTATCATCTATCTATCTATCTATCTATCTATCTATCTATCTATCTATCTATCTATCTATCTATCTATCTATCATCTATCATCATCTATCTATCTATCATCTATCTATCTATCTATCTATCTATCTATCTATCTATCTATCTATCTATCTATCTATCTATCTATCTATCATCTATCTATCTATCTATCTATCTATCTATCTATCATCTATCTATCTATCTATCTATCTATCTATCTATCTATCTATCTATCTATCTATCTATCTATCTATCTATCATCTATCTATCTATCTATCTATCTATCTATCTATCTATCTATCTATCTATCTATCATCATCTATCTATCTATCATCTATCTATCTATCTATCTATCTATCATCTATCTATCTATCTATCTATCTATCTATCTATCTATCTATCTATCTATCTATCTATCTATCTATCTATCTATCTATCTATCTATCTATCTATCATCTATCTATCTATCTATCTATCTATCATCTATCTATCTATCTATCTATCTATCTATCTATCATCTATCTATCTATCTATCTATCATCTATCTATCTATCTATCTATCTATCTATCTATCTATCATCTATCTATCTATCTATCTATCTATCTATCTATCTATCTATCTATCTATCTATCTATCATCTATCTATCTATCTATCTATCTATCTATCTATCTATCTATCTATCTATCTATCTATCTATCTATCTATCATATCTATCATCTATCTATCTATCTATCTATCTATCTATCTATCTATCATCTATCTATCATCTATCTATCATCTATCTATCTATCTATCTATCTATCTATCTATCTATCTATCTATCTATCTATCTATCTATCTATCTATCATCTATCTATCATCTATCTATCTATCTATCTATCTATCTATCTATCATCTATCTATCTATCTATCTATCTATCTATCTATCTATCATCTATCTATCTATCATCTATCTATCTATCTATCTATCTATCTATCTATCTATCTATCTATCTATCTATCTATCTATCTATCTATCTATCTATCTATCTATCTATCTATCTATCTATCTATCTATCATCTATCTATCTATCTATCTATCTATCTATCTATCTATCTATCTATCTATCTATCTATCTATCTATCTATCTATCTATCTATCTATCTATCTATCTATCTATCTATCTATCTATCTATCTATCTATCTATCTATCTATCATCTATCTATCTATCTATCTATCTATCTATCTATCTATCTATCTATCTATCATCTATCTATCTATCTATCTATCTATCTATCATCTATCTATCTATCTATCTATCTATCTATCTATCATCTATCATCATCTATCTATCTATCTATCTATCTATCTATCTATCTATCTATCTATCTATCTATCTATCTATCTATCTATCTATCTATCTATCTATCTATCTATCTATCTATCTATCACTATCTATCTATCTATCTATCTATCTATCTATCTATCTATCTATCTATCTATCTATCTATCTATCTATCTATCTATCTATCATCTATCTATCTATCTATCTATCTATCTATCATCTATCTATCTATCTATCTATCTATCTATCTATCTATCATCTATCATCTATCTATCTATCTATCTATCTATCTATCTATCTATCTATCTATCTATCTATCTATCTATCTATCTATCTATCATCTATCTATCTATCTATCTATCTATCTATCTATCATCTATCTATCATCTATCATCTATCTATCTATCTATCTATCTATCTATCTATCTATCTATCTATCTATCTATCTATCTATCTATCTATCTATCTATCTATCTATCTATCTATCTATCATCTATCTATCTATCTATCTATCTATCTATCTATCTATCTATCTATCTATCTATCTATCTATCTATCTATCTATCTCTATCTATCTATCATCTATCTATCTATCTATCTATCATCTAATCTATCTATCTATCTATCTATCTATCTATCTATCTATCTATCTATCTATCTATCTATCTATCTATCTATCTATCTATCTATCTATCTATCTATCTATCTATCTATCTATCTATCTATCTATCTATCTATCTATCTATCTATCTATCTATCTATCTATCAATCTATCTATCTATCTATCTATCTATCTATCTATCTATCTATCTATCTATCTATCTATCTATCATCTATCTATCTATCTATCTATCTATCTATCTATCTATCTATCATCTATCTATCATCTATATCTATCTATCTATCTATCTATCTATCTATCTATCTATCTATCTATCTATCTATCTATCTATCTATCTATCATCTATCTATCTATCTATCTATCTATCTATCTATCTATATCTATCTATCTATCTATCTATCTATCTATCTATCTATCTATCTATCTATCTATCTATCTATCATCTATCTATCTATCTATCTATCTATCTATCTATCTATCTATCTATCTATCATCTATCTATCTATCTATCTATCTATCTATCTATCTATCTATCTATCTATCTATCATCTATCTATCTATCTATCTATCTATCTATCTATCTATCTATCTATCTATCTATCTATCTATCATCTATCTATCCTATCTATCTATCTATCTATCTATCTATCTATCTATCTATCTATCTATCTATCTATCTATCTATCTATCTATCCTCTATATCCATCTATCATATATTTCTATCTATCTATCTATCTATCTATCTATCTATCTATCATCTATCTATCTATCTATCTATCTATCTATCTATCTATCTATCTATCTATCTATCATCTATCTATCCTCTATATCCATCTATCATATATCTATCTATCTATCTATCTATCTATCTATCTATCTATCTATCTATCTATCTATCTATCTATCTATCATCTATCTATCCTCTATATCCATCTATCATATATCTATCTATCTATCTATCTATCTATCTATCTATCTATCTATCTATCTATCTATCATCTATCTATCCTCTATATCCATCTATCATATATTTCTATCTATCTATCTATCTATCTATCTATCTATCTATCTATCTATCTATCTATCTATCTATCTATCATCTATCTATCCTCTATATCCATCTATCATATATTTCTATCTATCTATCTATCTATCTATCTATCTATCTATCTATCTATCTATCATCTATCTATCTATCTATCTATCTATCATCTATCTATCTATCTATCTATCTATCTATCTATCATCTATCTATCCTCTATATCCATCTATCATATATTTCTATCTATCTATCTATCTATCTATCTATCTATCTATCTATCTATCATCTATCTATCTATCTATCTATCTATCTATCTATCTATCTATCTATCTATCTATCTATCTATCTATCTATCTATCTATCCTCTATATCCATCTATCATATATTTCTTTCTATCTATCTATCTATCTACAGTGGGGCAAAAAAGTATTTAGTCAACCACCAATTGTGCAAGTTCTCCAACTTAAAAAGATGAGAGAGGCCTGTAATTGGCATCATAGGTAGACCTCAACTATGAGAGACAAAATGTAAAAAAAAAACCCCAAACAATCACATTGGCTGATTTGGAAATAATTTATTTGCAAATTATGCTGGAAAATAAGTATTTGGTCAATATCAAAAGTTCATCTCAATATTTTGTTATATATCCTTTGTTAGCAATAACAGAGGTCAAACGTTTTCTGTAAGTCTTCACAAGGTTGGCACACACCGTTGCTGGTATGTTGGCCCATTCCTCCATGCAGATCTCCTCTAAAGCAGTGATGTTTTGGGTCTGTCGCTGGGCAACACGGACTTTCAACTCCCTCCAAAGATTTTCTATGGGGTTGAGATCTGGAGACTGGCTAGGCCACTCCAGGACCTTCTTACGAAGCCACTCCTTCATTGCCCGGGCAGTATGTTTGGAATCATTGTCATGTTAAAAGACCCAGCCACGTTTCATCTTCACTGCCCTTGCTGATGGAAGGAGGTTTGCACTCAAAATCTCACAATACATGGCCCCATTCATTCTGTCCTGTACACGGATCAGTCGTCCTAGTCTCTTTGCAGAAAAACAGCCCCAAAGCATGATGTTGCCACCCCCGTGCTTCACAGTAGGTATCACGTGATTGTAAATACTTGTTGCTTTGCCAAGCAACCAAATTTTGATTACCTGACTGCAACACTATGCCGGTTGTACGTGCGAGGATGATTGTTAAGTCCCCTTTTTCCAGTGCCGTCATAACTTCAAACAGCTGCTAAACAAATGGCCATAAGGGGAGGACTATCTATAATTGATTAATTTTATTGTATTAAAACCCAGGAGAAGAGTTGATTTATAACCATGTTAAGTGCCCAGTCCAGACAGTCATTTCCAGTAACCTTTTAGGCAGGATTTCTTTTTAAATTCTTTTTCAATGTGTTGTCTCAATTGTAAAACTGCTAATGGATGGAACTTTTAAAAACAGCAGCCAAAATTCTCAGGAAACGGGTGTTTTTTGTGTGTGCGCAAGCAGTACCCCCACCCGTTCACCCTTCCCAAGTTCCCATTTTGGGTGAGATGCTTGCTTTGTTGGAATTAGGCTCCCGAGAGCACAGCCCCCCTCAGCCACAACCTGACCCCGTAGGCCTTCCCACAGGCCTTCCTTACAAGGCTGGCATTGGAAAGTGGAAATCAAGGTCAGATGAGGGCCCAAAGCCCTTCTCCTTCTCCCGTTCATCTTTCTCAAAGCAGAAAGAAATCCGTTTACTGGGCAGAGAACCAGCTGCAGAAACAGAGTCCTCAGCTGATGACCATTTGTTTCACAACAGTTCAAAGTTATGACTGTGATGAAAAAGTGACTTACAGCTGACCCTCGCCCTTGTGATAGTTGCGGTGTTCCCACAGTCACCTAATTGCAGTTTGGACCCCCGGCAAAACGCTTACACCAATGAGATTTCCGGTGTCCTGCAAATTTGCAAACCTTTCCCTGCCGGCTTCCGACAGCAATGGGGAAGACGGCAGGAAGTCGGAAGTCACAGCCATATGATACAGGTAGATCTTGATTTATGACAATGGAGCCCCAAATTTCCATTGCTAAGCAAGACAGTTGTTAAGTGAGCTGTGGCCCATTTTACGACCTTTCTTGCCACAATCATGAAGGGAATCAATGCAGTTGTGAAGTTACTAACACAGTTGAGCGAATCTGGCTTCCCCATTCACTTTGCTGGTCAGAAGGTCGCAAAACCACACCGAGAGTCCTGCATCCAGTTTTGGTCACCACACTGTAGAAAAGACGTTGAGACTCTGGAAAGAGTGCAGAGAAGAGCAACCAGGATGATGAGGGGACTGGAGGCTAAAACATCCGATGAACAATTGCAGGAACTGGGCCTGGCTAGTCTAGGGAAGAGAAGGACCAGGGGAGACAGGAGAGCATCTTCCAATATTTGAGGGGCCGCCACAGAGAGGAGGAAGGGGGTCAAGCTATTCTCCAAGGGACCCAAAGGCCAGAGAAGGAAGAATGGATGGAAACTAACCAAGGAGAGATTCAACCTGGAAATAAGGAGGAATTTCCTGACAGGGAGAGCCATCAACCCATGGAACAGAAATTGCCTTTGGAAGTTGCGGGAGCTTCATCCCTGGAAGCTTTCAAGAAGAGACTGGACTGCCATCTGTCAGAAATGGTGTAGGGTCTCCTGCTTGGGCGGGAGGGTTGGACTAGATGACCTACAAGGTCCCTTCCAACTCTGTTAATCTGAATCTAAGATGATCAAAGGCCTGGAGACTAAAACATATGAAGAAAAGTTGCAGGAACTGGGCCTGGCTAGTGTAGGGAAGAGAAGGACCAGGGGAGACAGAAGAGGATCTTCTAATATTTGAGGGGCTTCCCCAGAGAGGAGTTAGGGGGTCAAGCTGTTCTCCAAACCACCTTTGAAGGCCAGGGAAGGAAGAATGGATGGAAACTGACCAAGGAGAGATTCAACCTGGAAATAAGGAGGAATTTCCTGACAGGGAGAACAATCAACCCATGGAACAGAAGTTGCCTTCGGAAGTTGTGGGAGCTTCAACCCTGGAGGCTTTCAAGAAGAGACTGGACTGCCCTCTGTCAGAAATGGTGCAGGGTCTCCTACGTGGAAGTGGGGTTGGACTAGATGACCTACAAGGTCCCTTCCAACTCTGTTAATGATTCCGTGAAACTACAACCATCATAAATATAAACCAGTTGCCAAGCACCTGTATTTTGATCAAGTGACTGTGGGGGTGCAGTCGTGTGAAAAAAAATGTTCACCATTCCCTTTTTTTCCATGCTGTCATAACTTCAAATGGTCACTAAACAAAACAGCCGCAGGTCTAACTCTGTCTTGTTCATGAGCCCATTTGGGTAACAGCTACGGCAGAAAAGGATCAGCTGCCATCCTGTGGTGCCTCGGTTAATGACCACACTGCTTAAAAGAGGAATTCTCCAGCCCCAATGGTGGTCGTAAGTTGAGGACTACCCATATGAGGCCCAAAACTTTGCAAGCTTTTTGGCCCATCCAAATTTCACACCTGCCCCAGAAACCCCTACCCAGTGTTTGGGAAGCAGCTTGAGCAGGGGGCTGGACTAGAAGACCTCCAGGGTCCCTTCCAGCTCTATTCTATTCTTCTTGTATTTCCCCTTCAGGAAGCAAAGGGCCAGGGAGACCTTGGAGTGGAAAAATCAGGATGGATTGGCCCCCGATCAGAGTCCTGCACACCCACACCTCCCCCTGGGCAGGTGGGCAATTTTGAGCTGCAAGAGGTGGCAAACTCCTCCTATCAGTAGCACCCAGAGGCCCCTTTATAAAAATATCCAATGTTTGACTTCCTTTTAAAGTCGAAGGCGATTGACACGGGCATCACCCCTACTAATTCCCCCGAATTCAGAAAGCGAAGCCCAAAGGCTCATTTCTGCCAAAAGGGGAAGTTGGAGAAACTTGAGATTTAAATTGCAATCCGAAATTTTGCAGACACGTTTAAAAGGAGAGAGCCCATGGATGCCAACACGGCCACCCCTCCCCACCGCCCCCCCCCAAAGCCCCCAGTTTGGCACTTTGATGAGCTTCAGGATCCAGAAAAATATCTCAAGTTTGCAGCACAAATTTACGAGGATCCGACAGGCAATGAAAACTCAAAGAATCACTCCCAACTCTGTCCACAAAATTGGTTTCCTCTTTCTGTTGAGTTGGGGCTAAACCAGCATTTCTCAATCTTGGTGGCTTGAAGAGGGGAATTCTGGGAGTTGAAGTCAACCCATCTTCAAACATTCTGGATGTCTTTCCTGAGAAAGCATAAATCAGTCTTAGTCCAAAAACCTCTCTTTTATTTAAACGGCTGTGGATTATGGTCATTCACAACCAGTAATGATTCACAGTCGGTGAAGAGTCCGACAGATGTCTGCTAGAGTTGCCATGGTCTTTCAGAGTAATGTTGATAAGCGCCCGCCTTTATCTCCCTTGAAGCGCTGCCAGAGACCTAATTGCCAATTAGTTTTGCAAAGCCAAATGGAGCACAGAGTCAAACAGGATTTCTCAGAGTTTGAACCCACCCGAACGAACTAATTGCTTCCTGCAAAGGCTCATGTCTCTTTGCTCCTCCTTTATGTCCCATGGGAGGGGCCAACCATCTCCAAGCCTTACTCCCAAGTCGCCCCTTTTGTCTTAACTGTTCTTGCCTTCTGGCAGCTCTGTGCATGCGCACACTGGGAACAGGCTCCCCCTGTTCCTCTGCCTCGCTGATGTCAGACTCCGGAGGTAGCACATAACTCCCAGATGGCCTTGGTCCCCTCTCTGCCTCCGACGCAGAGCCCTCAATCCAGGCCTTCCCCAGATTCCAGGATCTTCCTACCCAACTTCCTCACTGTCCAATTTTGCTGGCTGCTGGAGGGCCACAACCAGAGGACCTTTCTCTCCTCCTCTGCTTTCCCCCCACTGGGGACCAGAAACAATCGAACTGCATCCACACTACGCCCTCTTTTTGCAGAATCCCCCTCTTCCTCCCAGCATTCCCTAAACAATCCAAACTGCCCCACACAGCAGATCCAGCTCTGGGTTAAAGGTGTTTAGATGTTCCTCAAAATTTGGAAAGTCTGAGGAGAGGAACTTCCTCCCTTCTTCTGCTTTGGCCCACAAGACCCTCAAATCCTGCTGGATCAGAGCCTGCTGGTGGGACTGGCTAAGGAGGATGGGTTATGTCATCCAACACAGGCCAAGGAAGATAGGACATGTCATCCAATACAGGCCAAGGGAGATAGGACATGTCATCCAACACAACCCAAGGAAGATAGGACATGTCATCCAACGCAGGCCAAGGGGGCTAGGTCATGTAATCCAACACACAACAAGGAAGATAGGTCATGTAATCCAATACAGGCCAAGGGAGATAGGATATGTCATCCAACACAGACCAAGGGAGATAGGACATGTCATCCAATGCAAGCTAAGGAAGATAGGACATGTCATCCAACGCAGGCCAAGGAGGCTAGGTCATGTAATCCAACACAAGACAAGGAAGATAGGTCATGTAATCCAACCCCAGTTGAGAAGGATGGATCATGTAATCTAATGCAGGCCAAGAAGGATAAGTCATGTATTGCAATGCAGCTCACGTAATCCAACACAACCCTATTCCCTCAACTCCAAAGATCGTGGATTATGGGTGGTTTGGGAGGCTTCCAAACCTATTTGTTGCCCGGTCCTGGAGAACTTCGGAGCAGCACGGAATCTGCTCCACGTAGTCCCTTTTCGGAGGAAATCTCCATCATCGGGAGGTGGAATGGCTCACCAGCAATACGGAGCACCGATGCCACCTTAAAGCAGGGGTCTGGCTGAGGAATTCTGGGAGTTGAAGTCCACAGGTCTTAAAGTTGCCAAGGTTGGAGACCCTTGATCTAAAGACTGGAGACCCTTTTCTAGAGCCTTCAAGGGTGAAATCGCCAGAAACTTCGCCAGGTGGCCTCTGCAACCGGCCAGCCCACCGAGGACCTCAGTAGACGGCTTCGTCCATATTGTCATCGCTGTCTCCCCCAAAATCTTCTCCGTTGTCAAAATAGGACATGATGTAGTCCGTCTCCTGCAGCAGCAAAGACACAACAATAACAAACACAAGGGAAGCTGCTGAAATCCAGCATTTTCAGAGCCTGCTAAAAAAAACACTTAGGAAGTTGGATTGGAGGTTTAGATTTTAAATCCACTTTTGTCGGAAGCTGCGATGAGGTTCCAGCCCCCCCAAAGACGCCCTCGTTGGGGGACCTGGCACAGAATCTGACTCTGAGAAGCAAATTGTCCCCTCGGCAAGATGGGCAGCATTGAAAGTTTAAAAATAAAGGGAGAAAGTAAAGGAAAAAGGAAAAGGAAAATATAATGAAGTAATGAAAAAGAGTAAAATAAAATAAATAATAAAATAATAAAATAAAACAATAAAACAAAATAATAAAATAAAATAAGGTAAAATAAAAGAATAAAATAAATGAAATACGAATGAAATGAAATGATAAAATAAAAATAAAATAATAAAACAATAAAATAAATAATAAAGCAAAATAATAAAACAAATAATAAAATACAATAAAATAAATAAAATGGAATGAATGAAATAAAATAATGAAATGGTAAAATGAAAATAAAACAATAAAGCAAAACAATAAAACAATAAAATAAAATAATGAAAAATAGTAAAGTAAAATAATAAAATGAAAAATAAAAAATGATAACATAAAAAAGAAAATAAAAGAAATAAAATTGTGGGAGCTTCATCACTGGAAGCTTTCAAGAAGGGACTAGATTTCCCTCTGTCAGAAATGCTTGGGCAGGGGGTTGGACTAGATGACCTACAAGGTCCCTTCCTTGATGAGCTAATTCCTCTAATTCCGTGCTTCTCAACCTTGGCCATTTTAAGATGGACGGACTTCCGTTCCATGCTGGCTGGGGAATTCTGGGAGTTGAAGTCTACCCACCTCAAAATGGCGGAGATTGGGAAACGCTGCTCCCAATAAAACTCAGAAGCAGCCATTTTGGGCCTTCTCCTCTGCTGTGGTTTCTCTTACCTCTTCAAACTCTTCTTCATCATACTCTTCCTCCTCTTCCTCCTTGCCTTCTTCACCCTCTTCCTTCTCCTCTTCCTCTTCCGATGTCACCTCTTCCTCTTTCTTTTCCAGGGTCTAGGAAACAATTAAAACAACCGGATCAAAATGTTGCCTACTTGACAACTGGCACACATTATTTTAACATTTGCAGAATCCTGGGATTGTTTAAGCGCCATTTGCGACCTTCCCAACAAGCAAATCCCCCACAAAAAAGGGGGGAGCCACATTCACTTAATGACCAATGATTCGTTTAACGACCGTGACCAAAAGGTTGTAAAATCAGGCGCCGCCCTCTTTTAACAAACGCCTTGCTTAGCAATGGAAATTCTAGTTCCCAATTCTGGTTGTAAGGCGAGGAGTACCTGTATGCTAAGCCACAAAACACAAGTTAAAACAAACCAAAGTTTGATATTGTGGTTAGATGATGGGCAACCCCTGGAAATGGGGAGGATTTTCGTCCAGGGAAATGTACGAAAAGAATTTGGAAATACAAGTAGCACTTGGCTTATGGCCACCATTTCAGTTGCTAAGTGAGACAGTTAAGTGAATTTTGCCCCATTTTATGACCATTCTTGCCACAGCTGTTAAGTGAACCACCGCAGGACTTCACTTAGTTGCATGGTCGTTAAGTGAAACTGGCTTCCCCACTGACTTTGCTTCGCCAAAGGGGATTCCTTTCCGGGAGAGGGGGCGGTCTATAAATGTGAATAATAAATAAATAAATAAATTTATGACTGCTACCGTCATAAATACGAGTCAGTTGCCAAATTTTGATCACACGACGATGGGGAAGCTGCTACGGTCGTAACTGTGAAGAATGGCCATAAGTCACTCTTTTCAGTCCCACTGTAATTTTGAATGTGGCTAAAGGAACTGTTGTGTGTAGAGGACTAGCTGTACGAGAAGAAAAACCTGTATGAGGTGAGTTGGACTAGATGACCTCTAAGGTCCCTTCCCACTCTGTTATTCTGTAAGGATATCCTGCTTCAGCAAGGGGGCTAGACTAGATGACCTCCAAGCTCCCTTCCAACTCTGTTATTCTCTAAGGATCTCCTGCTTGACCAAGGGGGCTGGACTAGATGACCTCCAGGGTCCCTTCCAACTCTGTTATTCTGTAAGGATCTCCTGCCTGAGCAAAGGGGCTGGACTAGAAGACCTCCAAGGTCCCTTCCATCTCTGTTATTCTGTAAGGATCTCCTGCCTGAGCAAAGGGGCTGGACTAGATGACCTCCAAGGTCCCTTCCATCTCTGTTATTCTGTAAGGATCTCCTGCTTGAGCAAAGGGGCTGGACTAGAAGACCTCCAAGCTCCCTTCCATCTCTGTTATTCTGTAAGGATCTCCTGCTTGAGCAAAGGGGCTGGACTAGATGACCTCCAAGGTCCCTTCCAACTCTGTTATTCTTTAAGGATCTCCTGCTTGAGCAAAGGAGGCTGGACTAGAAGACCTCCAAGGTCCCTTCTAACTCTGTTAATCTGTAAAGATTCAACTTGAAAATAAAGGGGGAAAAATACTTATTCCGTCCTGGCCCGTGTTTTTTTTTTCCTGGAAAGCCCTGCAGGAGATCTGCCTTACCTCCAACTTCTTGATGGCTTCCTCCTTGTCTGCGGGCACTTTGGTTTTCTGCTTGGGAACTGGGACCGCCGGCCCTGTGCCAGAAAAATAACAGAAAAGCTGATTACTTTTTATTTTATTACTTTTATTACTGAGCACTTTTTCCCTTGTCCTGCTTTCTGGTACTTTGGAGAATAAGTTGACCCCCCTCTTCTTTGTAGCAGGCAGCCCTTCAAATATTGAAATCCTGTTATCATGTCTCCCCTGGTCCTTCTTTTCTCTAGGCTGGACATACCCAATTCCAGTCACCTTCGTTGTTTTATCTTCCAGTCCCCTGATCATCCTGGTTGCTCTTCTCTGCACTCTTTCCAGAGTCTCAACCTCTTTTTATATACCATGGAGAAAAACAAAACTGGATACAGAAAAACAGAGTTGGAAGGGACCTTGTAGGTCATCTAGTCCAACCCCCGGCTCATTGGTCGATTGTTCTCACTGTTAGGGAATTTCTCCTGAATTCCAGGTTGCTTCTCTCCTTGATTTAGTTTCCAACCATTGTTCCTTCTCCTGCCTTGAGGTGCTTTGGAGAATAATCTGAACACACTTGTAAGTGGATCACAAGCTTCCTAACAGACAGGATCAAAGGATCCATCCGTTAAACTATGGAAGTTTGCAGATGACACAACAGCAATTAGAACAATCTGGAACAGAACACACTCAAAACCGTAGAAATGGTGGTAGACTTTAGGAGAAACCCTCCCTTACAACCACCTCTTACGATACTAGACAACACAGCATCAACAGTGGAGACCTTCCAGTTTCTAGGTTCTATCCTATCTCAAGACCTAAAATGGACACCCAACATCAATGACGTCATCCAAAAACCACAATAAAGGATGTTCTTTCTGTGCCAACTCAGGAACCTCAAACTGTCCAAAGAGCTGCTGATTCAGTTCTACAGAGGAAGGATTGAGTCTCTCATCTGCACCTCCATAACTGTCTGGTTTGGCTCTGCAACCCAACAAGACAGATTTCAGAGGAGAATCAGAGCTGCAGAAAAAACAATGGCTACCAACCTGCCTTCCGTTGAGGACCTGCACACTGCAGGAGTCAAAAAGAGGGCTGGGAAAATATCTACAGACCCCTCGCATCCTGGACATCAATTGTTTCAACTCCTACCCTCAAAACAACGCTATAGGGCACTGCACACCAGGACAAGTAGACCAGGGGTGTCCAAACTTGGGAACTTTAAGACTTGTGGACTTCAACTCCCAGAATTCCCCAGGCGTTGAAGTCCACAAGTCTTAAAGTTCCCAAGTTTGGACACCCCTGAACTAGACACAAGGACAGTTTTCCCCCGAATGCCATCACTCTGCTAAGCAGCTAATTCCCACAACACTGTCAAACTATTTACTAAGACTGTATTACTATTATTCTTCTCGTCCTTCCTATCTCTTCCCACTTAAGACTATAACCTCTTTACGATTTATATTGTAAATTGTAAAGCTTTTTTCCCCAAACGTCATCACTCTGCTACACAAATAATTCCCTCACCACTGTCAAACTATTCATTAAGTCTGCATTACTTATTCCTATTAGTCTTCTCATCATTCCTAACACCCATCTCCTCCCACGTATTACTACAGGACTGTAACTTGGTTGCTTGTATCCTTACGATTTATACTGATATTGTTTCCTGATTGCTTATTTGCACCCTATGACTATCCTTAAATGTTGTACCTTATGATTCGTGCCTAGGCAGGGGGTTGGACTAGAAGACCTCCAAGGTCCCTTCCAACTCTACTATTATATTGAATGTATCTTGTCTTTTTATGTACACTGAGGGTATCTGCACCAAAGACAAATTCCTTGTGTGTCCAATCAACACGGGATCGCATTCTACCCCATACATCCCTGCGACCAATCCGCTCTCACAGAGAGGGCCTCCTCCGGGTACCATCCGCTAAACAGTGCGGGCGGGCGGTGCCTAGGAGTAGGGCCTTCTCTGTGATGGGCCCAACCCTCTGGAACGACCTCCCCCCCGATATTAGAACCACCTCTGATCTCCGCTCCTTCCGCAAGAAACTCAAGACCCACCTGTTTCGAGTAGCAGGTCTGGCTTAATTACAACTATCATCGTAACTGTATTTAACATCTTTTCAAACCTTCCTGGATGGCTTTTTAAATTTTTAAATTTTATATTGGGGTTTTAATGGGTTTTAAAATTGTTCTTAATATTTAATTGGTTTTGGGATTTTATAACAGACCGTGTGTGTGAGTTGTTTATGTTGCATGTCTTATGTCTTATGTTATTTTATTGTTTTGATTACGAATGGTCTGTACACCGCCCCGAGTCCCTACGGGGAGAGGGGGCGGTCTATAAATTAAATAAACTATAAACTATAACTATAACACTTGGCCAATAAAGAATTCCATTCCATTCCATTCATTCTGTGGCAGCCCCTCAAATACTGGAAGACTGCTATCATGTCACCCCTAATTTTTCATTTATTTAGACTAGCCAAGCCCAAATCTTGAAGCCGTTCTTCATATGTTTTAGATGCTTTGGAGAATAGCTTGACCCTCTTCCTCCTCTCTGGGGCAGCCCCTCAAATATTGGGAGATGCTCTCCTGTCTCCCCTGGTCCTTCTCTTCCCTAAACCAGCCAGGCCCAGTTCCTGCAACCGTCCATCATATGTTTTAGCCTCCAGTCCCCTAATCATCTTTGTTGCTCTTCTCTGCACTCTTTCTAGAGTCTCAACATCTTTTTTATAGTCTGGGGACCAAAACTGGATGTAGTATCTATTAAGTATCAGGTAATAACTGACAGACAACCAGTAACAGTAACTGATTTATTCAACTTAGTAACTGTAACTGAACTGAAAGCCGGTTGACAGCTATTTATATTCTCCAGCAGTCAAGCCGGTAGCCAATAGGGGCTTGATGCTCGTGCCGCCCTGGAACCTGTTTAAAACGACCAATCCTGGGCGCGCGTGGACAGGCCTCCTCTAGCGCCACCTGCTGGTGGACGCTCCGAGAATACAACACTCCTTCCCCCTTGTCCGCGCATGCGTAATCCTGGAACCTGGTTGGCCTTCTGCGCACGCGCTGCGATCTTCTTAGCTGTGGAGTGACTGCCGCCGTAGAGGGAGGATCGCTTCGAGGAAGTGTCCATGAAGGGCCAAACCGTGGAACTCCTCCCAACTCACCAGGTAGATAGCTTGCCGGTATCGGATCATTGATTTGGCCGCCGGAGCTAGTTGTTCGATCAGATCTGGGCTGATGGGCGGCGTCGACAGGTCTTTGTGAACTTGGAATAACATTTGGAACATTTGAGTTGTTTGACGCTGCACCGGTGTCTCTTCGCCTCAGCTGATCTATGTGCCTCCTCCACACTCTTCCATCTCCAAGGAGGACCCTATAGGAACAGGGCCCTGTTAGCTCCGATACAACACCAGGCACCCATTTAGGATCCCCTGCAAAGTTTTTAGCGAACACTCTTTCCCCTACCATGAAAACCCTAGGGGGGGGAGAGGATGGGTAGGAAGGGGTAGCGTAAAAGGGATGTAATCTGTCTAAGGTCGTACGTAGTTTCCTTCCCATTAACAACTCGGAAGGGGCTTTGCCAGTTATTGGGCAAGGGGTGGTATGCTGGCATCTTAAGAATGTGGCTACTCTTTGCTGCATTGGCAAATGAGCCATGCGTGCCAGTGATTCCTTGGCCGTGCGCACCGCGCGCTCTGCCATTCCATTAGCCGCCGGGTGGAAGGGAGCCACGGGAGCGTGGCGAATGCCCTGGCGTTGGAGAAATGTCTGAAATTCTTGTGAAGTAAATTGGGGCCCGTTATCCGACACTATGATGTCAGGTAACCCATGTGTTGTGAATAAGTTGTCTAAGATTTTTATAGTGGCTGCAGACGTAGTGGAATGCATAGGGAACATTTCTACCCATTTTGACCACGCATCAATTACCAAGAAGAAGGTGGTTCCCTCTATTGGTCCTAAAAAATCCACGTGGAGTCTGCTCCACGGCGATCTGGGTTGTTCCCATTCTCTGGATGGGGCTGCTGGTGGTGCGGGGCGGACCTGCTGGCATTGGGGGCATTCCTGTACCCACGCTGCAATGTCCGCATCCATGGAGGGCCACCATATGTAACTGCGCCCCAGGCATTTCATACGGACAATGCCAGGGTGGCCCTCATGGAGACGAGATAGCAGTGCCTGGCGCAATTTGCTAGGGATTACTATTCTGTGTCCCCAGAGGAGGCAGCCTTGGAGAGATGACAGTTCCGTTCGGCGGCGATAGAATGGCAGTAGTGGCTGGTCTATATCAGAATTAGGCCATCCACTGCGGACGAAATGAATTATTTTTGAGATGATGGGGTCTGCTTTGGAATGTATTGCTATGTCTGATGCAGACAGTGGAAGTTGCAATTCATCTAAAAGGCAGATTGTTTCTGTAGGAGCTGGGTCCAATACCGGAATCGGTAAAGGGCAGCGGCTCAAAGCATCTGCATTGCCCATTGTTATGCCTGGCTTATGGATCAGCGTGTAGTTATAGGCTGATAAGAATTCCGCCCAACGGGACATGCGGGGAGATAAAATTTCTGGAGTGGGGCGGTCGCCAGCTAAAATGCCTAGAAGTGGTTTGTGGTCCGTTAGGAGGGTAAATGGCCGCCCATACAGGTAATGGTGGAAACGTTTTACTCCCGCAACGGCGGCCAGCGCCTCCTTGTCCAGCTGGCTATAATTACGCTCAGGCTTGGACAAGGTGCGGGAGTAGAACGCTATGGGGGCCTCTGAGCCGTCAGGATATACATGGCTCAGCACTGCGCCAACTCCAAATGGAGAGGCGTCACAAGCTAGCTGCAGGGGCCACTTCTCGTCGTATTGCGCTAGCACTGGTGGAGCTGTCAAAGCCTTTTTGACAGCCGCGAGCGCCTGCGCCTCGCGGCTGGTCCAGAGCCATGGTGCTGAAGTGTCTAAAAGTCGGTGGAGGGGCTCTGCTAACGACGCTTTGTGTGGAATGAACGACGAATAAAAATTGAGGAGGCCTAGGAAAGCCTGCAACTCAACCTTATTGGTTGGGGTTGGTGCGGAAAGGATTGCCTCCACTTTTTTTGGTGATGGGTGGATTCCATCTTTATTTATCAGGAATCCCAGGAATTCTACGGCAGGGACTCCCAATTTACACTTTGATGCCTTCAGATGGAGGCCTGCAGCCCGGAATTTTTGGAGGACCACACGTAGTGATTTTATTAACGTGGGGGCGTCTTTGGCTGCGATGAGCACATCATCGAAATAGGGTGTGACCCCAGGAATGCCATGGAGCAACCGCTCCATCAATCCCTGGAATATTCCTGGGGCCACACTGACGCCGAATTGCAGCCTACGACATTTAAAGGCCCCGCGGTGGGTGACTATTGTCTGTGCCAGTGCTGTGGCTTCATCAACAGGTAGCTGTTGATAGGCCTGGGCTAGATCCAATTTTGCGAATATCTTACCTCGTCCTAATGTGTGTAGTACGTGCTGGACTACCGGTACTGGGTGGGGATGTGCTTGGAGGGCTTTATTAATTGTTGTTTTAAAATCTGCGCATATTCTTACAGAACCGTCAGATTTTAGGGGAACAACAATTGGAGTTTCCCAAGGGGAAAAATCGACTGGTTGTAGAACTCCTTGTTCCAGGAGTTTGTCAATTTCCGCGTCTACTTTCGCCTTTAAGGCGAATGGTAGACGTCTGGCCTTAAGCCTGATGGGAGCTATTGAAGGGTCGAGGTTTAAAGATATTGGGGAGCCCTTGTAGCAGCCTAATGATGGTGAAAAAACATCTTTGAATTCCGCAATTAGTGAGGTGAAATTGTTAGTAGGTAAGGAAGAGTATTGCGTTGCATGGATGCCAGTTATTGACAAACCCAGAGCACTGAACCAATCGAGCCCCAATAAAGAGGCCAGGGGATCCTGTACCACTAATAATGGTAGGTGGCCTGTGAAGGAGCCATAAGTAACTAGTAGCTTAGCGCAGCCTAGGAGCTTGATGGAGTTTCCCTGGTAGTCTTTCAGGCGGCAGTTTGCAGGGCTGAGTTGCTTTACTTTGTAGTGGGGTAGAATAGATGATAATGTTTGCCAAGAAATAATTGAGCGAGCTGAGCCTGTATCTAGCTCCATAGAGCAAGGCCGGCCTTCGAGGAAGATAGTCAGGTGCATCTTACCGCGACCTCCTGCAGATGCGGATGCTGAGTCGACAACCCATTCGGGGTTGTATTCTTGGATGTCTCCCAGAGATAGAGAATTTAGGCGGCGATTTGGTGGGGCAGGTGCAGAAAAACGGTAGGCAGCATTTTGATTTTGTGGCCGGTTGTCAGGAGCGGAGGAGCGGCATATTGCTGCTAAGTGTCCTTTTTTCCCGCATTTCCGGCAAATAGCTGCCCTAAATCGGCAGGTTGAGCGTGCGTGCTTGCCGCCGCAGCTCATGCAGGCGCGACTGTCTCTAAAATTTAATGATTGCAGACGATCTATTGCTAAGTCAATTTCTGATTGTATAGAGGAGGCTAGTTGTTGATGATTTACTTGAGGCGATGGAAACTGTTGTCCCGTTGGCAACGGCTGTGGCAACCGTCTACGGTCAGGGGTTGACTGTTCGGCCATCTCCGCTGCGCGAGCCTCATCAACGGCAATTTTCAAAGTGAGGTCTGACCGGGATAGAATTCGGCGATGTAATTTAACGTCTTTCAGACCATAAATAAATTGTTCCAACAGGGCTTCGTCCAAATCAGCAAATTCACAAGGAATAGCAGCCGCACGGAGCGCAGCCACGTAGTGGCTTATGGATTGCCCCTCTCCTTGAATGCAGTGGCGAAAATCTTGTCGCCTTGCAAAACGTGAAGGTGCCGGTTCATAATGTGTTTTTAATTTTGCCATTAATGTTTCCCAAGGCACCGTGTGTACAGGGGTGGGAGCTGAGAGAGCTCTTGCGGTTGCGAACATCTCTGGTCCACAGTAGTTTAAAAATATGCCTCTTTTCCTCTCCAGGGAAAGGCTTGTTAAGTCGTGTGCCAGGAGGAAACATTCAAACCTTTCCACAAACGCCTCCCAGGTTTCTGCCTCCATACGAAATGGGGCGAACATCGATGAAGTAGTCATTGTAACTTGTTTTGCTGGGTTGGATCCGCCCGTCCTCGTCGCCAGTATTAAGTATCAGGTAATAACTGACAGACAACCAGTAACAGTAACTGATTTATTCAACTTAGTAACTGTAACTGAACTGAAAGCCGGTTGACAGCTATTTATATTCTCCAGCAGTCAAGCCGGTAGCCAATAGGGGCTTGATGCTCGTGCCGCCCTGGAACCTGTTTAAAACGACCAATCCTGGGCGCGCGTGGACAGGCCTCCTCTAGCGCCACCTGCTGGTGGACGCTCCGAGAATACAACA
>JAKRSK010008629.1:0-56487 GCA_029891615.1 Natrix natrix natrix | reverse complement strand
ATGTTTATGATGATGCATTGCACAACCAGAGGATTTTATGTATTGGAAAAAAATCATAGTACATCAGATTTGCAGGTACAGAGCTAGGAAAAGACAACAAATGGGACAACACCCAATCCTATAAGTATATTCCTTGACTGTTCAAGTTTACAATGGCACTGAAAAAAAGTGACTTACGACTTTCACACTTACGACTTTTGCAGCATCCCCATGATCATGTGATCAAATTCAGATGCTTGCCAACTGACTCATGACCATCACTGCGTCCCAAGGTCACGTGATCACGTTTTGGCAACCTTCTGAACAAGTGAAGTCAATGGCAAAGCCAGATTCACATAACAATCGTGTTGCTAACTTATCAATGGCGATGATTCACTTAACAATTGTGGCAAAATTGGGGCAAAATTCACTTGTCTAATGTCTCACTTAACACCAGAAATTTTGGACTCAATTGTGCTGGTGTCAAGGATTCCCTATAAATGAAGAAACACCTTAACTATCTGGACTAATAAATGATTGATCCTAAACATATTGGTCAATAGTAACAAAATCCTATCAGGCTACCATAGTATGAAGTCCTCCTTGATGATGGAGCATGAAATGTTTCCAGCCAATACAATTCATAGACCTATGGCTAATATAAGCTATAACTTCTGAAGGGCACTAAATTGTAGATGGTTGTGTGCATTTTGGATATTGAATTGTATTTTGAATCTCTGTTTTTTACTTCATAACCTGCTTCTCCTGCTATCAATGTGATAAAAAAATAGAGAATGACTTATACCTGCACACGTGACTGCAACTTTTGCTTTGGTTTGGCAGTACTCCTTGTTGAAAAGAGCATTGCCACAAGTAGTCTTCATAGCCAGTACAGGATACGTTATTCAAGTTAGAGGTGCTGACGTTGAATTTGCTAACTCCAAGGGCTTGGCCACACTGCAGCTCCCTGCAGACGACCGCAGCTTCCTTCAGGCTGAATCGATCATGGCATACACCAACCCAGCCACCAAAGTAATAAACTTCAAGAAGACCGGAACAGTTTCCCGACAGCCTCACATAAATGTCTTTAAATAGACATTAAAAGGAGTGTTATTAGCAATAGTACTTAGCAATAGCACTTAGACTTATATACCGCTTCACAATGCTTTACTCTCTCTAAACGGTTTAACGGAGCCAGCATGTTGCCAACAACAATCTGGCTCCTCATTTTACTCACCTCAGAAGGATTAAAGGCCGAGTCAAACTTAAGCCAGTGATATTTGAGGTGCCAAATTGCAGGCAGCCAGCAGGCAGCAGAATTAGCCTGCAGTACTGCATTGTAACCACTATGCCCCCATGGCTATTAATTAATTAATTAATCATTAGGTTTCTACATATTTGTACATTTAATGCACACAAAATGATGGTTTTAAAATGTATCTTCCAAATAAATGTGGGATTATTGCCTTGTTTCAGTCTTGCTACTTTTAAATGGGAATTTTTAAATTTAGGACCTTGGCTGACCTAAACATAATATACTGTAAATCTTAGCCTTTTGTTTCCATCCTTCTCTTGACAAGTTAGTGGTCTCTTTCGTGACTATATACCTGGGCATATACGTATAACTGAGCGGGATTACTTCAGATGAGGTTCTTCTGTTCAAAAGGTCCCTGCACTAATTAAGATACTATGTCAGAAAAGAAGGTGGAATAGGTCTCTTTCCCTCAGATACATAATTTATGTTTTATTTTATTATACAACATACTCCCAGAAACTCTGGGTAACTCACAATTTAAAAGTAAAGGGCAAGAGCATACAAAAATGTTTTAGGTGGTCTGAATCAAAGAAACAAAAGAAAAAAGAAAAAAGTGGGGAGGGGAGAGAAAAAGAAAGAAAAACATCCAACAGGATTCAGCTATTGCCCTGATCCAATCTTGGAAAGATAAGTATGACTTCAAGGTTCCTAAACTTAATCAGAGTGGTAGCCTTTGGATCTCGGGGGTGGGAGGGGAGATATCATCCAGAAGGAAGATACCACAACAGAGAAGGGTCCAATAGAGTCCCCCTAGATGGCATTGCTTAAATGATGGGATCTGAGGTGCTCCTACTAGGCCTAATCTCTTGGGGCAGCCAGAAGCAACATGGAACTAGACCAGTGGTCACTCAAATACCTAGGACCCTATGTTTACACAAGGATAATTCTTCTGTATTGATTATTGATTGAATCATTAAAGACCCTAGTTGAGTTTTGAAACAGTATGGTCTAAACTCAATCTACCTTGGATGTTGCAAATGTTTTGGATTTAAAGTTGACAACTCAGAACCTCCATGTTTTTGTCCTGTACTCAGAACAAAACACAACCTTTCAAGTGCAGCTGTTTCAGATGACTTTATAGAAATGTTGACTTGGATCTTGCTACTGGAATTTTTTAAAAAAGTAATTTTAACTGGAGCAGTAGAATAGCAAGGACTGATTATGTTTCCACTGATACTCGTTTAGGCTGGGAAAACATATTGCTGGGAGCAAAGCAAGAATAACAATAAGTGGAATATCCTTCTCTTCACCTTCCTACTGATCAAATTCCATTCTTTTAACAGTTTTAAAGAACCTTTTCACCCCATCTCCTGTCCCAAATCCATCCCCTCCCAAAATGCCTGCTTGTTTCTTTAGGAAAATTAATTATTCTAAGTAGGTGTTATGTGCCTATCAGTTATCTTGACACTGCTGTGCTGTTGGCTAACTACTCTCACATACACCTTCCATAAAGGCTTATTTTTAAAGCTTCTCTCTTCCCATCTCCATTTGAATGAAGAAGCCAATCTTTTCCTCTAAAAGTCTTCCTCCCCAAACCAGCCATGACTCAAGAGGCCAAAGAGCAATTAAAGAAAAGCAAACAGACAGAGGGCTAAAACATGGTGCTTTTCCTTGTGATGATTTTTTGCAGGGCAAAGGCCAATTTATTTGTCACCTGTCTCATTTTTAAAACCCTCTACTTCAATTTTTTTCTGTCTAATGCAGGGATGACAACTTGACAACTTTAAGACTTGTGGACTTCAATTTCCAGAATTCCCCAGGCAGCATGCCAGATTGGGGAATTCTGGGAATTGAAGTCCACAAGTCTTACAGTTGCCAAAATTTTGGACATCCCTGGTCTAAACACACCTTCCCAAATGGCAGTTTTCCAAGCACGCCATGATTATAGCTCCCAGAATTCCAGTTGTGCATTTGTTGCACTGGGAAGCAAGTGG
This sequence comes from Natrix natrix natrix, assembly GCA_029891615.1. NCBI lineage: Eukaryota > Metazoa > Chordata > Lepidosauria > Squamata > Natricidae > Natrix > Natrix natrix. The sequence continues at coordinate 53,259 of JAKRSK010008629.1, read as the reverse complement.
TTGACAAGGCTGATCTAACAACTCTAACTCAAACCAACAATAATGTTTGAAAACTCACCATCATAAATGGGGGTTGCATCTGGAAAATAAAAAATACATCAGTGATTTGCAGGAATATCTCTTATTGCAACAGATCAGACTGTGATTTTGTTCTTGTTAGAAGGAATATTTCTTAAGAATACATGAAAATTACTAATATCTCTGTAGGAAAAAAACCCTTTATTTTCATAAGCAGTTCATTAATTAAGTGAACTTTTAAGTGTCAATAAAGTCTACAAACTAAAACGATTAAATTCGTAGTGGTAGACTCTGAAGGGTCAAAGGCGTGTTAACTTTTATAGTTCAAACCTTCTGCCCTGTTTTCTAATATAGGAATTCATTCCTGTGTACAATTCGACGTTGGAAAAAATGGTGAGCATACAATTCTTCTGATTGTCTTGTATTAGACGTACCCGTGAAAACCCAGTTATATTTGTAGCTCATGGTTGAAATGAGAAGTACTGGTAGCACTGATGATGTTACCTAGTTTGGATAATGAAACGTATGCAAGAAAATAACCAAGCTCAGAAAGCACTAAGGACACTCAGTTCCCTTACATTGTAGTGATCCCCACATTATCAGGGTTTAAGGTCCCTATGTTTGTAGTTACCCAAATACCCCTGCAGAGGCATTTCCTGTTTTGCTGGATAATAAAATGCAGCAGCTATGCACACGTACACACATACACACACACTCAGAAATATATCTGAAACAGCCACCTGTGTCCGCAAAAAGATATTTAATGTTTGGAGGAGGAGTGTTTTGCATGCATTCTTATGAATTTTCAAGCTCCTTTTTCAAAATATTTGCAATTTCTTCCTAATCACACAGAAATAAGTCTCTGGCTCATATCAGCTGAGTGCGTCTGATACGGGAAAGGGATTGATATGGTCCCATGGGACTTCATCCAAAACCAATTGCTCAATAATCAGTTTGCATTGGTGTATGAATGGTTCACTCAATAAGACGGGGGGGGGGGGTGTCGCGATAACTCACTGTTGTCACATGACATATCACAACTCCCCCCCCTTGCTAAAATGGGGGTGGGGGTGGCCAGCGTGTGATGCACCCGGCCTGTGGGCCACAAGTTTGACACCTCTACAATGAAACAATGTGAAAAGAGTCAGGAGAGATGTTGTCTGTGCTCTCAAAATTACATATTTGAAATTACGTTTGAGGCAACTCTAGAAGGAAATTTGCTTTAAAGTACAGGGGTGGTATTCAGTCGGTTCTCTCTGGTTCAGGCAAACTGATAGCGGCGGCTGCCGGAGGCTCCATCTACCCACCCTGACGTAATGTGCGAGTATTGTGAGCTCAAGGCAGTGGGCATGAGCAGACGCAGCACATAGGCTCACACTTGCGAACCGATAGGGAAGGTAAGTGAATCCCACTGCTGATATAGTACTATGCCTTATATAATATATATAACTTTCAAGCAAATTATGAGCTATGGAGCATAAATATGTGCAACCATGGCAGTAATAGTCTCATCAGAGTTTAGAACAGAACAACAGCAGCAACAATGTTATTTTAAAAAAGCAAAAGACTTACAGTCAAGAGTTGTTGATATTGCTTTTAGTCTTGCTGGTTTTGCTGCTGCATCTGCTGCTGTTATTTCAGAATTACCTGTAGAAATAATATAATTAGAGTGCTAATGAGTTTAAATGACATTGCAAAATATTTTTTCCAGCTAATTTAAAATGAATATATCATGTAAACTAGAAGGCATAGTGAATGCTTACAAACTACTGACAACTAAACCCTAACAATATAACCTGCCATATTGCAAGCCTCACTTATCTGTTTTATGCATTTTTCAAATAAGCAATCGTAATATATAAAATAATGCAAAACAAGTACGCAATTCAAGTTACATGTGTGTATAATAGCAGTGAAGTGCAAGAAAGATGTAAAAAGTCTCTTTCTTTCTGCCTTGCACACAAGCCAAAGATAATACAAACCCAGATTCTCTTTAGCTGGCTTGGCTAATATAAGGAAAATTTTCTCTTCCCATTGCTACTATTCCTGAAAAAGGAAATAGGGATTCAAGCAGACAAAATACTATGTCCAGACACCCAAACCTATGGGTTGATTAAACTAAAATTCAGGAATTGCCATGGGCATTTTTCCTCTTTACATAAAGGCTAAAATTGCAAGAGTATTTTCCTGATTTTGTACACTTGTGGGTCGCAGGAGAGTGTCTAAATTAGAAAAGGGACTAATGTTCTGTATCATGTGACAGACCAGCCAACAGACCAGCATCTTATGCTGCATGCATATTAAATTGGAACCTGCATTTTCTGAGCTGTGTCTATTTTTGCCACCTATTTTTCACTCCATTTTTTTTCTTGCAAAGTTTCATAGGTGGGTGAAAAAATAAGTTATAGGTTATGCCTTTATTTCTTTAACATTTTGAAATACCTAAGATGAATTCTCTGTGTAGTATACAATAAAATCAAAGTGCAAAATAAAAAAGAATCCCTGTAAACTAGACATCAGAAAAAGCAGCCATTATATTGCTTATAAAGGAATATAAGTTAAAATGCAATTGCAATTAAACAAATGCAAAAGCCTGGAAAAAAGTTTTCACTTTTTCCTTGCCAAGAAAAACTTCCAGGACTGACCTAAGCAGTGTCTACAAATTGGGCATGATTTAATGGAAGAAAAAAAACTATATGTGAGAACTAATCATGCACAAATAATATCTGCAAGCAGACTTTGTATATCTAGTAAGCTCAAGAACCTGAAGAGTAAAGTGGCCTTCTCATCCATTTTTCTAACCTTGAGCCAGTCTCTTAGGCCTAGGAAGGAGACAATGGCCTGTTACTTCTGAAATCTTCCCAAGGAAAAAAAATGCATGGATTTGTCTAGGGCAGTCCCCAGGACTTAGCAATGATTTGAAGGCATACAGACACAGAAAAAAGGTATAAAAGACATCTCATGGTCTGATTTCCATAACTGAAATATATTATTATTATTATTATTATTATTATTATTATTATTATTATTATTATTATTATTATTATTATTATTATTATTATTATTTATTAGCGCTTATAAACCACCCCCTCTCCCGAAAGGGACTCGGGGCGGTGTACAGTCCGTATCAAAATACAACAAATTAAAACATAATAAATAGATACATAAATACATATACTAATTATAACATTTGTTTAGGGGAAAGAAGTAACATATTACTACATATTAAAAATATCCACAGCTGCTCAGAAATTCTAATGAATACACTTAGTGATATTGCAGGAAGCATCCTAATGTTAAAAGATAGAGAAATGAAATGAATACAAGAAACCAGCTATAAATGAATACATGAAACAAGCTATAAAAAAGAAATGGATAGATAAACTACCAAAGAAACGTACATACAGGCTGCCTGAAAGTGTAATGAATAACTGCTCGGAATGCATGGAGATTGACTTAGAATGTTAAGAATAACAAGATACATTCAGAATAAAGTAGAAAAGAATCGGTATATCAACTAAGAGAATAAAATCATAATATTGTTATAAAGAAAAGCTGAGCTAACCAATAGCTAATGCATTACTACTTTCTCCAATTAGAGAGCAAGAGGCAAAGTTGTGATGAAAAGGATAAAGATCGAAATTGAAACTTAAGATGGAAAGAAATGTAATCATGGAGGATTTATTTATTAAAGTAGTTTAAATTTCACCCTCAAGACGAGCACCCTTTAAGTGTTCTTTGGGCACTTAAAAAAATAATTGTTTGTCTGAAATTTTTAAAGAAATTCTGAAGAACTGATTCTGAAGATTATCAAGAAAACCCTGGAAATACTAAGTGACTAAATAGGGCAAAATATTCCTTATGTTGAAACAGCAGAAACTAGGATCTAGTGAACAACAGATCAGCCGGTCCTACAGCGATATCCTTTCAGAGAAGGAAGTAAAGTGATCAAGAACAACTTTTGACTAATTATACCATTTTTGACAGATAACTGGGAATGCTTAATTATAAAATCCTTAACTGCAACCAGGTAGCTGGTAAAATTGCACACAATACCATCCTAGTCAATCATGGGTTGGTTAGATGGCATGACAATTAAGCATATACATAGCTGGCATGAAAATAAAATTCAAAGAATGTTCATCAGTTGTTTCTCATGAGACTTGAGTGAGATATTGAATGTATTGATGCAAGATTAAATCCTAATATCTGCTGTTTTAGAAAACTTGGATAATAGACAGTTAATAAAGATTAATAAAATTAGTTAACAGGCAGTTAGTAAAGATTTAGCATGAAGAGTTCTGATCACTGATAGATTCTTAACAGCTTAAAAGACATACCCAAAATTATAGGGGGTAGTTTGCTGGCTAAACATACATTTAAAGGGAAACTTTGCAATAAGAGAAAAATAGTTTGCACAATTTGAAAGCTTAATGGATGAGCAGAGCTCATTTTGATGTATAAATAATTTAAATATACCGTGATACTTGATATACTTTCCTATAAAGCTGAATTTTAGAATTCAGTTCAGAATGTAAAACATTATATGGAATCTGAACACTGCTTCATTTGCTTCCTAAGGAAGCCATGGGGCAGCGCCTAGGAGCAGAGCCTTCTCTGTGGCGGGCCCAGCCCTGTGGAATGACCTCCCCCCGGATATTAGGACCACTACTGACCTCCGCTCCTTCCGTGTCAAGCTCAAGACCCACCTTTTCCAAATAGCTGGCCTGGCTCAACCATAACTTCGTAACGCTCCTGATGGGTTTTTTAATTTAGTAATTTTATCTAAGGGGATTTTAAATTGTGTTTTTTAACTGTCTTTCACTTACAAGTCAACTCTCCTCCATGCACCTATGTATATGTCTCTGTTCTTTTTGTATATATGTTTGTCTTATGTGTATTTTTATCCGTTTTGATTGTACGCCGCCCCGAGTCCTTCGGGAGAGGGTTGCGGCTAATCAAATAAAATTATTATTATTATTATTATAGACATTCTGAATTAATTGACGATACACAGAATGCAAAGATTCAGTTTTAGCCATGCCCTGTAATTTTTCAAAACAGTCCTGTTTTGGAGAACTTGGATGATCCATCTACTACACTCTATTGCAATCACCCTGGAGAAAATTAAGCATAACGTTTACCTGCAAGAACTAACAGTATCACCCAAGATAGCGTCATTGTGGTGTCCGACTTCCCAATCCTTCTGTCAGACACACCAGCACCTGCATTTAAAGGTTTGTGACAATGCAGAGGTGTGGTCCACCTCTTCACTTTGCCTTTGTTGCCATAAATATAAAAGATAATGTCTTTCAAGAATCAATATATGCAGTTTATGTGTATGCTATATTTGTCTGCCAACAACGATAACGTTGCAGCGATAACAAGTTTCCATGACTTATAGAAAAGCATTGACTCATACTCAATAAAAATGTAGATAACTTCCTTTTGATCATAAACTATTTCCCTGTGATAATAAAGCTCTTCAGGGGGACCTAAGATTGAGGATGCCAAAGAACAAACCATATCTAAACAGTTTAAAGGGTAGCTAGTAGACCTGCATAATCTGCTCATAGGGCAGCATTCAAAGGCCATCAGCAATGTTGCCAAAAATATTTAAGGCTGTTGAATGGAAAATGATGATCTACTGTGTGTTTGACTCTTTTAAAAATATGAAATGTATCATTATTTTAGAGTCTTGACCCTGATAATAAAGGAAAAGTAGAGACAGAAAACGAAATAATGTAAAAAAAAAAAAAACCACATAAAAAGGAGAATCTCTAGACAGCTCATTTTCTCCTTCCATTGTCCCAAGCCACTTCCATTGTCCCAATAACTACTTAAATACAGATAGTCCTCGACTTACAACAGTTCATTTGGTAACCTTTCAAAAGTACAACTAAAAATAGTGGCTTATGACCATTTTTCACAGTTACAGCCAATCCCCATGATCACGATCAAAATTGGATGCTTGGCGACTGGTCCATATTTATGACAGTTGCAGTGTCCCAGGGTCATGTGATCCCCCTTTGCAACCTTCTGACCAGCAAAGTCAATGGGGGATCCAGATTCACTTAACAACTAGGTTACTAATTTATCAACTGCAGTGATTCACTTAACAACTATGGCAAGAAAGATGGTAAAATGAGGCAAAACTCACTTAACAAACATCTCACTGAACAATGGACATTTTGGGCTCAATGGTGGTTATTAGTCGAGGACTACCTGTATTTATATTTTTCTTGAAAATTGGACATTGTTGCTTATATTTATTTAAAGTGGTTCATATGATGTATTTTAATTAATCTTGTACCACTTTTTATCAAAAAGTGTATTCCAAATGTGTGAGTTGTGGTGGCATAACAGACTAACTCTGCCCACTGCCAGGAGTTTGATCCTGACAGGCGCAAGGTTGTCTCAGGGTTCCATCCTTCTGAGAAGGGTAAAATGAAGACCCAGATTGTTGGTGGCAATATGTTGATTCTGTAAATTGCTTAGAGATGGAGCTGATAAATAAATAAAAGGAGACTAGTATAATCTATTTCAAGCTATTTAGCTCATCAGCTAGCCATGGGATTCACACCTGGGCTGCTTGTATATTAGGTAGATGTATTAACCTCTAAGCCACTTAATCTTTCCCCTGGTACAAAGCAAAGCTGACAAAGCAAAGAGCAGTTGTGGCTTAGAGGTTAATAGATCTACCTAATATGCAAGCAACCAGGTTCGAATCCCAGAAGGGTATGGCTAGCTGATGTAGAGCTAAATAGCTTGAGATGAATCTATGCTAAGATTCACTTTATTTCTTTGTCAGTAAATATAAATTTAACACAAAATAGTTTGTCATGAAAGCTACTGCCTACAAAGTTTCCTGGATTGGGGCTGAAAGTCGAAAGGGAAGCAGTATTATCCTGCCCATATTTAGGTAGACCAGGTTGCCCTGATAGAAAAAACACTTAAATAATATTTATTTTCTATTTACTATGAACATGCCACTCAACAGCCTCACTTCTGTTCAAATAAGTAAGGCTCTGAGTCAAGGGGGGGGGGCAACTTTATTTTTAAAAATGCAGGTGTGTAGGCAGGGGAGGGCAGTTGTCGGAATTCTGGGGAAGAAATGTAATCCAGGTTAAACATAATAGTGATCGCCATGGATTAGAACTGTGTGAAACCCTTGAGTAGGTCCTGCTTCAACTTCACAAGGATTGTTTCAGGTGCAGAACAGCTTTCTTTTGTTTCTAGTCAGAAAAACCATCCTTCAAGTGTTTATATCTGGAACTTATCTTTCCTCTTGCTCCCTTTTGTTCATATTCTTGTGCACTCTTATTGCATTCCATGGTATGTTATCTTACAAGGGAGTTTTTGAAATTATTTTGATTCTCTCCTGTTTACATTTCAGAAGCTTTAACTTATAAAAAGAAGGTGGGTGTGTTGTTTGTATATATTTGTATTTAACAAAGGGAGGGTGCATGTCATATGATTCCTTTTGTTTTGCAATGTGTTGCAAATCTTCTGATTTATGTGGGATTAATTGATTTATTTGGTGCCACGAAGTCTAACACTTCTAAGTGTGAGGTAAACAAGGGCACTAAGGAATTTCTCGAAACAACATTTTCATTTATGGCCCCCATAAAAAGGGGCTCATAGATAAACATTCCATCCCTTACTGTCACGGTGATATCTCTGACTGTCTAATCAATGATATATGTACATGTGAAGTTTTCCATACATGAAATTGTATCTTTTCTTACGTAGTTCTCTTGTTTATGAATGTGTATCCACCCACCCTATTGAAACCAATAAAAAGGACGTACAGGGATAGACCTGTGCGCTTCCATCCCGAGAACTCTGTGTGAATTCTCTTATTCGGCTGTTCCATGGGAGGCCCGCCAGCGGTAATTCCTTACAACTGGTGACCCCGACGTGATAGTTCCGAGACTATACGTCCCGACGTGATGGCTTAGGCTGTACGTCCCTTGAACTTCCTTTGCTCACTGCCTGGAAGAGGCTATGCATACATCCCGTCTGAAGCAAGATGAGATCCCCTCGTGAGTATAAGAAAGAAGGTTAACCAAGAAGCAGGTGCGACCTGCAAAAACTTGGTAAACCAATCAAGGTTTAAATTATTATTCTAAAAAGAATAATGGAAAGATTTTACAAAAACCAAGCAAATTTAATTTGGCCTTTTTATATTTGGAACTCCGGAAAAGGGCTCTGTAAAAATGTCTATGTGGAAAAGATTGGGAATTTATTTCCACAAGACACAAAGAACCCCTGCAAAAGTGTTATCTTAAAAATTCTTTCTCCAAAATCATCTTCGATTGGTCTCTTAACTCCTCATGGAGATGTTAATTTTTCTGCTTCTCCACGGTTAGAGGAACAATTAGCAACAGAGGAGGGGAATAAACATATGTTTTCTGTCTCTCCACCTAAATTGATTCCACAAGATCATGAAGTAATTAGTTTAAAGGATTGCTTTTTTCTATCCTTTCTTTCCCTGCTTCATAAGAAAAGTTTAACTCTGTAAGTCTGCTTCTTACCTCCCCACACACCCCCTCTTCGGGATGTCTGCTGCCTTCCTCCCCCCCCCCCCCACTTTCTTTTCTTTAGAAGGAGTTTATCCTGTCCCCCACCTCCCCTCCCCCTTTTTTTTGGAAGAGCCTGTGTGGTTTAACAAATTGCAGGAAAACAACAGAGAGATAATTTTGAGGCTCGAATGAAGCTTTTGGTGAAATTAGTAAAGGGAAATGTTACCTTTGAATGCCGGAGGGCAATTATTGGCTTTGGGAATGATTTTGATATGGTAGATATGATTATATATTTACTTAGTTTTTTTAAATTTAGATTTATGTTGCAGAATTGAATTTTTTGTATAAGTGCTATTCATTGGCTTTGGTAAATCATTATATGGATGATATTTTAATTGGAGCCCCAAAGATATAACCTAATTGGCTTTTAAAAATAAAAAATGATTTTTTACTGGAAGGAGTAGGGGAGACATGATGGCATTGTTCCAATGTCTCGAGGGTTGCCACGAAGAGGAGGGAATCAGGCTGTTCTCCAAGGCATCTGAGGATGGAACGGGAGGCAAAGGGTGGAGGCTGGTCAAGGAGAGTGACGGCTTGGAGCTGGGGGGAAATTTCCTAACAGTTAGAGCAGTTGGTCAGTGGAACGGCTTGCCTCGAGGGGTTGTGAATGCCCCAACACTAAAGGTTTTTGAGAGGATGTTGAATGGTTATTTGTCTGAGATGGTATAGGGTTTCCTGCCTAGGCAGGGGGGTTGGACTGGAGGACCTTCAGGGTCCCTTCCAACTCTGTTATTGTATTGTATTGTATTGTATGAATTGCAGATTGTTCCAGTAACATATAACTGCATGACATGTTACAATTTTTTTTTGCTCCAAATTTTTCTTTGTTTAAATGCACACGGAGGTATTTTGCTAATTAATTTATGGCAGCTATTGGGGAACCTTTGTCTGGGTTCGTCCGTCTACGTCTGCCAGTTTACTTAAAGTTATTTATTTGATTTATTTTTTTCTTTTTTATGCCCTTGCCACAGTTGAAAAGATTAATGAGATTTTGAGCATTCCATTTGTGGATTGCTAACTTGTCAGCTAATTCTTTTGATATTTTTAAAGACAAAAAGACTCAGTTTTAAAATGTTTTGCCATTATTATTATTTTTTAGGCAGTTGTTGAATTAATCACCTTGGGTTTGTTGTAGAAATTGGACTGATTTAATTAATATTATTTTTCCTATTCCAAAATCTGATTTTTAATTTTGTTTTCAGAATAACTTCTTTCTTCAGTGTGCTTTCACTGACTATGTGGTCTGTATTTTTTCTCATTTGCCTGAAGGTCTTTGGCTTGCGTGTTTAATAACTTTTCTTTTCCTACCTTGCAATACTGTTGTTCTTGCAACACTAAAAATTGTTTGTTGCTATTTTAACTTTTCACATCTTTTTTCAACAAGCTTTTAAACTACATTTCTGACTTTTATTATGTGTGTCAATTTATTTTTAATTTTCTAGGTATTTTTTTTAACTACGTTTTTCTTCAGATTTATTTTTTTTGATTAACTTTTTTTTATCAAAATGCCTGGGGACTGGCACAATCTTGCCATATGCCACTCAACCTGGCCAAGCAAATTGTTTCATCTTGCCCCCAGTGTTCTGGGGCATCTCCCTCTGGGGACACGGAAGTTAATCCCCATGATTTGGCCTCTAATTATTATGGCAAATGGATGTCACCTATGGATTTGGTTTTTTTGGGGCTCCTTTGAAGTCAATTCATTTCTCTATTTTTGTATTTTTTGGCTACATTTTAACGAGGAGTAACAGCTAATTATGTTATTTCTTATCTTTTTTCAGCTTTTACTGCCTTGGGCAAACTTTTCTTTTTAAAGACTGATAATGGCCTGGCCTATTTTTCATTGGCCTTTTTGTAATCTTGTACTAATTGAAACATTGTTTTAATTTATGGGCTTTTTTATAATTCCACAGGTTAAGCCATTGTGGAACATGTTAATTGGTCCTTTTAGGACTGTCTTCTCAAACAAATAAAAAAGGAGGGATTTTGGGTACCTAACAAATTGGTGTACCCCAATTTGGCTAATTTGGCATAGGTAACATAATAGATTTAAAAAGTTTGTTTGCCTCCCCCGCTAGGGGGACGAGGATATGCTGTGCTTGCTTCTACAGATCTTTATGGATTCTAGTACGTGATGTTTGTCTAGCCAAGAATATTGTCGTACCAGTTCCCAAATCCAGTTCCAGAGATGACCAAGATGACTTTACAGACAGCACAGAGGCCAATACGATCTTGCCAAAACAGCTGTCCACTGATGTGAAAAACCAAAAAATTCTCTTATTCGGCTGTTCCATGGGAGGCCCGCCAGCGGTAATTCCTTACAGCAATGACTGCTTTAAGATATAAATATTTTACTTTGGAAGAATAGCTTCTTTCTTTCTTTCTTTCTTTCTTTCTTTCTTTCTTTCTTTCTTTCTTTCTTTCTTTCAGCATTTGCAACGTTTGGACCTTCAAGACTCTGATTTCTGAGATTATGGCATGCTGATCAATTTGGTATCAGAATCCTGGTTTAGTTTTGAATACAGCATAAGGATCCCAAGTATTTTTAATTGGGAGGAGGAGACAGCATTCTCCAAGACTTAATCATTCCCCATACCTCTGGAAGTCTTGCAAGTGGATACAAACACTTTTTGAATCCAAGACATTGAAAGGTACCCTCTCCCAGGGGTGGGCTTCAAAAATTTTAGCAAGGGGTTCTTTGCCTGGTTGCTGGGCGGGCATGGTCATGGTGGTGGTGGCCTAGTAGGCCTCCTGCGCAATGGGGGGGGGGTTTGCCCTCCCCGGGCTCTGGAGGCTTTCCTCGAGCCTCTGGGAAGGCGAAAACAGACTTGTTTCCAGCCTTCCTGAACTTCCGGTTGACCCGTTTTTCAATCTCCCTGAGGCTCCCCACACTTACCTGCAACCAAAACAGGCTGCATGGGAACTCCTGGGAGGGGCGGGGTGGTGTGGGTGTGGCCAGCCAGGAGTGGGATTTGGGAGTTCTCCAAACTGCACAGAATCTTAGCTAGTTCTCCTGCACCCCTTCGAACCCCCAGCAGCCCACCCCTGCCCCCTCCCCTTGCACAAGTCACTGGGTTATTTTATCAAACCAAACATCCTCACAGCCTCACTTTGTTCACTCAACACTGCAGGAGTGATGTTAGTGATATATCAAGCATATATCAATAATGTTAGTGGTATATCAAACTCATGGGCCCTATTCGTGAGATAATCAGTTGTTATATTTACATATTAATTAAAGGGAGGAACACTAAAGATATTCTGTGTACTTTCTAATAGCAGACCCTTTTGGGTTACTGAAGACGTATATACACTCAATTTACCCTGGATTGGCTGCAGCAATGTACATGGTTAGAGCCATGGCTTTAGCTGTGCAAACTTGCTGTCTCTCCAAGTTTTTTTGAAAAGTTGATCTGTGGCAGGGGACAGGCACTGTTTAGTAAAGCTGAAGAGCTTCTAGAGATTTACTACACATATCCTCATACCTGACTATCATCTATTTGGAAGGTTTGTTTTGACATAGAGTTTAGCGTCTAATCCATCTAATGCATGGGCTGAATAGACATTCAGAGCAACCAAATGGGGACTTAGAAGAATAAAGATGTCATCAGGAAGCATTCTCACAATCGTAAGATGCAAATGAGAAAAGGCCCAGTAAAAGAAGGAATAGGTTAACAAGAGCAAAGCCTTATCTGCAAAATCCTGGCTATTTGATAACTGTAGACAATGTGAAAACTGAAGTGCAAAGTCAAATAAAGAGAACTGTCACAGGCAATGGAGGGGATCTATTTAAGGAGAACCATAGCAGATGAAACAGTTATCAAAAGATGTTCCAACCAATTGAAGGGAATATGGTGTCTTTAGGACTCCAAATTTGGCACCTGACTGATGGATGAGAAAAGCAACTTCTTACAGAAGAAAAGCCAAAAAGGAATAGAAATGTTGGCAGTCAGTAAGAGTAAACAAGCAATCTGCTTCCTTTCTTTGGAGGAATACAGGAAACATGTTTATTTCAGTGTTTTATTCTGACAAATTTTAGCATACATTCTAACATGTCAGCTCTACTACTAAAGAGAATAAATCAGTGGTGTCTGGAAGCTAAGTTTGGCTGACAGATATTGGAGGTCAAGGCTCTTTCTGCCTATTAGTTTTAATCAAATCATAACTTCTTCAAATCTCCACTTCAAGTCAATTGGGTCTAGTTTGTGCAGACATAATAAAATGCACCATAAACAGTATCAAACAGTCTTGCAAATAAATTAGCTAAAAATAGGTGATTTTTCTTGGTTCTTGCCATAATAATCACAAAGGGAAAGGTTGTTTATATGCTTAAAGTTACAGGCTCAAGACTAGACATTTTCATTTAGCAGTTAAATAAAAACTTAAGTATCGGGAGTTCCCAATTTTTCCTGGATCTTCTAATACTTTTGATTGTGGATCAATTCTCAGATTTAGAATTGGAGATTGGTGATATCATGGCTCACCTCCTCACTGGAAGATTAATGAATGTTAGAGGCTAGTGTCCAGACCTACAATATTTAGCTGAAGGGATCCACAGGATTTTGTGTTTCTATATACCCAGGATGGCGAACCTATGGCATGCATGCCACAGGTGGCACACGGAGCCATTTGCCAGGGCACGTGAGGAGTTGCCCTGTCTGCTGGCCAGCATGCCAGCTGACTTCAGCCTTTTTTTTTGAGGACATTTTGTGCCCTCCCCAGGCTCCAGAGGCTTTATAGGAGCCTGGGAAGGGTGAAAACAGTCTCCCCTGCTCCCTCCAGAGGCCCTCCGGAGGCTTCAGGAGCTTCCCTGAAGCCTCCAGAGTGCAAAAAACCAGTCCTACAGGCAAACCGGAAATAACTTCTGCTTTGTCTGTAGGGTTGTTTTTCGTCCTCCGGAGCCTTCAGGGAAGCTTCCTGAAGGTCCCTAAAGGCTCAGGAGGGCTAAAACTGGCCTTACGAGCAAACTGGAAATCTGTTTCCGAACTTCCGGTTTGCCTGTAGGGCTGGTTTTTTTGTGTTCTAGAGGCTTCAGGGAAGCTCCTGAAGCCTCCAGAGGGCCTCGGGGGGGGGTGGTAGGGGAGGCTGTTTTCGCCCTCCCCAGGCTCCTATAAAGCCTCTGGAGCCTGGGGAGGGCAAAAAAAGCATGCAAAAAATGGGGGGGGGAGCACTAGTCATGCACGCATTTGTGCTGGGGGTCGCATATTGCATTATGGGTATGGCATGCTTGCACACGACCCCCCTGCACTCCCCTCACTTTTGGCACATGAGCCAAAAAAGGTTCGCCCTCACTGCTATATACAATCCTGTATAGATTCAGAGGTCACTAATATTCTAATAATTATTGGTCTATTTTTTAAACAATTTCTGCAACAATTTGTACACTAATCTTAAGAGCATTGTTCCAATGTTCTCTGGAGGTAATTACACATGCAAATCTTTTTCAGATTAATAGAGTTGGTAGGGACCTTGTAGGTTATCTAGTCCAACACACTCCCAAGCAGGAGACCCTACACCATTTCTGACAGATGGCAGTCCAGTATCTTCTTGAAAGCTTCCAGAGATAAAGCTCCCACACCTTCTGAAGGGAGGTTGTTCCATTGGTTGATTGCTCTCACTGTCAGAAAATTTCTCTTTATTTCCAGGTTGACTGTCTCCTTGTTTAGTTTCCATCCACTATTCCTTGTCTGCCCTTCAGGAGCTTTGGAAAATAACTTGACCCCCTCCTCTCTGGGGCAGCTCCTCAAATATTGGAACACTGCTATCATGTCTCCCCTGGTCCTTCTCTTCATTAGACTAGCCCTGCCCAGTTCATGCAACTGCTCATTGTATTTTTTAATCTCCAGTCCCCTTATCATCTTGGTTGCTCTTGATTCTTATATCTAGAACCTTAGTGTTGTGTGGGTAAGTTTTATGTGTCTTATTGTATTCATGCCTTATCTTCATCCATAAATAAACCAATTAAAAACTTAACCTTTGAACAAGCTAGTCACACCTAGAAGTCTTTTATAAATGAGCAATGGAAGAAAATTCTGAGATAAAAGACCCTTCACATACATTTTGCAATATGGGATAAAGGTAGAAGATCATATTTTTGTTAGAGTCAGTTCCTTGTGTATTCTTAAAGCCTCAGCATATATTATATTTCTGTGATGCATCACTTTAAAAAGAATGATCATAAGATTATACATTTAAAAAATTACAATAGCCTGTGTGAACTGGCAATTAAAAAGGTCTGTCTCTGTTTCTGAATAATAGTAACTTCACAGCTACAAAATATATATTAAGAATTTGAACACTTAGGGTTAGGGTTAGCTCTCCATGAATTTGCAGAGCAAAACGGACATCACATTGGATTGGAGCCCATTGGTATGGTTAGGAGGGTGCACGGCTTTTGAGCCCGAGTTATGTACATTTCCCTGCAAAATACATGGGAAAATCCCATTAGGGAAAATTCCATTTAGGGTTACGGTTAGCTCTCAATGAATTCGTAGATCAAAACAGACATTGCCATTGGATTGGGAGCCCATCGGTATGGTTAGGAGGGAGCATGCCTTTTCGGCTGGCGTTAAGTACATTTCCTGTCAAAATACATTGGAAAATCTGATTTGCGAAAATTCCGTTTAGGGTTAGGGTTAGCTCTCCATGAACTCATAGAGCAAAATGGACATCACCATTTTATTCGGAGCCCATCAGTATCATTAGGAGGGTGCACACCTTTTGAGCCAGAATTATGTACATTTCCTGACAAAATTCATGGGAAAATCCCATTTGCGGAAAATTCCACTTAGGGTTAGGGTTCGCTCTCCATGAATTCGCAGAACAAAACGTACATTGCCATGTTATTTGTCAGTATGGTTAGGAGGCGGCATGCCTTTTGAGCTGGCGTTAAGTACTTTTCCTGTCAAAATACATGGGAAAATCCCATTTGCGAAAATTCCACTTAGGGTTAGGGTTAGCACTCCATGAATTCATAGAGTAAAACGGACATTGCCATTGGATTCGGAGCCCATCAGTATGGTTAGGAGGGTGCACACCTTTTGAGCCATACTTATGTGTTGTGACCCAGCAGCGGCCAGCTGAGCTATTGGTGGACTCTGACAGCTAAGACCATTATGGGACTGCTCTGGAGGATGAGGAAGACTCTGGAGGGTGTTTGGAGTCAGAGCAGGAACTAGAGAGGCCCGTTGGCCACCAGGTGGCATCTGAGTCAGGGAGCAGTGAGGAGGAACAGAGGGAGGTTGTCCCTCATGTGTGTATGCGTAGAATTGATAGGAGAAAGGAACAGCTGTGGAGAAGACGTCATAGAAGGAAGTAAGGACAGCTGGCTAAGGGTGTGACCCCTCCCAAAGAGTTTATAGTTGGAGTGACGGGAGGGGAATCTTTGCAAGAAACAACAGTCCATTCTACTAGCCATTGAGAAAGCATTCCGTAAGTTAATCTTGGTTCTAGAAGATAGCTTTCTGGCTCCTAGCCAAGGGATCGCTTTATCTATGTAATTAGTCATGGCAGACGTGTCCATTTTTCTCTATGACTTCATGGAGTGCTAACCCTAACCCTAAGTAGAATTTTTGTGAATGGCAATTTCCCATGAATTTTGCCAGCAAATGTACATAAGTGCGGCTCAAAAGATGTGCACCCTACTAACCATATTAATGGGCTCCAAATCCAATGGTGATGTCCATCTTGCTCTATGCGTTCATAGAGAGCTAACCTTAACCCTAACTGGAATTTTCGTGAATGGGATTTTCTCAGGAACTTTCCCAGGAAATGTACATAAGTATGGCTCAAAATGTGTGCACCCTCCTAACCATATCAATGGGCTCCAAATCCAATGGTGACATCCATTTTTCTCTATGACTTCATGGAGTGCTAACCCTAACCCTAAGTGGAATTTTTGTGAATGGCAATTTCCCATGAATTTTGCCAGCAAATGTACATAAGTGCGGCTCAAAAGATGTGCACCCTACTAACCATAACGATGGGCTCCGAATCCAATAGTGAGGTCCCCTTACTCTAGGAGTTCATGGAGAGCTAATCCTAACCCTAAGTGGAATTTTCGCGAATGGGATTTTCCCATGTATTTTTCCAGGAAAGGTACATAAGTATGTACATAAGTATGTACATAATAATAGCTCAAAAAGTGTGCACCCTGTTAACCATATCAATGGGCTTGATGGTATGGTTTGGAGGGTGCACACCTTTTGAGCCATACATATGTACCTTTCCTGGAAAAATCCCATTCGTGAAAATTCCACTTAGGGTTAGGGATAGCTCTTCTTGAATTTGTAGAGCAAAATGGACATTGCCATTTTATTTGGAGCCCATCGGTATGGTTAGGAGGAGGCATGCCTTTTGAGCCATACGTATCTACATTTCCTGGCAAAATTCATGGGAAAATCCCATTAGCGGAAAATTCCACTTAGGGTTAGGGTTCGCTTTCCACAAACTCATAGAGCAAAACGGACATTGCCATTGGTTTTGGAGCCCATCAGTATGGTTGGGAGGGTGCACACCTTTTGAGCCATACATATGTACCTTTCCTGGAAAAATACATGGAAAAATCCCATTTGCGAAAATTCCACTTAGGGTTAGGGATAGCCCTCCTTGAATTTGTAGAGCAAGACGGACATCACCATTGGATTCGGAGCCTATCGGTATGGTTAGGAGGGACCATGCCTTTTGAGCTGGCATTAAGTACATTTCCTGGTAAAATACATGGGAAAATCCCATTCGTGAAAATTCCACTTAGGGTTAGGGTTAGCTCTCCACGAACTCATAGACCAAAATGGTCATTGCCATTGGATTCGGAGTCCATCAATATGGTTAGGAGTGCACACCTTTTGAGCCATACTTATGTACATTTCCTGACAAAAAACATGGGATATTCCTATTCGTGAAAATTCCATTTAGAGTTAGAGTTAGCTCTCCACGAATTCATAGATGAAAACAGACATTGCCTTTGAATTCAGAGCCCGCTGGTATATTTAGGAGGGCACATGCCTTTGGAGCTGATGTTAAGTATATTTCCTCGAAAATACATGGGAAAGTCCCATTCATGAAAATTCCACTTAGGGTTAGGGTTAGCGCTCCATGAACTCATAGAGCAAAATGGACATCACCATTTGATTTGGAGCCCATAGGTATGGTTAGGAGGGTGCACACATTTTGACGGCGGATTATGTACATTTTCAGGCAAAGTATATGGGAAAATCCCATTTGTGAAAATGACATTTAGGGTTAGGGTTAGCTCTCCATGAATTCGCAGAGCAAAATGTAAATCCCCATTGGATTCAAAGCCCGTTGGTATGGTTAGGAGGGGACACACCTTTTGAGCCAGACTTATGTACATTTCTTTGCAAAATTCATGGGAAAATCCTATTTGCGGAAAATTCCACTTAGGGTTAGGGTTCGCTCTCCATGAACTCATAGAGCAAAACGGACATTGCCATTGGTTTCGGAGCCCATCAGTATGGTTAGGAGGGTGCACACATTTTGACGGCGGATTATGGAAAAATACATGGGAAAATCCCATTCGCGAAAATTCCACTTAGGGTTAGGGATAGCTCTCCTTGAATTTGTAGAGCAAAATGGACATTGCCATTTTATTTGGAGCCCATTGGTATGGTTAGGAGGGGGCATGCATTTTGAGCCATACGTATTGGTTTCGGAGCCCATCAGTATGGGGAGGGGGCATGCCTTTTGAGCCATACTTATGTACCTTTCCTGGAAAAATTCATGGGAAAAATCCCACTCGCGAAAATTCCACCTAGGGTTAGGGCAGTGATGGCGAACTTTTTTGGCACCAAGTGCCAAAAAGGTCAAGGGAAACATCATGTGCATATGGGTCTGCACTCCATAAATGCCAAGCTTCTAGGTTCTAGAGCACATATACGCACGATGATCAGCTGGCTGGCGTGCATGTGCAGGCCAGTTTTCTGCACTGCTGCGACACTTAGGACAGCTGATCATTGCACGCACATGCACACCAGAAATCCGGAAGACAAGCAGGCAAGAGCGCACATGCCGAGTGACATGGCTTCATGTGCCACTTTGAGCAAGTGTGCCATAGGTTCGCCATCACGGGACTAGAAGATCTCCAAGATCCCTTCCAACTCTGTTAGTTTGTTTTATCTTCTTCTTTTTTAAACAAAGTTTTATTGGTTTTTTAAAAAAATTAATAGGGAAAAAGGTAATGGAAAGGTTAGAAATTTTGGCAGTTGCGATGTGCGGTAGGTGCCCCCTCCCTCCATACTCAAAGTATACATTTACACAAAATTCATTATTAAATAGTAACATAAAGTCAGCATATGAGTTCAGTTAATAATTTCGATCAATTTGTGTCAAGCAGATTTTCTTGTTCATTTTTGTGATCTGAGTTTTCTCGGTGTTGCCCCATCTCCCCCCGTTGGCAGAGCTCCAGCCCCTCCCGTGTCCTGTATGTCTATTGTGGGATCATCTGGTTTATCTAGAAGGGCTTTATTTTTTTTCCATAAAGGCCTGTGCCTCTATGGGTGTATTGATTCTAACTCTTGTATCCTCCTAGAATATTAGCATACCTTCAGGCATCAGCCATCTGAACCACACCCCCTTCTGGTATAATTTCTTCGCTAATTGCGAATAGCTTTTTCTTTTTTCCCTCACTTTCTTGGGGATCTGTTTCAGAATGGTTATTTCCCTATCTTGGTATTTCAAAGCTTGCCCTCTTTGTGCACTCAGAATTTCATCTCTTGTACATTTTCTGAGAAATTTAATGTGTACCTCCCTGGGTATGTTGTGTGTTCTAGCATAAGCTGAGTTCACTCTATACACCAAATCTAATTCCCATCCCATCTGTTGTTTCTCTTTCTGAATATATTCAGCCAAAATATTTGTCATAATGTCCCTTATATCTTCATCATCTGTCTCCACCACATTTTGAAATCTAAGGTAAAAGGACATTCTCTCAAATTCTATTTTCATCTGTTGGGTATCAAGTTCTTTGTTCCCTTTCTGCACCCCTTCCATCCCCTCCCTCATCTCAGCCGTCCCCTCCAAAAGATCCAGTCTCTGTAGTTTTTATTAATTTGGGCCTGGTTCTCTTTAATTTATTCTTTCATCTCCTTTAGTTGTCTTTTTATTTCCTCTTGTCCCTGTAAAAGTTGCTGAAACATTTGTTGAAATTCAGTCTCTGTAGTTTTAGGTTGCATCAAAGCTGTTATCGTTGATTGTGTACTAGGACTGGATGTTGTAGATGTCGGGGCAGAGGCAGCAAAGCCTGGCTTCCCAGGAGGTGGTTTTTTAGGAGACATTGTTTGCAAAATGAAGAGTTCAGTCAGTACAGAGAGTGATCAGTCAGAGAAGTAGGACAGCCAGGAGAGTCCAGGAGACAGAAGGTCCAGGCAAAAGAGGATTTTTCTAGTCACACTGGCAATAGAGTAAAGTTTTTCACGCCAGGGAGTCCAAAAGTGACTTCCGGGTTGCTCGGAGGGTGGTTTTAAGCGCTCCGAAGGCATCAGGGAAGCCTCGGATGGTCCCTGAAGCCTTCGGAGCGCTTAAACCCACCCTCCGAGCAAAAAGGAAGTGACTTCTGGGTTGCTCGGAGGGTCATTTTAAGCACTCCGAAGGCATCAGGGACAGTCCCTGAAGCCTCCGGGGGGCGGGGGGAGGCTCTTTTCGCCCTCCCCAGGCTCCTATAAAGCCTCTGGAGCCTGGGGAAGGCGAAAAATATCTTTTAAAAAGGTGAACTCAGCTGGCCAGCGCATGCATGCACGCTGGCCAGCTGACAGGGCATAGAGTTTCAAATCATCCATATACAATAGATGCGAAATTTTTCCAGCTTCTTTGGCTGTTTGGTAGCCTACTTTCATTTTTTTTAAGATTACTGATAGCGGGATCATCGCGATAATGAAGAGAAGTGGTGAAAATGAATCACCCTGGAAAATTCCTCGCTTGATATTAGCCATTCCGTAGTGCTCATTTCCTACTGCCAACTCAGTTCTCCATAATTTATCGCCTTTTCAGTGAAGGATGTAATATTTTTACTAATGCCAGTTGTTTCTAAGCATTTTGTGATCCAACTATGTGGCAATGAGTCAAATGCCTTTTTATAATCAATCCAGACCATATTCAAGTTCGTTTTTCTTTTCTTACAATTTCCTAATATCATTTTATCAATTAGGAGCTGATCTTTTGTGTCCCTACTCCTTCTTTTGTTGCCTTTTTGCTCTACTGGCAAGATGTTGTTTGTTTCCAAATAATCCATAATATTATCTGCAATAATGCCTGTGAGTAATTTGAAGGTTGTTGGCAAGCATGTTATTGGTTTGTAGTTTTCTGGTATAGTTCCTTTAGTTGCATCTTTCTGAATCAAGTATGTTTTTCCAATTGTTAACCATTCATCAATTTGACCATTTTGTAAAATTTCATTCAGTTGCCTGGCCAATATTGCATGTAAACTGGACATATATTTGAGCCAGAAACCATGTAATTGATCATTTCCAGGTGATGTCCAATTCTTTACTTTTTTTTACTCGATTTTTGACCATGTCAGTTGTTATTTCTAATACTTGCATTTGTTTGTTACCAATGCTTTTCTCAAAGTGATGTATCCCCTTTGCTTCCTTATTGTAATCCTTTGCATTTTCCCACAATTCTTTCCAGAATTCAGCTGTGGCCTGCTTTTCTAGTTTTTCACTTTTGGTGTCACCATTCATATTAAGACTTTGATAAAAACGCCGTTGGTCTGATCGAAATTGTTGATTTTGTTTGTATTGGATGATTTGTGCCTCATATCTCTCAATTTTTCTAGCTGTTGCTGTTATCTGCTGTTTTACAATCTCTACAGCTTTATTTATGTTTCTTGTATCCAATCTATATCTTCTGATTAGCTGATCTATGATTTTGCTGTTTTTCAGCCGTTGCTCATGCATGTTGTTTAAGTTTCTAGCATCTGCCCTTAATATTATTATTATTATTATTATTATTATTATTATTATTATTATTATTATTATTATTATTATTATTATTATTATTATTGCATCAACAGAAGTGTATCACAGCGGCCAGTTGTTTCGCCGGATTTGGCATTAATTACTAGTCGGGCCCCACCCAGGGGCCTAGGACGTCGTAACGTATTTTCGTAATATGTGTGCAGATCCAAGCAGTGCAGCCTTTTGCATTTGACTGATGGTGATTTTGTCAATTTTTAACTGTTTTAAATGTAATTCCAGTGCTTTTGGAATAGCACCCAGTGTGCCGATTACCACTGGAATTACCACTGCTGGTTTGTGCCATAATCATTGGATTTCGATTTTTAAGTCCTGGTATTTCGCGATTTTTTCATATTCCTTCTCGGCGACCCTGCTATCACCTGGTATTGCGATGTCTATGATTGTAACCTTCTTTTTCTCAACCAGTGTGATGTCTGGTGTATTATGCGCCAGTATTTTATCCGTTTGTATGCGAAAGTCCCACAAGATCTTGACCATCTGACTCTCGATGACTTTTTCAGGCTTATGTTCCCACCAGTTTGTTGCTGTTTTAATATTATAATTTTTGCACAAATTCCAGTGGATCATTTGTGCCACTGAATTGTGCCGCATTTTATAGTCAGTCTGCGCGATTTTTTTACAGCAGCTGAGTATGTGGTCAACAGTTTCATCAACTTCTTTGCAGAGTCTGCATTTGGCATCATCAGAGGATTTTTCGATTTTGGCCTTAATGGCATTTGTTCGGATAGCTTGTTCTTGCGCAGCCAGGATTAGTGACTCTGTTTCTTTCTTTAATGTACCTGTTGTTAACCATAACCAAGTTTTTTTACTGTCCACTTTATCTTTTATTTTTTCCAGAAATTGACCATGTAATGCTTTGTTCTGCCAACTCTCCATTCTTGATTTTATCACATCTTTTCTGTATTCTTGTTTCGTCTGTTGGGCCTTCAATAGATTTTTGTTCTTTACTTCGATTAATAGATGTTCTTGACTTTCTTTTAAATAATCAGCCAGTGCATGTTTTTCTTCTTCAACTATTTGCTTCACTTGTAATAATCCTCTGCCACCTGATTTTCGGGGCAGGTATAGTCTATCAGTGTCACCACGTGGATGTAAACTGTAGTGCATTGTCATTAGTTTCCTGGTTTTTCGGTCCAAAATGTCCAAATCAGTTTGTGTCCAGTTAACTATACCAGCTGTGTATCTTATAACTGGTATTGCCCAGGTATTTATGGCCTTGATTGTATTTCCACCATTTAATTTAGATTTCAAAATTTTCCTAACTCTGTTGGTGTACTCTCTCCTGACAATAGTTTTTACTTCTCCATGTTTGATGTTATCCAACTGCAAAATGCCTAAGTATTTGTAGGCTTCATTTTCATTGCATTTAATTAGTTGGCCATTGGGCATTTCAATTCCCTCACATGTAGTGATTTTGCCCCTTTTTATGGATACAGTGGCGCATTTTTCCATGCCAAACTGCATTGAAATATCGGTGCTGAATACTCGGACTGTGTTTGTCAGTGATTGGATTTCTATTTCTGACTTTCCATAGAGTTTCAAATCATCCATATATAATAAATGTGAAATTTTTTCAGCTTCTTTGGCTGTTTGGTAGCCTAATTTCATTTTTTTTAAGATTACTGATAGTGGGATCATTGCGATGATGAAGAGAAGAGGTGAAAGTGAATCACCCTGGAAAATTCCTCGCTTGATATTGACCATTCCGTAGTTCTCATTCCCTACTGCCAACTCAGTTCTCCATTGTTTCATCGCCTTTTCAGTGAAGGATGTAATATTTTTACTAATGCCAGTTGTTTCTAAGCATTTTATGATCCAACTATGTGGCAATGAGTCGAATGCTTTTTTATAATCAATCCAGACCATATTCAAGTTCGTTTTTCTTTTCTTACAATTTTCTAATATCATTTTATCAATTAGGAGCTGATCTTTTGTGCCCCTACTCCTTCTTTTGTTGCCTTTTTGCTCTACTGGCAAGATGTTGTTTGTTTCCAAATAATCCATAATGTTATCTGCAATAATGCCTGTGAGTAATTTAAAGGTTGTTGGCAAGCATGTTATTGGTCTGTAGTTTTCAGGTATTGTTCCTTTAGTTGCATCTTTCTGAATCAAGTATGTTTTTCCAGTTGTCAACCATTCATCAATTTGACCATTTTGTAAAATTTCATTCAGTTGCCTGGCCAACATTGCATGTAAACTGGTCAGATATTTGAGCCAGAAACCATGTAATTGGTCATTTCCAGGTGATGTCCAATTCTTTACTTTTTTTACTCGATTTTTGACCATCTCAGTTGTTATTTCTAATACTTGCATTTGTTTATTACCAATGCTTTCCTCAAAGTCATGTATCCACTTTGCTTCCTTATTGTAGTCCTTTGCATTTTCCCACAATTCTTTCCAGAATTCAACTGTGGCCTGCTTTTCTGGTTTTTGACTTTTGGTGCCACCATTCACATTAAGACTTTGATAAAAACGCCGTTGGTCTGATCGAAATTGCTGATTTTGTTTATACTGGATGATTCGTGCCTCATATCTTTCAATTTTCCTAGCTGTTGCTGTTATCTGCTGTTTTACAATCTCTACAGCTTCATTGATGTTTCTTGTATCCAATCTATACCTTCTGATTAGCTGATCTATAATTTTGTTGTTTTTAAGCCGTTGCTCACGCATGTTCTTCAAGTTGCTAGCATCTGCCCTTAATTTTTTGACTTTTTGTTCTAATCGGATTTTCCACTTTGGCTTTGATGCTTTTTCCATTGTGTGATTAGGTACTTTGATTTTAATGCCTAGTTCATTAGTGACTATTACAGCTGCACTGTACATTAACTGATTCGTTTCCAAGATGGATCCCGATTCTATTGTTGAAAGCACTGCATTAACCATTTTCATGATAGGACCCAAAATTTTCTTAGGGACAGTTTTTAATGATGGTAAACGTTGCCTTTCCTCCCTAGCCAGAAAATGCTCCATGATCTTGTCCTTCAGTTCATTTTGTTTTTGAGTTGGTTCGTTGGTTCAATGGTAACTAGTTCTGGTGGTAGTGTTGTTATTTCCTCTCCGGCAGCTTCCTCTGGGAGTTCTCCTATGATTTCTTTAGTTGTGTCATGAGTATCAGTTATTTCCTCTTGTGATGTTGTTTTGCAATTTGCCTGAATGTCCTCAAGTTCAACTTCGCTAAACACTTTATTCCGTATAATAAATCGCTTTTGATCTGCTAGTCGTTGTTCACTAACATTTGAATCTGGACATTGTTGTTTCCATAAATCATACATTCGCTTTAAATATCCTCTTTTTTTTGGCTCTGAGTTGTAGTAACAGGCCATTATGGCACGATTTTCATCTGCACTATATTTCTGTCGTTTTGTTGGTTGGTCCACTTGTAGCCCACTTGTCGACGGATGCCCAGGGACCTCAACATCCGCCGCGGCCCTTGTTAACCCGCGCGACGACCGATGCGGTATAGAATTTTTATTCGTTTCTTTCACCATGTTGTATGGGTTGGCGAGTTTTATTTTTTTATGGGGCCAGGTTGCCAACCTGACCCCAACCCTCCTCCTTTCTCATCCGGGCTTGGGACCGGCAACGGCGGAGTTGTTGTTGTTGTTGTTGTTGTTGTTGTTGTTGTTATTATTATTATTATTATTATTATTATTATTATTATTATTATTATTATTATTATACGATTGTATCACAGCGGCCAGGGGCCTAGGATGTCGTAACGTATTTTCGTAATATACGTGCAGATCCAAGCAGTGCAGCTTTTTGCATTTGACTGATGGTGATTTTGTCAAGTTTTAATTGTTTTAAATGTAATTCCAGTGCTTTTGGAATAGCACCCAGTGTGCCGATTACCACTGGAATTACCACTGCTGGTTTGTGCCATAATGTTTGTATTTCAATTTTTAAGTCCTGGTATTTCACGATTTTTTCATGTTCTTTCTTGTCGACCCTGCTATCACCTTGTATTGCGATGTCTATGATTGTAACCTTATTTTTCTCAACCAGTGTGATGTCTGGTGTGTTAAGCACCAGCATTTTCTCTGTTTGTATATGAAAATCACATAGGATCTTGACCATCTGATTTTTGGTGACTTTTTCAGGTTTATGTTCCCACCAGTTTGTTGTTGTTTTAATATTATAATTTTTGCACAAATTCCAGTGGATCATTTGTGCTACTGAATTGTGCCGCAATTTATAATCAGTCTGCGCGATTTTTTTTACAGCAGCTGGGTATGTGGTCAACAGTTTCATCAACTTCTTTGCAGAGTCCGCATTTGGCATCATCAGAGGATTTTTCGATTTTGGCCTTAATGGCATTTGTTCAGATAGCTTGTTCTTGCGCAGCCAGGATTAGTGACTCTGTTTCTTTCTTTAATGTACCTGTTGTTAACCATAACCAAGTTTTTTCACTGTCCACTTTATCTTTTATTTTTTCCAGAAATTGACCATGCAATGCTTTGTTCTGCCAATTCTCCATTTATTCATTAAACATGAAACTCAGTCAACTGAACATTAAAAAATGCATCACAAATACCATTGACTGGTGCTAATGGTTGATACAGGTTGCTGCCAGAGTCCTAGGTATCAATCAAATACCCTTTTAAGATCTACGATGTTCCGAGTAGCTCAGTTTTTTGCAGTTCCGCTGGTATTATTACAGGAAGCTGCAATTTCTTTATATATTTTGTAAAATTCTTGGACATGGTACCAAGTGCCCAGATGACAATGGGTATCACTGTTACATGTTTCATCCATAGCCGTGTAGTTTCAATGGCCAGGTTGCGATATTTCTTGATTTTTTCCAGTTCTTTTTCTTTGACTCTGGCTTCTCCTGTACAGTGGTATCAATAAACTGTACACTTCGACCCTCTACAACCATGATATCTGGCATGTTGTGTTCCAAATGATGATTCGTCTGTATTCTAAAGTCCCACAAGATCTTCACCTTCTCATTTTTGGTAACTTTTTCATTATATACTTTATTCATGAAACATAAAACTCAGTCAACTGAACATTCAAAAATGCATTATTATTATATTATAATAATAGTATACAATAATAATATAAATTATTGTTGTTATTGTTATAATGCAAATCTACTTAACCATATAATAAATACCTCTTATTCCTTGCATGGTCAGATTCATGGAGGTTGTAGAAAGCTCTGAAAAAACCAGAAATTTATAGTTACATGATTCAGAAACTTTGTCTGAATATCGTTACTATCATAGATGTATAAAGATAAAAATAATGTTGGAAAAAAACCCAGCTATTCTCTTGGTTTTCCACTTCCTCTCTATCCATTTAGTCTTTCTACATACATTTTTATTAAAATTCAATTATTGTTCATTCACTTTGACCAAACCACTTCATCATATTGCTTTTGTACCAGTTAGCTTTATTAATTTGACTTCCAATGATTAAGGACATTAACACTACTGGTTAACCACAAATAATTTTAAGTACCTCATAGACACCAAATATTTTAGTTATGCATTTATTAAATGTATGTGCCATTTCACATATAAATGCATCCAAAGCAACACATTCTACAATTCAATGCTATCACTTTAGTTTGCGCCTTCTTTAATTTAAATAACACATGATAGTCATTCTTTCATATATCCATATGTTATTCAATTACTTGCTGAAAAACAAATCTCAGTCTTTAGGTATAGCATGAAGACTCACTTTATTTGAGAAATTGTGCTTTCAGTGAACAGAAAGAAAAGGAAGTTGGATGAATCTTATGTCTCTCTGTACTGATAAAGACTATACTGGCTTTATTTCTCCTTTAATTATGATGTAAGATTTGATATTAAATAAGAATAGAAATTTAACCAAATACCTACTAGGTGGTGATGTGGTGACAACAGGACCTAAAAATGAAAGAAATAACTTTGGTCTGGGTGAATAAGACAACACAAAGATGTTGATTAATTATGAAGTTATATTATATTGTCATTATTATAAAAATATTTCTTTATTATTTTTTACTCTTCTTTAGTTTCATACAATAAAGTAAAATAAAATAAAGGGCATCACAAACCTGGATGAAAGTATTGGAACTGATACCTGTTGCCTTTTAATATGGACGTTAGAGATAGTCTTCATTCACTGACTGCAACTCAGTCTGCCAACTCAATCATTAATTGCTGTAGTTGTTAAACGTGTTAAGCACCTTAAGCAAATTTACTTAAAGATAATGTAATAAGTCATGGAAACCTGCATAACAAGGTTAAATCTTTGTATGTTCAATAATGAATGCATTTTTTTCTACTGAGACATGTTATGAATGAATATTATCTGAAAGCTTTACACATATTAGCAGTTAGGATCTTTTGCAATCCCATTCACAACCACTTACCCATATTTATTCGAGTATAACGCGCACACGTGTATAACGCGCACCCCCTAATTTTCGATTAAAAATCGGTATAAAATTTTGTTTCACACCAAGCATTGTAATTGACAAAAAAAACGTTGTTGAACACGTGCGGCCATGACTATTGCCGCCGCTGCTGCCGCCGTTCACAGGTCTATTTATCTATTTCATTAACTTTTACTGAACCAATGCAAGTACTATTATTTTAGTATAATTCTCATTACATTTTGTTTATATGCTAAATGTATTATATCATTTTGTTTGCTGTCCTATATCTCACGGAATCTTTTAAAAAATGATTTCCTTTTGATTTTGTTGCATATGCAAAAAGAAATATTTTTGATTGAATACATGTATAGAATAGAAATTTGGAAAATGTCTAGCTTTTTAAAGCTTAGAAGGAAGATGGGTTATTAAGGAAATAGGTTATTAAGGAAAAAATCCCACTGACAGTGTAGTGAAGCAGAGGCACATGGAGAAGAGAAAATATGACATCAGTATAATGGGGGGAAATTATCTTTTACCATAAGTTCTAAGAATCACTGTACCTGCTACTCCCAGTAAAATATCTGCGTGCATTTATGCTATAAGTAGAAATTCTGTTGCAATTGCCCCAATTGGTTCACATTTAAGGGAAATAGGACCCGTTCACAGGACCCGCCTCTCACCCTCTTCCTCCTGCCGACTGGAGGAAGAGGGTGAGAGGCGGGTCCTGTGAACGGCGGCAGCAGCGGCGGCAATAGTCGCAACTCAGCTGCCTGCCGCCTTTCCCCTCCTTTGTCTCCCAGCCGGGGCGGCCCGCCGCCGAGTTGCGACTATTGCCGCCGCTGCTGCTGCCGTTCACAGGACCCGCCTCTCACCCTCTTCGCGGGTCCTGTGAACGGCGGCAGCAGTGGCGGGAATAGCTGGGAGACAAAGGAGGGGAAAGGTGGCAGGCAGCTGAGTTGCGACTATTGAGCACGGCGCAGCGCCGCCTGAGGCCGGGATCGAGGCTGCAGTCCAGAAATTTACAGTCCGCCACTGCCACCCTCATTTATAACGCGCACCCACACTTTGATTCCTTTTTTTGGTACAAAATTTTGCGCGTTATACTCGAATAAATATGGTAGTTAGATGGTGACGTACTTTGATTTTCTGATGATAATATTCTACCTGGGAAGAGTCACATTGCAATGACACCTAATTTTATTTTTTTTCTTTTACTATTTTGCATAATATAAACCAAGTAAAAATATCTCATGACTTGAAAACTGAGCAGTTCAGATTACCTGAGCAAACCACTCCAGCATCTTCCTTGTGGTGACAGTCATGAACGCCCCAAGGTTTATGCGCGCATTCGTCAAGAGAGGATTCGTTCCCTTTGCACTTCAGCTCATCCAGAAAGATGCTGCCAGTTCCTTCCCAAATGCGGCATTAGATAGGGCTTCAAGGGCATTTCCACAGGCAAGCTGCTTACACACAACTTGTGCGTCATGCATGTCCCAGCCATCGTCACAAATTGTTCCCCAGCTTCCATTGTAAAAGACCTCAACGCGGCCACGACATTTGTCTTCTCCGTCCACCAGTCTCAGAGATTTTTCTTGAAATGAAAACATATGTAAATTGGATTTTATCCGCAGATAACTAATTTTTATAATTCTTTATTGCTAAACCGTGAGGAATCACCTCTTTTTCTACTGGCTAGTCCATATAATGCCTTAATGTCAGTCAATTTTATTCAAGCCATATTATTATTATTTATTTAGTGTTGTTTCATAGTATATGAAACTATATGCTTCCTCTCTATAGCTCAATTCTATTCCTTGGCAATTCCAACCAGGACAACCAAAGGATTCTGCTTGGTGTAAAATACTAGAACTCATATCAACTCCTAACTGATCCTTTGAAGACTGTAAAACCACGGTAATAATTTTTGTAATTGAAAACACAACTTTTTAAATACAGGACTCAAGCTAACAGGATGATTAGGTTTTTTTTAGAACATAGATAGATATGTACAGTACATATTTACATATATCGATCGAGATTAAGCAAGTTTACTTCCTATTTATTCTGATGAGTTCCGTTAAATCACAAACAACTTTTCAATGAGCTTTAATTTCAGGAAAAAAACTGTATGTAATTATCCATTCACAAAAATTTGCATAAATCTCAATAGCAAATTTATTTTTCTAGTCATAGACCTGGATAAAATAATTTCAATAAAAATTGCAGACATTTCCGTAATAACAATGAAAAACAGGAAATTTGAAAATTAGATAGGGGAGTACATACTAAATGCACATGCTTGATTCAGCAAAATATACTGTAGTTTCAAAAGGTATTGTATTTAATACAGTAGCTTATTGAAATATGGTTTTATGTGTGCTGAAGCATTCAGGATCACCTACTTCACAGAGTTTCAACAACCCTCATCTCACCATACTCTAAAATGGCTGTGTGAGTAGAAAACAGCAGGTGTACAAGTGACAGTATGCTTGACATGACTGACATTCATCTTCTCACAAACATTATCAAGTATGTTATGAGCTTGATAGTTCAAACACTGGATTGATTTACATATTAACAGGTCCATGATAGAGTGAAAGAGTGATGCGGTGGCCTAGAGGGAGAGTTCTCGCCTCACAATCAGGAAGCTGTATATTCGGTCCTAGGTAGAGGCAGATATTTCTCTCCCTGGGCACAATGAGATTATATTTGCTGAACAAAACTCTGCATTGGTGACAGGAAGGGCATCTGGCCATTAAACACTCTCCTTGCTCCATTGAGTTGCCCAGACTCCACTCCACAAGGGATTATGGGGTCATTAAAAGATGATGATAATAGAGTGGAAAAAAATCCATGTTAGATTTATGGATTTATGACTATCTCCCAGAGTTCAAAACAATTTGGATGAAGAGCACCCATTAATTGTATCTTCACCAACCTTGTGAGTTAGGTTAAACTGAGGGAATGATTGGCTCAATGTTACCACTGTTCCCTCTAAGGTGCATGGCCGCGCAGGTGGCAACAAAACACCGCGCAGCAGTTTCCAACTGCCGCACAGTGTTTTGTACTGTCACAGGGGCCGGAGGCTGGGGAGGTCCTTTGCAGACGGCTAGAACTGGCCGCCCGCAAAGGACCTCCCCGGACTTGTTTTGGTGAGCGTGGGGCGACTGACGCTAGTTCAGCAAAGCAAGCCCGGGGAGGTCCTTTGTGGGCGGCCAATCCTAGCTGCTTGCGCCTGGCGCTGCGGCTAAAATAAACCCTCAGAGCCCCTGCTGCTACTGGAATATCTGCTGCCGCCTCCTCCTCCTCTAACAGCACCACATTTGCTGCCCGACGCTGCGGCAGATTTCCTGACAGTGAGAAGTGAAGCCGCCAAAGCTCCCGCCGGCGCCCCTGCCCATGGCAGCGGCGCCTCCCCCTCTGTTCAGAACACCTGAGCTGAGCCCCGCATTACCCTTGCCCCCTCCTCCTCTGCTGTGCTTTTGAGGAGCCATGAGGCCGCGGGAGCCAGTAGGAAGGCGGCAGAGGGCAGCAAGGGAAAAAAAAGCCTCATGGCTTCTCAAAAGCACGGCGGAGGAGGAGGGGGCAGCAGAGGTAACGGGGTGCCCAGCTCAGGTGCTCCGAGTGGAGGGGGACGCGCCGCTTCCGCTGCCACAGGCGGGGGCGCCAGCGGGAGCTTTGGCGGCTTCACTCCAAATGTGGTTGTGCTGTTGGAGGAGGAAGAGGAGGCAGCTGTTATTCTGGTGGCGGCAGGAGCTCGTCGGCATCTTCAGCAGGAGCCCTGCCCCCTGTGAAAAAAACCAAAGATGGAGCAGATCCACGCAGATGACGTCACCGCAACATGACTGGAGGAGGAATTCTGGGAGTTGAAGTCCACAAGTCTTCAAGCTGTCAGCTTTGAAGACCCTGGGTTTTTTTTCCTAAAGGGTTAAGGATGCAAGGGTCTTGCAACTTGACAGCTTTAAGACTTGCATGCTTCAATGCCAGAGTTCCTGAGCCAACATGACTGGAGCAGAAATTCTGGGAGTTGAAGTTCAGAAGTCTTAAAGCTGTCAAGTTTGAAGACCCCTTGGGGTTTTTTTTCCCAAAAGGGTTAGGGATGCAAGG
This sequence comes from Natrix natrix natrix, assembly GCA_029891615.1. Taxonomy (NCBI): domain Eukaryota; kingdom Metazoa; phylum Chordata; class Lepidosauria; order Squamata; family Natricidae; genus Natrix; species Natrix natrix. The sequence continues at coordinate 21,184 of JAKRSK010008629.1, read as the reverse complement.
ATCTTGTAACTTGACAGCTTTAAGACTTGCGTGCTTCAAATGCCAGAGTTTCTGACCCAACATTTTGGTTGCTAAGCAGGAGCGTTGTTAAGTGATACTATATAACACTTTTAATTAGGCGGGTACCTTGAATAAACATAACTTTGAGTTTCAAATAATACTGAATTTGTTATTGTCTTAGGTGACACCTGTGAAAAAAATTCAGGTGCTGCTCAGGCATAAAAATGTGCCGCTCAAACACTAAACTTTTCTGCTCACACTGAAAAAAAATTAGAGGGAACATTGCCTGGGTCATCTAAAAATGGGGGACAAAAAATTGTTCTTAAACTGCTGTTAACTTTATACAGTTGATATAAAATATTTTACTACAGTATTTGGTTCAGAATCTTTTTTTTCTAGATTTTCCTCCTTTAAAATTGGGTGCGTCTTATATTCCGGAGCATTTTATAGGGCGAAAAATACGGTACATAGTTGCTGTCATAGTCCTTACACGGCATGGTATAGGCAACATTTCCTGCCTATTGCTGTTTTCTCAGTTCTGAAGTTGTATGAATTTACTCTTAAGCCTTGGTCTTGTGCACTCAAAATTAACCCCTCTGTCTGTTTCTTCAACATTCCGTTCTTAGCCATTGACAGGTCTTTTTGTTACCTACTTTACCTGGTAGAATTATTTTTAATGTACTGGCCGTGGATATTTGTCTTGCCATGTCACTTTCTTGGAGGGAAGCATGGTCTCTCCAGAACTCAGTAAGCCTTCATAGAGCGCTCTTCTTCACATTCCTAGTATTATTAAAAAAACCCTATATATTCCTAGTATATATAGGAAAATTCCTAGTATATAGGAAAACCTCAATAATACACAGGCAAACTCAAGGTAAACCGCTCCAAGCTCGATTGCAGAAAATATGACTTCAGCAACAGAGTGGTCAATGCCTGGAATGCTCTACCTGACTCCGTTGTTACATCCTCAAACCCTCACAGCTTCAACCTTAAACTATCTACCATGGACTTTACCCCATTCCTAAGAGGTCCGTGAAGGGTGTGTGCATAAGCGCTCCAGCACACATTCTTGTACTTTTCTTCTGATCTTCGTTAGCCTGCCGGAGGAGGTGGGCGACAATTGTTCTTGCCAAAATGTAAAGTTTAGATAGTGAGATTTATTTTTATTTTCATATTAAAGTTGTTTTCATTAGAGCATGTTTTCGGGTTTCATTTATTGCTCATTAAGAGATATGCTGCTCGGAAGGGCTGCGATCCACACCTCGTTTATTGAAGGTGGGAGGGAACCTTCCCTTCCTTAGCATGCCTAGCATCCCTGTCCTACTGTCCCCATCTATTTGTATTCATTTCTTTCATTTATATACATGTTTATCTTTATACCTGCTATTTTGTACATGTTTGATAAACTAATAAATACAAATGCAAAATACAAATCTAAATATGTACCCTGCCAGGATTCACACTTTTCAAAGACCATAATAAAACTTGCTTTAAAAAAGTTCTTTTGAGACAGATGATTGGTCTATAAATTTGATAAACAAATAAATAGACTTGATGTCAACCATTCTTTTAAAATGCAAATTAAAATGTAGAAAAAAAGAACACAATTTATCTGCCCGGTTTTATTCAGTTTTTTGTTGCTTCAAGAGCATAACAGAAAATGTTACCTAGCTGTATTTGTCATGAGTTTTAAGTTCCAGTAGACGGCAATGTTGGAATTTAGAAAATTATTTGGGGGGGGGGTGAGGGCATAATTTGTATTTTAACAAGTTTTAAAATTAATGTCTACAATAATGTCTAATTCTAGGAGATTTACATCCCTAATATCAAACAGATAATTCCCTCAGATATTATCATAATACAAATAAAAAAAATTTTTTTAAAATCTGAAATTACTTGAATTGCCTAGAGAAGTACATTACACAAGGTAAGTGGCTCTAAATCAGTGTTTCTCAAACTTGGCGACTTTAAGTCCTGTGGACTTCAACTCCTGGGAGTTGTAGTCCACAGGACTTAAAGTCGCCAAGTTTGAGAAACACTGCTCTAAATAGCTATTATTTACTAATTAAAAACACTTTTTCAGCAAGAAAAACATACTGCATATTATCAAAGCTTCGAGGACAGGACAACCCTGTCCCAGCATCCAATACTTCTGAAGGCAAGTTGCTCCACTGGTTAATTGAACATTAGACTATTATGACATTACTATAGAAACATATCTAATTCATGAATTGTATATGTGTGCTATTCACATGCAATTTAGGCACCAGGCTAGAAAGTGGGAGATCATGAGTCCCATCTTAGCCAGAAAAGTGAGCAGGGTGTCTTTGTTTTAACAAATGTCATATAGAATTTATGTTATGTTATGTTAATTCATTCTGCATGCTTTGTAAATACTGGTGTAATATGAAATTTCTATCCTTTTTCCTTTTTTACCACTTGCTCTAATATAGTTATTATGAATAATGCAAAATTTACACATTTTGATAGTAAAGCCTCTGATGTAGTATGTACATTTATGAAGATAGCCATAATTACGATATGATTCCTACTAAAACTTTGGATCAGTTTCGTTTTTCAAGCTTCTCTGGTATCTCCTTTCAGGTTTTCTCCCAACCCATTGAGTAGCCTGATTTGCAATGTTGATGTGAACCAAGATAAGAGCTTGATTGAACTAAAGTAACAACTTGACTACTTCTAATAGAAATTCTGAAAGACTGTGAAATTGTGGTAAAATGTTCTCTTTACAAGGGGACAAATGCTAATAACTGAAAATCTGAGAGAATATTTATTTCCCCCACCTTTTCATACGATCTATGTGTGAGGGTGAATCTGTGTGTGTGCACACACGCGTACATATATAAATTTTGTTGGATGTTGTTGTACATCAGGTTAGGCAAATAACATAGTTCTAACTGAATAATATAATTCTAACCAAATGAAACAAGGGGACTGATAGCAATAAAAGTTGGACAGGAGTGCAGAAATAAAAGAAAACAGAGCTATCCCTCAAGTCATAATCTATGTCATCGAATCAGCCTACCAGGTTTTCTAATGATTCTGTTACTGAATGTAGGGTATGCTTAATTTATCATTTAAGTGTAATTAGTAGGTGAGAGGGCCAACTTGGCATATTTAATTAGTTTTGATTTGAATGGGTGAACTTGTATATAGTTGAGTAGACTATATGATGCTGTATCAGCCCAGACTGAAGGAATTGAGAAGAACGGTTGTAGTTTACTAGTCTTATCTGGAGACTCTTCTGCTTCATTGAAGGATCTCAGTATTTACATCGTAAGTTAAGTTAAAGCAGCAGCACGAAGACTTGTTGATACAGTGTCCATCCCATTGCCTAAAAGCCACTCTATGTGATCTACCTATGATGTAGAGCAGGGCATCACACACTGGCCACGCCCATGCCGGGTTTAGCAAAAGGGGAAAAGATCATTATATTTCATGTGATGAGTTTGATACCCCTGATGTAGAGAATCTGAGGCTCTTTAAAACTCACAAGCATTCACATATGGTCTTTTTCATACTTCTATCTAAAGACCTCATGATTTCCATTATGGGCAATTTTAGTATATCATCAGTCTCAGTCTATGTCAGTAGCACATAAAGCAGAGCCTCTTCATAATAAGCATTGTGTAAAGGTTATGCATGGGAAGGCTTTGTTAGCTCCCTGTTCTCATAGTCAAATTATTTTCTGGTAAGGGTTGGATTGATAACCATCAGTTTTTCTTATAGTAGGAAGGGATCCATTACGCTTGTAAGGATTGGTGAATTCCAGAATAGTCTGAGGGGTTTCCAGGTGAAAGGTTTGGAAACTGTGCCAAAAAGCATTTACAAAATCTTGAAGAATGTTGAGCCATTGCTTTCAGTAAATCATATTCCATGAGAAACAACGCTTGTTTTCCACTTTATTTTTAAAAGCAGTTTGCCTGAGTGTCTAAATCTATGTTGGATTATAGCAATTTGCTGTGCTTGGAGCCACTCTTAAGCTGGGCCAGAAAAATGCATAAACCAAGCATTACAGCAATATTGGTTCTGAAGGAGCTGCACCAATTTCCAATTTGGCGCTGAGCTGTGTTTGGTGTGATTATAACAATTTACAAATCTGTATGTAAGTTATAACCTGAAGATCATTCCCTCTCTCTTATACCATGTTTCCCCCCAAATAAGACCTCCTTGGATAATAAGCCCAGTGGGGCTTTAGCGCATGTGCTAAAATAAGCCCTCCCTCCAAAATAAGTCCCTCCCAAATATTGCAACACAGCACCAGCCATGAGGTGACCATGCTCCTCATCTCCTGCATCTCAAAAATAATAAGACTTCCCCCAAAATAAGGCCAAGCACTTATTTGGGGGGGGGTGGTCAAAAGAAAATAAGATCCTGTCTTATTTTCAGAGAAACATGGTATATCTGAGACAGTAGATATTTTTTAGAAGATTACTTTGCTAGAAATTTCATGCTGCCACCTGAAAAAAGCCATTCTTGATAACAAGTCTGTGAAATTCCTTGTCCATTGTGCTACAGTTGGCATTTAGCACAATAGATGCTTGTCTCCATTTCAAAATATATCCTTTCCTGTAAGGCTTGTTGCAGTGACGTGCAGTCAGGGGAGGCAGGGGAGGCAGAGCCTCACCGCTCTCATTATGAAAATAAAAAAAAATTATTCCGGGAAGCCGTGAAAGTGGCTGGGAGAGGGGCGCGGCTTGGTTTAGCCTCCCTGGACATCACAGCAGCAGCCCCAAGTGCGCCGACCTTGCTATTTTTTGCATCGGGCGAGCCTGGGATCATTGCAAGGGGAATGGGATGACGTGTGCAGGAGGCTCCTCAGCGCCAACCTCAGATCAGTGCAACCGCGGTTCCCTTCATGATGGCTCAGGAAGGAGGGGAATGGGACCACATGTGCAGGGGAAGGGGACCGCGGCTTGCACTGATCTGAGGCTGGCGCTGAGGAGCCTCCTGCACACGTGGTCCCATTCCCCTTGCAAGGATCCCGGGCTCGCCCGATGCAAAAAATGCCTAGGTAACATCATCAATACAATACAATACAATAGTAGAGTTGGAAGGGACCTTGGAGGCCTTCTAGTCCAACCCCCTGCCTAGGCAGGAAACCCTATACCATTTCAGACAGATGGCTATCCAACATCTTCTTAAAGACTTCCAGTGTTGGGGCATTCACAACTTCTGCAGGCAAGCTGTTCCACTGATTAATTGTTCTAACTGTCAGGAAATTTCTCCTCAGTTCTAAGTTGCTTCTCTCCTTGATTAGTTTCCACCCATTGCTTCTTGTTCTACCCTCAGAGTGCTAGAAGGGAGTGGGGAGGGCGAAGGAGGAGAAAGGAGAAGTTTCTCTTCTCAGAAATGTCTTCCCAGTGGAGCTGTGGCAGCCTGCCTGTCCTTTTCTGACATTTCTGAGAAGAGAAACTTCTCCGGTTGGGCTGTGTCCGTGCAATCGGAGAAACCATGCGGTTTGATGATGTCACCAGCCTCACCAGCCATAAACCTCACCGCATGTCACTGGCTTGTGGTCAAATTGGGCTTTTGAATCTTTATTTTTTCTTTTTAATCTGAAGTTCTTCTGAACTGTATCTTTTTGGTACACATAATAGCATTTTATTATTTTAAAGATGTAGTTATTCTTAGGTTTCCCAAAATAAGGGTTCTTCTGGTTTTTACAGTTTCTATGGTGAAAATATTTTTATTTTAAATTGTTTTCATTTCTTGTAAAATTTAACATATGTTGTATCTTTCTCTGGGACTGTTTCATGAAATAAAAGCAGGAAAGAAATCTTCAAAAATACATATAGTAATTCATAGGTTTGGTTTTTCTATAAAAATAGTTCTCCTTGTACCAAAATAATAAGCTCACTCTTAGTTTGCAAAGATAGCAATTTTATTGCAATGCATTAGAAGCAAAATACAATTTCTGATAATTTGAAATTAATTTAGTGATAAAGCTTTTGTATTCATATATACAGCATGGAATACTAAAACTTTTTATTTTTGTAGCTCATTCATCTAAGGGTCCTTTAAAAATTATCCTTTCTCTCATTAGTTTAGCAAACCACATGTTGGCCTATATTGACCCCTTTAGTCTTCAACAAATTATTCAATTTATTAAAAGTCTGAGCAAGTCTTAATATATTATGTAATTTCTCAGACAGCAGAAGCTGCCTCATAAAGTGCCATTGGTGTGAGAGAAAGAAGAATAATCCACAATCATTTTCAGAAATAGTTGAAGTAATTTTGCTTTCAGAGCATGAAGGGATGTTACAATACATGATAGATTTATACAATTTAGATATTAAATACAACTAGTATGTATCCTTCCTGTGTGAAATACAGGTACATATTTTTCTGTGTAGGTTGACTATTAGAATTGGTATATATTCTATGTCAGACTTTAATAAAATTAGAATGACAAAACATATGAAGGGCGTTTTAAAAGTTAGCTGTTTTCTAATCATTTTACTAAGAGTATGTTACTGATGGACTCTCAAATATTTTAAAGGCTAACAATCATCATGAGGAACACAAACCTCAACTGGACTTTGGCATTTTTGTATATAAAGTGCTTATATAAACGGCCTGTTTATGTTATGATCTACTACATCAGCAAATTGCACAGCCATTTAGGAAAAGTCCTTGTCTATGTAAAACGCAGTTTAAACTAATTTTCCTTTCCCCCTAATATTGCCTGATGAAGAGCTCTGAAGATCTTAAAAAAGTTGTTTTAATATTTCATTCGCTTTTAGTTACTTGCATAAAAGATAGTATTCAGCTGTGGATTTGAAATATTTTCTCCATGGAGTAACATGGGTATGATTATTTTTTTAGGTATCTATCTAGCTGTCATCATTTTAACCAGAAAACATAGCCAAATGGGGGGGATCCTTATTTTTGAACTTCGTTTTCATCCTTCAGAAGTCTAAGTGGTCCCACAACAACATTAACCTTCTCCTGAGACTCATCCAGGCCTCTCTTTTTTCTCATTAAGCATCCCTGGTGGCATCTAGATGAACGATCATCTGCTCTACACACTACGAATTTACACTGTATATAAACTGAATTGTGCATGTTAAGGAACTTAAAGGAATTGAATTGGAAACGAACTACATTGTTTGTCGGTGCGGGCAGGCTTCTATAAGTAGAGTCTCGTGGGCATCTGAAAAATAAAAGAAAATATTGTTGTGTCAGGTATGCCTAGATGCTTATTTCAAATATTTTATTACAGGGTAATGATGTATGTAATTCCTAAATTTCTGCATTAGATTAAAGCTGATGATTATAAGATGCACTAGAGAGCAATGGGGAAAGCATATATTGCAATATTGGAATATCAAAATGAATAAATAAAACCCAAATTTGGGGCTCGTAAAAGTGCTTTAAGATATGTACTTGGGAGGGAAAGTAATATGTTGTTAGTACAGAGGACTGTATAGTGAGAGCAAGGCAATGGCTCTGTAGTAATAACTATTTTTGTACAAAGTATGTGAAATTGACCATAATCTAAACAAAGTTTGGTCATTAGTATACATTTTGTGACCAATCAATTCAGCCCATAATATCCTTTTATTCGCCTTAGTTTTTGTATATGTGATTGAATTATTTGATATTAACTCTTAATTTTATAATTTGATATTAACACTTAACATTCGATAATTTAAGTGAAATATTAACATCACCTGGTATTATTTTGTTTGAAAATGAGTTATTATAGTTTGCAGTTCTTTCTATACTGTGTTAAGAAATATGCAGAAAATCTCATTCAGAATCTATGTGTCTGACACAATGGCAATTTCTTTGTGGCAACTTGGATTATGGTTCTTACATATTTAATACACACTTACCCACTTCGGATTAAGTCATAGGTCAATGTTCTAAAATCATTACTATCTGGAGATGCGATACATGTGTCTAAGAAGAGTAACATATTTGGATCAGCAGTGTGCAGAGTAGCTTGGAGATATAAATTCTGGTTGAGTGAAACGTAGTATGGTGATCTCACAACTTTATGGGCGAAGGATAATGATGAATAGAATGCCAGAGACACATTGTAATGGCCAATACTCCTTTCAGTAAGGTCAATAGCATTTTGGGCAACAAACATTGTTTCTACTATAGTGTTTTGCTTCATTTCACACATAATATGAAATTGAAAGTTTTTCTTTCTTGTAATAATATAATTGGAGTTGATTGTCTTGATTACATTGTAATAAACTATTGTCTCATTCTTCACCTAAAAAAGCACAAAAAGAAAGAAAAAGTAATTAACAGTAGCGACATAAAAACACTAATGAAACATCACCATTTTAAAGACTACTATTATTTTAGAATTATAGTAACAAAAGTGATGTTAACAAAAACCATGTTACCCATTACAAAACATTTCAGCAGCCCCAACCCTGGCTTTTCCTCGGATTATAAAGTAGGGAGTCAGTCTCAAAGACATTGATTTTTTTTCTCCCTTCCAAAATTCCCCCTTTTAAAATTTTAATTCTATATTAGATCCAGTTAATGTGTTCAAAGTTAAGCAGAATTTCTTAAACCCAATATCGGAAATTAACTTTAAACTTACATTTCATATTGCTATTAAACATAATTGTTTGTAACATTAGTTCAGTTTAAAACCCAATCCAGAGTACATTTTCTTATAGTAATAGTTAAGACAAGAAGAGAGAGCAAACAATTATTAGCTTTAAGAACAACAAATGATTCTCACCCTTGTCTTTGTGTTACAGCCATAGAATGGTATAACAAAATAAACAAAACCTCTTATAATTTGAGATCTACATGATCCATCTAGGGTATTCAGGTAAACCTGTGATGCATTATAGCCAAGTGAATTAAGATAGGGTATGCTAATCCATGCACGCATGAATCCATCAGCACATGAAAGTCCTAAATAATAACACAGAGAAATGTTAAGCAAAATGCAAATACATCCAAGGATTACTATTATTTTAATTATTGAATCTGCTTGTGGACCAAATAAACTAATTAAGAAATATCTCTTCTACTTAGCCAGAAAAGGAAACTTTCATTTTTCCTGAGAGTAGAAGCATCCAAATCAAATAATGCATAGAAAAGTGGGTTTATCAAAAATAGTTATGAAGTTTTCATATTTTCAGAAATATGGGAGAGAGAGGGGGGGGGAGAGAGAGAGAGACAGTGAGAGACAGTGGGAGAGAGAGAGAGGGAGCGAGAGGGGGAGAGGGAGAGGGAGAGGGAAGTTGATCATTGTGTTCTGAGAAGTATAGTCATGGACCTTTGAACTAAAAAAAATGGAAACTCACAAGCCTTAACACAACTAATTGTTGTTTCAGAGGCCGCGGGAGGCCCCTTTACAGGGTAGGGCAGAGGAGTTTGGGAAATACCTGCAGGATAAAATCGCTCAAATTCGGAAGGATTGGGTCCCTGTCAGTGGTCCTATGGAGACGTCCGTGGCGAGTCTTGAGACTTCGATCTGGGAGGAGTTTGACTTGGTTGCCATCGAGGATTTGGACAGAGTGCGTGGACGACTGCGACCCACCACATGTTTATTGGACCCGTGCCCCTCCTGCCTTCTACTGGCATCCTGGGAGGTTACACGTGACTGGCTCCTGGGCCTAGTGAACGCTTCGCTGAGTGAGGGGTCTCTCCCGGCCTCTTTGAAAGAGGCCGCGCGGGTAATTATGGGGAGTACTAGGTACTCCCATGTGACACCTTTCCTGCGCGAGCTGCACTGGCTTCCTGTGGTCTATCGGGTGCGTTTCAAGGTTTTGATAACTATCTTTAAAGCGCTCCATGGCTCAGGACCTAGTTACTTGCGGGATCGTATTCTGCCCCATACATCCCTGCGACCAATTCGCTCGCACAGAGAGGGACTCCTCCAGGTGCCGTCCACCAGACAGTGTCGAGGGGCGGCGCCTAGGAGTAGAGCCTTCTCTGTGGCGGGCCCAGCCTTGTGGAATGACCTCCCTCCGGATATTAGGACTACGTCTGACCTCCGTTCCTTCAGAGTTAAGCTCAAGACCCACCTATTCCAAGTAGCTGGCCTGGCTCAACCATGATCTAACTTTATCGCTCCTGACGGGTTTTTATTAGTGTAATTCAATTGAATTTATTTATTGGGGTTTTTAAATAGTGTGACTTTTTAATTGTTTTAATTGTTAATTGTTTAATTGTTTTTTAGCTATCAGCCTACCTCCTCCTTGTATACGTCTTATATACGTCCTTGTTATTTGTATGTCCTGTCCAGATTTGTATTGTATTGTATTGTATTGTACTTTGTATTTTATTTGTTTTATTGTACGCCTCCCCGAGTCCTTCGGGAGAGGGTGCGGCTTAAAAATAAATATTCTATTCTATTCTATTCTAATTGGTTTCAGTGAAACTTTTATTACCTTATTTAGAATGTCAAATTCCACTTCTCTCTAGAAGCTAAACAATTCATTTTATAAATGCTCATGTTCTATATAATCAAAATAATGTTAGATGAGTCCCATCTGAAATCACTTCTTTGTGTATGGTGTGTACATAATACAATACTAAGCTCAGTTTTGTATTGTCACCATGTATTAAGTTTCAGTCAAAACTAAGAAATAAACTGCTTTATCATGCCACAACTTCATCTCTACTATCTTTTCATAATTGTGTCAAAGGATAAATGTCATGCTTAAACCTTCCTCAATCTGTTGTCCCGGCATTCTAGCTTTGAGAAGACTATCAGTTATGTACAAATGATTCCAGAACGCTTCCGATTCTTACAAATATATTTTACAACCGATATTCTAAAAAAGAAAAGTTATAGTTCTTGCATCTGTAATGCAAACTGGGAATCTGAAAATACAACAAAGGTGAATATCTTCACCGAACTAGTGGTTCAACAGTTCAATTTACAGTAACTAACCCACCTTCTTCTACCAATACAATGATAATGATAATATTTTTTTCTTTTTTTTATTAGTTTAGGTTTTTAGTGCTGGATAACTTCACTTCACAAGTTTACATGCAACTAAGAAATTCAAAAATCTGGATCAAGAATCAGAGCACATTTGGGACAATATCATATTAAAGTACTATATGTGAAATATATTTCTCACATGTCAAATTCATTAGATAAGACATATATTATGGTATTATATCTCTAGAAACCATGAAAAGGAAATAAATGCAAGATTTTCTGAAGGAAAAATGAAGATTTCAGGGGCTGCTAAGATAGATGTTCAAACTTCTACACTTCTAAATTTCTCATTCTAAATTTCAAAAGTAGACTCTAAAGTAGGAAAAAGGAGTAAGCCTGTAATCTAAATTCAGTTTAAAGAGGGATGAAAGATTTACTTAAAACAAGTAAAAGGAAAGCTGATTTGGAATTAAATATTCATTAAATTATTAAGCAATTATAGCAGCATTGGTCTGTGAATAGAACCATTTCATTAGGCTAATGCTGTAATTGATTCAAAATGATATTCATGATTGCTGAGCGATCTAATAGTATTATTAGACTTTAATCTGTTGCTTGATTTAGACATATAAATGGTGAAAACATAATATTTTTAAATCTTAGGTAGACAATCCCTTGCAGAGAAGGAAAGTACTTCCTAGGTCACAGATGTCAAACTCGCCATATCACGAACTGTTTCATGACATTTTCCCCATTTTCAGAGCTGGGGTGGACATGTTCTGTGTGTGACTCTTCCGGCCCATGGGCCATCAGTTTGACAAACGATTATGAAATTTTAGACTCTTGACACTCAGAGAACACACTAAATATGACAGTAGTAATTTATGAATGGGTCTTGAACAAGAGAACAAGAACACTCGAGAAAACTTAATTCTAATATGCCTGCTGCTACTTTGATCCAAACTGAGAGGGGTAGGTAAATCCAGCTTTTCATATTTTTTACAAAGCAAATAAACATGCCTGATTCATCTCATATAGTGGATTAAAATCCTCCTACCTCCATGCCACGATACTTGTTCAACATTTGCGGGTTTATTCCTAGATAACTTTACCTACCATCTCCAGTGAAGGTTTAACTCTTTACAGCTCATCAATTAAACAATATCAGAGAAAAAAGAATATCTTACTTGTATATTTAGAAGTAGAAACTGGTGTAGTAGGTCTCATTTCTGTGAACACAATAAAACAATTTCATTAAACATGAGATGATTATTACTTTCATCCAATCTGCAGACTACTAAAACTCTTTGGTCTGTTTGTTTGTAACCTAAAATTGGGTGAAATTGGAAAGTGCATAGGGCAACAGTGGTGCTCAAGACCTTTCAAATGAAGGTGAATAGACTTTCCCTCCAAGCCTGAGTCACCCATGAGCTTTCTTTGGATACAGTGATTCATTTGGCCAACTGCCAACCTATTTAATAGCAGCATTTGGGCACGTACACTGTGTCTACTGCATTCTCATCTCAAAACTAATATATATATATATATATTGCATGATGGTCTGATAAAAAAAATGTTTTAGTTCTCTTTCATTATAACAAGCCTGAGGATTACAACTTAATATTCTGTTGAGGAACATGCCCATTAGAGATGTCAAACTGGATTTGTTTAGTTTATGTGCTGCTTTCCCCCCCTTTATTTGAATATGTGTGTGTGTGTGTGTGTGTGTGTGTGTGTGTGTTGTATTTGTGCTGATAAATAAATAAATACATTTATCAGCACAAATACAACACAAATATAAAAAGGCAACATTAAAAATAAAATATGGTTTTCTGCCTGGATGGTTTTCTGCCTGGATGGTTTTCTGTGATGAGCCGAAGGACAGAAAGAGGGAGTAGTGAGCTTCCTCCCATATTTGGGCATACCAGGGGTTGTAACACAAATACATACCTATTTCCCTGGCTCAGCTGATAAGGAGGAGAGCCTGTGGCTTAGTGGCTAAGACTCCTGCCTAATAGGTAATACAGCCCAGGTTCGAATCCCAGTAAAGGTATGGCTAGCTGATGAGAGCTAAATAGCTTGAAATAGATCCATACTAGTCTCCCTTTATTTATTTATCAGCACAAATACAACACACACACACACACACATATTCAAAACATTAAACCTGTTCCATTGGAAGAAAAATATGTAAACACATTGCATTTTCTTTCCTGTTGTGTCCTTATATTTCAGAAGAAACCTGAGCACGTGACACCAGCATCTTCTCCATGGTTGCAATTATGATGGAACCATCCACTATGAGAACATTTCTCCAATCTGTCTTCAGTCCCTTTACAATCCACATCAGCCGTAGTTATGTATCCTGAGCCTTGACCAAACTAAGCTCTTTGAAATGCTTTGATAGCACGTCCACAACCGAGCTGCCTGCACACGACCTTTGCATCCTTCATATCCCAGGAGTCATCACAGACGGTCCCCCACAATCCATTGCATAAGATTTCAACACGTCCCTCACACATATTTTTTCCATTGACCAGTCTTATAGATTTATCTGAGAAAGATGAGTCAGAATCCATGATTTTGAATGTGAAACTGGAAACAATGAAGCATTTGATGCTCTAAAGATGAGCAAACAATTTTTTGCCAATAAATGTTGCCAATTAATTAGGATTAGTATAAACTTCTTTTATGAAAAAAACATAATATATGTTACTTCATAGTATTCATAGTTCATAGTATTCAACTTTAGAATTCTTATGCAGACTTACTAGGCAACTTTTCTGAGTATGAAATAGCATCATGTGAAATAGTTACATTAAAGAAAAGAAATAAGGCATAAAATCTATAATTTGGTTAATTATAGTGGAGCATAATTACTCCCGGTTTTGGGGTAACAGTACTACAGTCCATCACTAAAAATGATATATACTGGTAATTAGTGAAATTTTCTTTCCCTCACAGTATAAAGCTGCAGGGGCAAAATATCCAGAGAAAAAACATTGAACCTGTGGACATTTCTAACGATATTTCTATATTAGTATTTGCAGAACTAATATTAGCACCTAACCTTTTAACATTACTCATGAAGTCCATTTTCTTTACTGATGTATCTTTATATTTGTGACTGAAATATGATCTTGTACTAAGTTTATATACATATAAACTTTTCCTTCAATGTTATACTGTAGGGAAGGAAAATTTCCCTGTATGTGTGCACGTATGTGTGTAAATATATGTAGGTGTATACATGTATGTGTGTATATATGTCTGTCTCTCTCTGTGTGTGTATTCAAAATTAATTAAAGAAGGTTCATGTGGCAAGTATATAGTTCTCTGTCATGAAGAATGGTCAGCTTTCATGCATCTATTTTAATATATCCTTTTGTATATAACATTCTTATTTGAAAAAAAATAAGATAGTTCATGTTTATTTTATAATTTGACAATAAATTAGTGCTGAAAAAGTATGGGAAGATACAAAACGTGTGTTGTCAGATATAACTTTAGTTATTTGTTTCATAGAATTCTGACATTGATTCATAGAATATTGTTAATCTTCTCTCATTTGATTGAGAATTACCTCTCCAAGCGGCTTATAACTCCCCTCCCCAAGACTCCCTACATGTTCCTTCCTTTGGTCGTTGTCACTTGAAGTGCAATAAGTGATGTGAATATAACAATTATTACTAGACTACATTTTTGATCACTCATCAGTGCATTCTTATAGAAAATAAAAGTGTGAATTTTCTTACTAGGGGCCACTTCTGGCGTGATGGCTGTTTTGATAGTTGTTTTGATAGGAGGTGAAGGTGGAGTAGCTGGAGCTAAAAATGCACCCAAAAAAACCAGAACATATTTATGAGATAATAACAATGAATACAGGCACAAAATAAATTGTATACAGTACGTGAAATTGCCTTACTCCCCAGTATGAGACTGTGGATGTATCTTTAGTAGTAAAGGGCTTTTATATGTTCACTTACTAAGGATATAAAGGGCTTATATATAATCACTTACTAAGGAAGGATTTTGCATGCTAGACATTTACAATGTTTATTGTTAGATTAGGTAATGGATAGCCATACACAGGCTCAACGGTAACAACACCTCTTTATAAAGTACAAGTGAGAACAATCCAGCGAAGGTTGAGTCTGACACCAGCCCTTTTATAGGGAGCTGTCAGACCCTTCGACCAATAGGATTAAACCTCTGTTCCCATTGGAACAGAGGACCTTGGTGGAAACCACTATAGTTAGAACAAGTATCTAACATTTATAATACAAAACAGCAGCTGTTGTGACTTAATGAAGTCTTTTTCCCCCAGAGAGTGATATATCCTCAAACAATTGACCTTCCTGAAAATGGCCGAATGATCAGTCTGGTGGGATTTCCTCTGGACCAAGATTTCTTTAACTACTAATAAGGGAACCATTTTCCTTTCATTAATATGACTCTCCCAGGTTAGGCATAGTCTTAATATCACCCCACAAGACCCTCCATACAACAATGGTCTGCAAGAAGCTTCAGCTGGGGGACAGGGTTGCAATCACTTTGCTGTTTAAATAGCAGCCATTTTGGATTTTATTTTTTAAACAGATAATAAGAAGTGCATATTACTCTTAATCAGTTTGTAAGATTATTATCTTTATTAAGCTAAAATAAACGTTTTGCAGTCACAGCCTTTTATACCTTTTTGAAGATCTGTCTCATTTCTGAGACTTCCTTATTGGTAAATAAATAATAATAATAATAAATAATAATAATAAACATAGTTATATAAATAATAACTATGCCGTCGATATAGTTTACTCGGACTTCAGTAAGGCTTTTGATAAGGTAGACCATAACCTACTACTAGAGAAAGTAGAAGCATGTGGGTTAGACAGCATCACCACCAGATGGATTCGTAACTGGCTCACCAACCACGCTCAACGTGTAGTCCTCAATGGAACTGCATCTACATGGAGGGAAGTATGCAGTGGAGTACCCCGAGGCTCTGTTTTAGGCCCAGTACTCTTCAACATCTTCATCAATGATTTGGATGAGGGAATAAATGGGGAACTCATCAAATTTGCAGATGACACCAAGCTGGCAGGAATAGCCAACACTCCAGAAGATAGGCTTAAGATACAGAAGGATCTTGACAAACTTGAACCATAGGTTCGCCATCACTGGTATAGGGTTTCCTGCCTAGGCAGGAGGTTGGACTAGAAGACCTCCAAGGTCCCTTCTAACTCTACTATTGTATTGTATTGTATTGTATTGTATTGTATTGTATTGTATTGTATTGTATTGTATTGTATTGTAAATGACAGGGAAGAGGGTTGTTGGAGACAAGTTAAAATAAGGAAGAATGGAGTTTTTTTTTTTTTTTAACTTTGATGGGAAACATAAGAATATAACAATCTGTGGTTTTATTTTTTTTATTTTTATTTTTTTGTGCTCTGCAGTTTTGGATTGTTTAGTTGTGGGTGGCTGAAAGTTTTCAATTTGTATAAATTCTGATTGGCCAGGAAGTATAAACAATGTATTAAAAAATTATTCCTTGACCACAAGAGGGGGCTAAGAACATGAAAAAAAAATCGTGGCCTTCATCAGATTGCCAGAGTATGCTTGAGAAGTATTTAAATAAAACAATTCACTTTATGGTTCAATTATGTTCTAAAAATATTAGAAAAGCAAGAGGAATGAACTATTTAAGTAATTGGAATAATGATGACTAATTCAGAGGTGCCATTAAGTGTAGAAAGTTATCAAATCACTGGGCAATTTCACAAGTACCAGACAATTCAAATAATTTAACTGCAATTTTTGGAATATAAATGTGGTACTACTCTCTATTATGATGATGGTTTAATTACAAGCCTTCCATATAGTTGAAAGAAGAGTTCCAAGTAAATCTACAATTCTCAAGAAAACAGGCGTGGAATTTTTTTCTTCATAGATACTAACAAGGTTGAGAATCCTTTGAGAAAAAGAAGTTTATAATTGCTTGATAGTTATTGCACAGAAGAAAAATATTTTATTCTATAAGGACAAGATAGAGGGAGTGACTTAATGAGTAATTGGAATTAGAATGGATTTTTACTGATCTGATATATGTAATAGAAAGAAAGGTCTAGTGTATGAATTTGTTTTTTATTTGTTTCACAGATTTCTGATATTGATTTTCTAGTGAATAGACTCTCTCAGTTGAGAATTACTTCTGTGACTGGCTCCAACACTTCTATTAAATCCCCATCTGACTCCCCAGCTTAACACTGCAGGGATATCTTTAGTAGTAAACTGCTTATATATGATCACTTAGTTTCCAATCAAGGATTTTTGCGTACTAGAGATTTACATTGTTTATAATACGAAACAACTGCTGTCATAACTTAATAAAGTCTTTTTTTCCTCAAAACTATATCCTCAATCAATGACAGTTAGATTAGTCTTTGAGATGATAGTCACATCCATGGAGCCAATAGTTTCACTGAACTTCTAGATGTAGAAAGACCAATGGTGAACAAGCTAATTATTATTTTTAAAGAAAAAAATCCAATTGGAGGTTATGACACCTATCATTGATACTTAACAGGTTTAGAAAGTTATATTTGGAATGGAAAAAAAGAAGTTTGCTACTCACGAGTGGTATCCTCTCCAATAACACCTGTTCCTAAAGAAAGGAAATTTAAACATCACTCCTATTACTTTTACCATTCTTCCATTTATCCAGTCATATATTTCAGTGAGCAATTTATAAAAACTAGAGTAACTATCTCTTTATCAGATTTAGAATCATCCTCATTGTCTATTTACAGTCAGAAAATAGCTCTCTGTCGATAATACATAAACTACAGAGAACACCCAAAAGGTAATGAATAAATCCATTTTTTCTGATTGAATTAACTGTTCCTATAGATGCACCAGTGGTGGGTTACAGGCGGTACGCCCCGGTACGGGCATACCGGAGCCTGCCCGGAGCACCGGGTACCATTCCGGTACAGTGCTCCGGAGGGCCCGCCTGCTCCTTACTTGTCCTTTAAAGCCTTCGGCATTTCTGTGCACGCGCATGGTGCATACAGCGCCTGCGCGACACTCTGGCGACCAGCTGGAGCATTGTGGAGGCTTGCGGAGGCGTCGCTGGAAAGTAAGAAACATGCACGCGCTGTGCCACGTGCGTTCATGTGGAGGATACCGGGCTCCGTTGCAACGGGATCCGGAACCCACCACTGAGATGCACCCACATACTTTTAAAGTCTGTTTTGAAAGGGAAACCTTTACTATTAATTCCTGAAAAGCAATGTGTATTCTACTGTATATTTCTATAAATTTCTGGCAACAAGTGTGCCTTCCAGGAGAGCTTTCTCCTATTCTGACCTATTGATGGAATTTGACAATCATTAACTAGGCAAATATCAAATGGCCAATCATCAAGTCATTTAGAATGGGCAGCATAATAAGACATATGTGGCTATTTCTTCCACAAGGAAGAGGCAATTTCATATTGCAGTCATTTACGTCTTCCTTAACACGCATGGCAAAACAAAGTCCCACATGTGCTACTCAGAGATTGCGTTACTTGATGGGAAGGTGGTGTGAATAATTTTCTGAAGAATCAATATCATTAAAAAAAGGGTTGCGATGGGGGAAGAGGGTGTGCTAAGATCTTTTAGAGTATCAATATTAAAGATACACTACTTCATTTTTAATAATCAAATCAGATCAAATATTGCAGTAAGGAAGGACAGCATCTAAGACCAAATAATGCCGTTCCTTCAGGATGATTGAAGATTATCCAGAAGGGTCATGGGGGTTATAGTTCCATTATTGATGCTTTAGTAGAACGAGGATTTAAAACAGCAAAGCCATATGCATACCATGAGACAAACTGCTACAGATTCTAGATATAACAGAGAATTAAGCTGTCTGTAGAGTATATTTTCTTAGCTATCAGATGAACTGCTTTGGTATAAAGAGAAGTAAAAAATGAGAAATGAATGTGCCACACATTTGCCACTTGGTTGCTTCCAGGAAAATTCCAAACCAACAAGAGGTATCTTCACATAGAAGCAAGGTTTGATGCCCCTCCAAATCCAGCCATGCATTTACATAACAAGAGGACCAAACGCAATTCATATCCAACAAACAATAAAGAAAAGTAAAATGAAGATTGACTCAGCCTTCCATCCTTCTGAGATCAGTAAAATGAGGATCCATATTTTTTCGGCCAATATGTAAATAATTCTGACTTTGTAAACAGAGAGTGCTGTAAAACACTATCGGGCAGTATATAAATCTAAGTGCTATTGCTAAAGAAAGAAATACTTTTTCACTACTGAATATTGCATTAACAGTCTGTGGTTTAATATCCAACTAACTATTTCTGATTTTGAGGAAAGAGATACTCCTGGACTTTTTCTGGCAAAAAAATATTTCTTCTATGAGGGTTTTTTTAAATCAGTTATTTAAATGACAAAAGGTATCATTTACACAGAGTAACTAACCAGAAAGAATTGGTTTTAAGACATGAAAAAGGGGTTATTAAACTTACCACTTGTTTCTTCAGGACGAGCTGTTCAGAAAATAAAATTAAATACAATTATATGTAAATAATATCACTTGTATTAATTGTCAATACTATTATAAACAGTCATTAAAATCTGGTATGATTACAACTAAAGTGTGATAGTGAACTGAATTTTGTCAAAAACATCATGAGGGTCAATGTAAAGACAGAATGGAAGGAAGGAAAGAGAGAAAAATAAAATAACAAAGGCAGAAATATGGTCACATTTCCCAATTTAGAACATTCCCACAAAATAGGAATCCAATGCCTTATATTTTCCATATGTGATTTTGTTTTGGGATTGGAAGAATGAAGGAGGAGTGGTCCTGAAATAGACATCTCAGTAATGTGCATCTGAATGATTGGCAGTTAAAACTCATTTACTCCTCAGAGTAAAATGGCAGGCTTTCCTAACATGGATTTCCCCAAATGGAATAGGGCTGAAGTTCCCAGAAGCAAGATAAACCCAGAGTTCTGTAATATTGTTGAAATCTCTGGACTAAGGGTCATGCTTGAGAGCCTGTTCTATTTTAATGTAACCCTCTTGAATTGTATACATTGTTCTTAACTACTGAACAAAAAGTAAACCTGACAATTTATGATTCATCACACAGTCAGCGTGAATTTGGCATTTTTGTCTATCTTTTGAGTCCTTTCCAAGGACTTGGCATAGGCAGATGTGGATGTTCGATTGTGTGGCAGATATTGTCGCAGGATATACACTGTTCCAAGTAAAGTTGTCTTTTGTAGCTGACTGATGATGAATTTGCTCCAGTTGGTTTGGGATTGCATCCAATCGATCTATTACTATTGGTTACCGGGGGTGGGTTCTGGCAGTTACTACTGCTGGTTTGCTAATGGCCGTGCAGCACGCACACATATACTTGATGCACACTGTGCGTGCATGCACAGTGCAATAAAAATTGCTCTGTGCATGCGCAGAAGCAAAAAACAAGATGGCCACGCATACGGCGGCACCCGGAGAACCAGTTCGGGGGAGTGGCAGGCCTGGGTCGCTGCTGGTTCCAGTGACCCAGGCTGCCAAATCACTACCAATTCAGCCAAACCGGTCCAAACTGGTAGGAACCCACCACTGTTGCTTACTACATTTGCTTTCTTTTCCCATAGTCATTCAATTATTATTTAGTTGATTATTTAGTTTAGTTTACTTATTATTTGTAAACAATAATTTTTGAACTTCTTGGAAAAATTACAGATTGAGTGTATAAACTTACTTGTGAGGTCAGCTCTTGGCAATGGAGTTGTGAAAGCCTCTGATAAGAAAAAAATATATATCAGTCTTTGCCCAATACCCTTAGATAGTAGTTATGAGTTATTTGGAAAAATAATGAAGGTGGGATACAAATAAATAAACAAATCTCAGTTGTTTTCTCTGCTTTTCAATTGCTTTTCTACCAATAGCCATAGAAGGTCCTTCCAATTTGTTGTTTTCACTGAGTGGTGGGCGGGGCAAGCGTGGTGCGGACGGGCTGGGAGAGGGAGCTGGAACCAGTACTAAACGGCATGGTAGATTTGAACTGGCAGGAACCCACCCTTGCACTGATTCCTCCCTAATTCAGTATAATAAGGAAGAGGAGACACATTCTCGTCAGGCTTTCAAGAATCTGTGTATGTAGCTATAGCACTACAGTACCAGTTGGTTTCTTAATCTGTTTCATCCTATAGGGCTGATATCAGTCTTCAAGGCCTGACTGAACTTTGCTCTCTTTCCTTCC